>JAJIBD010002174.1:0-317439 GCA_021461705.1 Cryptotis parvus | reverse complement strand
GAGCTCACTCTCAGGCACAGCAACTCCCACCCTGTGCAAGTGGCAAGTCAGCATTCAGCCCACAGACTGCCCCCGCATGGAGATCTGGGGGGAGAAGGAGCTTTCTCTGAGGACTCCCACATGCAGTGCCTGAGATGCCTGAGACTGTCAGAGGCTCAGGAAGGAGCTGCTGGCTAGAAACTTCTGACTTTTGAAAGCTCAGCAGGGGAGAGAGGGGTCACATGCTGCACTGAGACCCTGTGGATGGTTTCTGGTGAGGAAGAGCAGAAACACTGTCTCCTGCTGGGTATTCACAACAGAGCCCTCCATGCTCCTGTGCCCTCTCTCTCGTTAGGTCCTCCTGGGCAGTCTGGAGAATGCTTTTTAAGCTCCTTCACCCCCGACCTGTTAGACCATGATCCAGGTGATGAAAGATTTCTCTGTCCTCTGAGATCTCTTCCACCAGGCCTGGAAAAGCAGCTGAGGCATAGTAATTGTTCAATTAAAAAAAAAGCAAATCATTGAAGTGCTGCATGAGTGTGACTGGACATTCTGGACATCTCTTCGCCAAGAGTGGCAGGGATGCTCACAGCCCTTTTTGCAGGGCTGATTAAACATCAGTCACTGGTACCTTCTTTATTTCACTATGTGGGGGTGTGGGAGTGGGGCCAGAGCTATAGTACAGCAGATAAGGCGCTTGCCTTGCATGCGGCTGACCCTGGTTCCATTCCCAATATCCCATATGGTCCCCTGAGCACCACCAGGAGTAATTCCTGAGTGCAGAGCCAGGAGCTACCCATGAGCATCACTTGGTGTGTCCCAAAAAGATAAAAACAAAACAACAAAAACTTGCAGGCATTGAGAGGCATTGTGGCTGGCCAATCAGGAGGCATTGGAAAGCATTGTGACTGACCAATCAGGTGGCATTGAGAGTTGTGGCTGGCCAATCAGGAGGTTTGTGTTTTTTTTTTTTTTTTTTTTGCTTTTTTGGGTCACACCTGGCAATGTTCAGCGGTTACTCCTGGCTCTTTGCTCAGGAATTACTCCTGGCGGTTCTCGGGGGACCATATGGGATGCCGGGATCGAACCCGGGCTGGCATTGGGCCGGCCGTGTGCAAGGCAAACTGCCCTACCCGCTGGGCTATTGCTCCCGGCCCCCAGGAGGTATTTAGAGCCATGTGGCTGACCAATCAGGAGGCATTGAGAGCATTGTGGCTGGTCAATCAGGAGGGCATTGAGAACGCTTGAGGCTGACTAATCAGGAAAGGCTGCCCAGTGCCATGGCCTTCCAGGAAAACTTGCAGACGCGATTGGGGTGGAGTCCTTGGCCGATGGTGGAAGGTGCTGGGTTGTAGTTGCATAGCAGCATAGACATGGCTGGTTGCAAGTGGGATCTTCTTTTTTTTTATACCACTGTGTGAATCTACACAGCAGAGCCTGGCAAGCTACCCATGTTTTACTTGATATACCAAAAACTAGTAATAATTATGGACCTCAATTCCATGACCTGAAGAATGATTTGAGGCTCTTCTTGTCCTGGAGCAAGTAGATGCCCTTGGGCTACACTTGCTTGTGACAGGGCATATGGAGATGTCACTGGTGCCCACTCGAGCAAATCGATGAACGATGGGAAGGCAGTGATACTGTGATACCACCGTGTGATATACAATTAAAAATATGTTCATGATTTGGTTTCAATCATACATTTTTCCAGCCCCTACCCTTCCACCAGTGCCCTATTCCCACCACCAATGTCCTCAAATTCCCCCCCCCCCCCCCACAGTCTGCCTCTATAGCAGGAACTATTCTTCATCTCTCTCTCTCTCTCTCTCTTACACATTGTGATTTTCCATAAGATACTAGGATTATCATGTAAATCCCTTTATGTACATTCAATGTTTCAGTTCTAGTGTGGTGTTAACATTTTCCACAATTAGTAGAGCACTAGTATATATTTATATCCTACTAATGAATGCAGTCATTCTATATCTGTCCATTACCTTCTGACTAATTTCACTCAGCATGATAATCTCCATATCCATCCATTTTTATATAAATTTCATAACTTCGTATTTTCTGATAGCTGCATAGTATTCCATTGTTTAGATGTACCACAGTTTCTTTTAGTCAGTCTTCTGTTCCAGGGCGTTTAGGTTGTTTCCAGATTCTGGCTATTGTGAATAGTGCTGGGATGAGCATTGAAGTGCAGATAGTGTTTTTTCTGTGTGTTTTTGGGTCTCCAGGGTATATTCCCAGGAGTGGTATTGCTGGGTCGAATGGGAGCTCAATATGTAGTTTTTGGAGGAAAGTCCACAAAAGAGCTGTTCCAGTCGGCATTCCCACCAACAGTAGATGAGAGTCCCTTTCTCACTGCATCCATGCCAGCACTGGTTGTTCTTACTGTTTTGGGTGTGTGCCAGTCTCTGTGGTGTGAGATGATACCTCATTGTTATTTTGATTTGCATCTCCCTGATGATTAGTGATGAAGAGCACCTTTTCATATTCCTTTTGGCCATTTGAATTTCTTCTTTTGGAAGTTTCTGTTCATTTTTTTCTCCCCATTTTCTGATGGGGTTCTCCATTTTGATGAGGTGCAGAGTGGGTTCTTGGACTTTGCAGTGGCTCTTCAGGGAGGGGTCCCCCAAACCAGTGATGATTAATTCACACCCTGAGCCCAAGGAATCCCCTGCCCTTGTGGAGAAAGGATCTAAAGGACAAGGAAATACATCACTTCTCCCGGTGTCTGCAGAAAGCACAGGCATGAGGCCAAGCCAGAGGGGGCCAGTGGAGGAGGTGGCTGGATCCCCAGTGGTGGCCTAGAGTGAATGTCCTGTGGGCCCCACAGGGAGGGGAGAGGAAAGGGAAGATGGGAACGGATCATCCTGAACAAACAAGGAAAGTGGGGGAAAGCCAGAACAGGTACAGATGGAGAAATGAGGGTTTCACTGAAGGGGCCCTTCTGGGGGTCCCCAGCATCCTGTGAGCGACTCTGTCCACACCTCAGAATCAGGCCTTTGGTGGCCTCTTCTGGATTCTGACCTCTCAGGTCCCCAGCTGGCCTCTGCTTCATCTTTTAAAATGGAATTTAGAGTTTGAACTTAACAGGAGCATTGCCCAAGCCAGAGAGCAATAAATGGATATATATTATAATTATATACTGTGTTTATGTAAATTGCATGTCCCAGAATCTTGGTTGGGATAAATATTATTTTCATAAGACACATTCAAATCAGCATTTCTGCAATCTTCTATCTATTCACCCATCCGTCCATCCCATTCGCCCACCCACACATCCATTATTTCATTCCTCATCCTCCTTCTACCCATCCATCCATTGTCCATCTCTCCACCCATCCCATTCACTTATTCAACCATTTAGTCATCATTTCAAACATTCATTCATTCGTCCACTCATCCTGCATTGACACACCCATTCATCTGTCTGTCCATTATCCAGCCATCAAGCCATCCATACTATTTACCCAACCATCAACTGGTCCCATTCACTCATCCATCCATCCACCATCAACCCATCCACTCATCCATCCATTCATCCATCCAACCATCCATCTACACACTGATCCACCCATGCACCCATGCATGCATCCATGCATCCATCCATGCATCCATCCATTCATCCGTCCATCCGGTCCGTCCATCCATCCGTCCATCCGTCCATCCATCCATCCATCCATCCATCCATCCATCCATCCATCCATCCATCCATCCATCCATCCATCCGTTCCATCCATCCATCCACTCATCTGTTCCATCCATCCATTCATTCATTCTCTCATTCACAATGTTGACTGAGCTCCTCTGGGTACCAGCTACTCTTCAGAGCTCTTCAGCAGAGCAAATGTCCCATCTTCCTGGGGACTCCAGGGATGGGTCCATCCAATGCCATAATGAGAGCCCTTCAGATTCTAACAAGGATGAGAACACTGAATTGGTCCGTTGACTTTCCTAGACAGGCCTGGGAAGCCTGTTTCCCCAACCCTGTTTGCAGAGAGTCAGATCCTGCCACTCTGCCCGTGGGCCTCCTCCCCCATGGCCAGGCAGCAGGACAGGGGAACTCACTCCCTGCTTGTCCACCTGGGAGTGTGCTAAATTCCTGACCCACTGGACTCTGGAGGAGGGTGGCCATGTTTCACCCCTTCTTCTGACCGTGGTCTGCTTAAGCACCCCACAATAGAAATGAGATCCTGGAGGTGGAGAGGAAAGAGGCTGGGTCTGCTCTCGTGATCTCCCCACTTCCCTTCCGATCCCCTCTTATAGCAGCAGGAGCTCAGGGCTCCATGGCCCCCAGGCAGTAGGGCCAGCTCTGGGATCCACTTACTCTCTTGCATTTGGTATTGGCCAGAATTCACCTGGACACCTCCATCTCAAGGTATTAGCAGGGGTGAGAGATAATTCTGAGGGCTGGGAGCAAGTTGTGCCTACAAGAGGACGTGGCTTGAATCCTGGCACCATAGTCCTCCACCCCATCAGCAATGCCTCTAATAACCCCCAAGAATAGAGCCGGAATAGCCCCTGAGCACTGCTAGGTCACGTTCTCCCCCAACCACACCAGTGTTCCTGTGGTCTCCACCCTTGATGGGTCTCCTATGCTTGCAGCAAGATCTAGATGGGGAGCCTGGATCTGCTGCAGGGCTGAGGCACGTCCGCTACCCCCACCCCTGCCCCCAGACCAGGAGTCTTTTCTCTGCAGTGGACAGTATCAGTATCCACAGCGGAATCCAAGCTGGACCGACGTATGGAGGTTTCCCGGCTCTGGTCTTAAGCATCATAAGGTCCCAATAAGAAAACTTCAGCATCTGAAAACCAGTGGGTGCCACCACCCCGCCTGTCCCCCACACAGCTTAAAAGACAAGGACATAGAGTCAGGGAAAGAACAGGAGCCACCACCGAGGTCCCCAGCCCCGTCCTGCTTCTCTTCCCTGACCCAGCTGGATCCAGCAAGGTTGCTCGGCTTGATTTGTGGCTTTAATTGCTTCTTCAGAGAAAAGAATAAATAGAAAAGATCAGGGTCAGAATTGTGGTGCGCTGTTCTGTGGACTCGGAAGCTTGGTGCAGAGGAAAGCACTTAGCCCCTTGTGCCTGGGGTCTGCAGACAGTTGGGGGAGGAAGGAAAGACAGAATGGGTAAGTGGGTTCCGGGAAAAAAAAAGCGCGTCTGCTCGGAACCCTGCCTGTTTTCAGGGTTTCTTCCGAGTCCGAACACCCTCAGTGGTGGCCAAGGCGACTGACCCCAGGACCTGGAGGTCTCTCCTTCTGGTGGTGGCCCCGCTTGCCTGCTTGGGGTCTCTGCCCGCCCCTCCTCACCCCGCCAGTGTCCCTGCTGTTGGTGGTTGATGGCCAAGGGCTCACAGCTCAAGTAAGGCTCTGTGGCAGGAGGGGAAATCAAACTGGCCTTGTTCCTCTCAGGAGCAAAGTTTCCTGCCGGTCAGGATGTCAGAATGCCATTCTACGAGGTGCCGGGGGCTTGGGCACACGTCCCCCTCTTCCCGGGAGGGCCATGGGGTGACTGCCCGGGTCAGAGTGGACTGGATCTCCCCCCACTAGACAGATCCTGGGCCCTCCTCCCTCCTTGCTCTGAAGCTTGGGTGCGGGTCTCTGCCAACCACAGCTAAAATTTTGTCAATAGCAAGCTCGCCCCAAATGACTCTGCTTTGGGCTCTTATCTCCGCTTACATTCTCAGAAACGTCTCTCAGGAAATGTATAAAGCTTCACTTTTTTGGTGGGTGGGTGGGTGGTTGGGTGTTTCACGACCAACAGTTTTTGTTTTCTAAAGCAGGGAGGACTATAGGAAGGAATTTAGTGGACTGGCTCCTTCCTGGTGCAGTGTCAGGACTGACCACTAGGGGTCACCGTGCAGAGCCTGTATCGGCTCCAGGGCTCCTGGTCTCTAGCTTGTCTTTTCCCCCTTTTTCCTTTTTTCTCTCTCTTTTTTCTTTCCTTTCCTGTTCTTTCCCTTGTATTTTCCTTTCTTTCCTTCTGATTTCCCTTTTCTTTTCTTTCCTTTCTCTCCCATCCTTCCTCTCCTTTCGTTATTTCTTTTCACTCTCTCCCCCCTTACTTGCAGCCCCCAGTATCCTTCCAGGGGTCCCCTCAGAGAGCGGAGCTGCTGTGTCCGCCGGAGAGCCTGTGGCTGGGCGGCCCGATTCGGGAGCCGCAGAGAAAGGGCCGTGCTCCACCGCGAGGATGATAATCAAGTCATTAAAATAATGAAATGATCGATCACTTTTATGGCGGACGCCGTGAGGTGCACTCCTGAAGACCTCTGCGGGGATCACCTGCCTCCTTGTTCCCTGCCCCCGCTGGCCTCCAGGGAGCTGCTATTCCTTGTTTCATTCGGACAGGCCGCAGGGAAGCGGATGCAGTGCAGATGGGTCTTCAGCCACTGACACTTAGAGGCGGTCGCCACTCTCGGCCCTGTCCCCGGGGTGGGGGCTGCCCTTTCCAGCACTGTGGGTTCTCACCCAGGCGGGCAGGAAGGCAACCCCCTCCCAAAAAAAAAAAAACCCGCAGCCTCGTGTATAGACGAGAAAAGAACACACAAAAGGGAATCAGGGCAACTTGCAACTTTGGGCTGGTCACAATTCCACGTTCCAGGCCCAGTGACAGCCCCGAGTAAGTCACAAGTGACTGCGTGCCCCAAAGGGGCCCAGAAGGAGGTTGAGGGGTGGCTCGGCTGATGGAGCACTTGGCTCCCATAATGACGGGCTCTCGGCTTCACCGGCAGTTCCAGGTCCCAGATCCCCGCAGCTTGATGGTCTCGGCTAGTGCAGGAAACAGTCCAGCCAGGGCCCTGTTCATCGCCCCACCCCCACCACTGCTTCTGTTCACTTGTGGGACCTGGTGGTATCAGAGAAGGAATTTCAAGGATGGCCAGAGGCCACATACAGTATAGGCTGCTGTGGAAATCAGGAGGTTGCGGTGCTTTGCATCTGCCCAGGGCTGCTGAGATTGTGTGTGTGTGTGTGTGTTGTGAGTGTGTGTAGGCATGTGTGGCCTTGTGAGAGCATGTGTGCATGTATGCGTGATTGTGAGCGAGTGTATGTTTGTGTGTAGGCATGTGTGAAAGCCTAATGTGTGAGTATGTGTGTATACTATGATTGTAAGTATGTGTGTAAACACATGCGTATGAGTGAACATGTATGATTATGAGTGTATGTGTGTGAGCGTGTGTGAACCCCTGTATGAGCATGTGTGTAAGTGTATGTAAGTGTGTGTGAGCCCCAGTGAGCCCCAGTGAGCTCATGTATGTGCACGTGTGTGAGTGTATGAAAGTGTGTGTGAGTGTATGAGAGTGTATGTATGAGAGTGTGTGAGTGTATGTGAGCATGTGTGCACGTGTGTGAGCACATGTGTGCATGTGTGTGCACGTGTGTGAGCCTGTATGTGTATGTGGCTATGCTGGCGCCCCGGCTATCTGAAGCTTTCTGTGAAGCATGGAGGAAGGCAGAGGGGAGTGGTCTCTTGCGGTTGGCAGGGGGATCTTGCCTCTCGTGGCTGACTCCTTCCCCAGCAGCCTCAGCCTTCTGATCCTGCCTGGGCTGGGCTCGGAGTACTGTCCAGGACTGGGCATACTCTAAGCCCTGGCATAAGGGATGGCAGGTCACTGGGAGCCTCGGAAGCCCCTCCCTTTGCTGGCCTCAGAAATTGCTGATGGGGGTGGCAAGTTGATGGAGACTGAACCCCCATCTATTCTGAATTGGGGACCTTCACGTGCTCTTCATGAAGGAACTTGGGAAGCTTTACTTTTGTTCCCCGGATATTCCTGGAAAAAGATCTCAGCTTTTAAATGAATGGTGATCTATCTTCTGGGCTGGGAACGAGCCTGGGCGAGGGCAGTCTGGCCCTTCTCATAAGCCACAGGAAACCAATTCCTCCCAAGTTCTGTGCGTTTCTAACCAGAATGCCAGGCTGGATTGGGTCAGACGGTTGCTTATTTTGTCTTTTGTTTTGTTTTGTCTGAGGGGGCAGGCCTGGTGGTGCTCAGGGGCTGTTCCCTGGCTCGCTCTGGAGTGACCCCCTGGCAGTGCTGGGGGACCATATGTGGTGCCGATGACTTGCACCAGCTCGGCCGTGTGCGTGCCAAGTGACTAAACCGTCTGTCCCGTCTCTCCGACCCCCTAATTTGGAAGCTCGGTTCCTTTTCCAAGGTATCTACAGAAAAGCCCTGAGTCTTTTGTTTGTTTGACTGCCTCCGTGTTCCCTTAATTACATCATGTGTTTGCCTCCCTCTGTCCCCTATAGAACTGAGAACTGAAATCCAACGGGAACTTGGGTAGGAGTTTGTGTGGGATCAGCGTGTCGCAGGGATTCGAGTGATCCTTTAAATATTCTCTCCCGTGGGATTATTTTTGTAGAAGGCAAAGGCTTGATTTTAGGAACGGGGCCTGACTTCAACCAAGCCCAGCACAGCTTTCAGGAAATCCACCTGTCAGTTGGGTGGAAGCCCCGAGTACCGGCTGCACAAAAGGGTTCTGGGACCAGGAGCGAGTCGAGCCCAGCCAGCACCCGGCGGGTCCGGATATAAAGTCTGGGAACTGCTCAGCCCCGCTGGCCCACCAGAGAGGAATGAAAAACATTTTCTTGTTGTTGGTAATTTAGCAGTCATGACAATTTTGCAACCCCTTTGCCCTCCCCCCACTACCTTTCACCGTCTGGTTTCCCAGGAAAGTGGCCGGTGCGTGTTGACACACATCGATAAACACTTCGCAAATGTGCTTGGAAAGCCGAGACAGAGCCTCAGACCGGACACGCAGGTGTCCTCGCCACACACTCCCCGTTTCCATTGTGCTGGTCTCTGTGTTTGCACTTGTCCCTATTATGTGAATCCGCGAGTGTCTCGTTGCGTTTAATTATGTCTACGAGGCACAAGACGTCATCCACATCTGCTCTATTGTTTCCTCGGTTTACATCGAGCTTTGATGGGTTATTAAACAATCTATTTCTCAAACCCCAAACAGAGAAGCCGTCCACACCCCGATGCTGGCATTTTTGTAAGAACCATTTATGCAATTAGCTCCTGGGATCTGTGCAAAGCTGGTGAATCACCCAAATAAACAGCCCTTCATTCTGAGAGCTCTTCTTGGCTTTGTGGGGGGTGGGGGTGGGGGGGGGAGATTATTAGTTAATTCTCCGTGCTCCACCCCACCAACCACACCAGGAAATACAGCTTCCTTCCCACCAGAATCATGTGGCAGGCCAGGAAAGGTCTGAGGTGGGTGATGGGTTCTAACGGGAGGGTGAAGCCTTCCCTCTCTAGATCAGAAAGGAGCACAGCTTCCCAGTATAACGAAGCAGCAATTACGCGATTACATGATTACATAAGCCAACCCCCTGGCACACACCTAAGCCTGACTCTGCGCAGAGCCCAGCTGAGCACTGCTGTGCTTTGAACTGTCTGAAGGAGTGGGACAGAGGAAGTGTCCAGAACGGTCCCATCACAGCCCCCATTCTCTAAGTCATCGGTTAATAATTCATTCAGCGGCTCCTTCTGTCAACAGAGATTTACTTAGCCTCTGCTTGGCCACAGACTCTGATAGATACTGAGGGTGTGGAGGCAGGGAAGGTGCTTCTTCTTCACCCCTGGGAGGAGCTTACAGGGTGTGCGGGGCCTGAGAATGCACCAGCATCCGTGACAGTGAGGAGCAGCTGCCTGGACCAGCTGTTCTCTGGAAGGAGAGAGAGGAGCCAATATCAGGGGTCAGGAAGCTTCTCTGAGGCAGAACCCTGGGAGCCGGGGTGTAAAGGGACCCCTGGGAGGCAGCAGGGGGCCCCATCCTGACTGCTGTTGGGGACATAGGGGCAGTGCAGGGCAGAGAGGGTAAGGCATGTGGCGAGAGACGAACTCTCACCAGAATCAAAAGGAGAAAGAGAAAAAGTATGAAGGGCCTTGAAGCTGTGGACTGTGTTGATTGCATTTGAATTTTGTTGTGTTTTTATATGGGGTCATATCCAACAGCTCTCAGGGCTGACTCCTGGAAGCCACCCTGGCAGGGCTCAGAGGACCGGAAGTGGTGCCAGTGGGTTGGCAGCGTGCAGGGCAAACACCTTCCCCACTCGAATGTCACTTCCACCATTATGGCTGTGTTTGGAAAGTAGCAGTTGGGCTGTTCTGGGCGGACAAGATTAGAGGGAGCAAGACTGGACAGGGGCTCGCTGCGGTCAGTCATGTGGACAGAGTAGGTGACTCTGGGACAAAGGACAGGGGACCCCAAAGCACTAGGTGGTGTCTATTGGCACCCGCCAACTCACTCCCCTGCTCTTCAGCTGGACAGGAGCGTAGCCCCGAGTGTGTATACCCTCTCCCTTGTGGGTGGGCGAGGCTGGTGGCAGCTCAGAATGCCCAGCGTCACTGCCCGGCCTCACCCTTCTGGGCTCAGTGCCTGCATTTGTGATAGATGCAATTGCAGGATCAATAGCGAAAAGCTTGTTGTGAGGAAATGAGGCTGCTTCATAGCACCGTGGGGGAGCAGCTCCTAAGTGACGAGGGAATTGGCCTTCAGAGCTGGGGTCAGGCACTGAGCATGGTGGTGGTGATGGTGACAGAGTAAAGTTTGCTGTGGCACTGGAGGTGATGTACGATTGTCGTGGTGGCGATAGTGGTGGTGGAGATTGGTAATGATGGTGGTGATGGAATGGGGTAGTAATGATGTTGGCGTTGGTAATACTGATGGAGTGTGTTAGTAAGCGATGGTGGTGATGGTAATAATGATGGAGTGTGTTAGTAATGATGGTGGTGATGGTAATAATGATGGACTGTAGTAGTAATGGTGATAGAAAGTAGTGATGGTGGAAAGTGGTACTAATCATGTTGGTAGCAGTAATGATGGTATTGGTGGTGGGAGAGATGGTGGAGATGTTAATAATGATGATAAAGTGTGGTAGTGGTGATGGTGGCATGGCTAGTGAGGGGTGTGGTGGTCATCATGGCATTGGTGGAGGCACTGATGGTGTTGGAAGTAATGATGGTGGTAATGGTGGAGAGAGCTATGGTGGAGTATGGTAGTAATAATAGTGGCCTTAATAGTAATGAAATGTGAAAGTAATGATGGTGTTGGTGGTATAATGTTGGTGGAGTGTGGTAGTAATAATGGTGGGATGGCTAGCACTGGAGTGTGATGGTAATGATAGTGTTGGTACTGTAATTGTGGAGTGTAATGAAGTATGATGGTGTTGGTGTAATGGAGTGTGGTAGTAATGATGGTGTTGGTGGTAGAATGGAGAATGATGGTGTTGGTGGGGTAATGGAGTATGATGGTGTTGGTGGGGTAATGGCGTATGATGGTGTTGGTGGTGTTGGGGTAATGGTGGAGTGTGATGGTAATGATGGTGTTGGTGGTGTAATGGTGGAGTGTGATGGTAATGATGTTGTGGGTATAATTGTGGAGTGTGATGGTAATGATGGTGTTGGTGGTACAGTGCTAAAGTGTGGTAGTAATGATGGTGGCACGACAAGTGATGGAGTGTGGTGGTAATGATGTTGTGGGTGTAATTGTGGAGTGTGATGGTAATGATGGTGTTGGTGGTACAGTGCTAAAGTGTGGTAGTAATGATGGTGGCACGACAAGTGATGGAGTGTGGTGGTAATGACGGAGGGGCGGTGATGGTCATGATGGTGATGATGGTGAAGGGAGGCAATGGTTGTGTTGGTGTGCTCTGGATGTCGGTAGGTGGTGATTGCAGTTGTGATGGAGAAGCTGCTGTAGGCTGGTGTGGGTGACGCATGTCAGTCATGAGTGGATTATTGATGACTATTGATTATTGCTGTCCCTAAGGAGATGACAGAGCACCAGTGAGAAGGTCGCGGCCCATTCCTGGCTTGGATTCCAGTTTGTTGCTTTTACCCTGCAGGAGCCCATGGGCAAGTTACTCTCTTGGTCCCAGTTTGCTCATGTGCAGGGTGGAGCTGTTGGTGTGCCTTCCGTGGGTTCAGTGAATCTCTCGAGGTAATTTTAAGATACGGTGGTTCCATTGAACTCTCCAGTGAATACTGAATCCTGAACCAAGTCCATTAGGCCAAGGCCTGGCAGTGGGAGACGCATCCTTGGAGAAGGTGTGCCGGGGGTGGTGCTGGGCTGTTCTCCGTCCTGCTTTGGCTTTTCCTCGCAGGCAGGAAGACCTTCTCCCACTTACAGACCCGCCCCAGTGTCCCATGTGTTCCGAGTATAACAGGTGTGCGCAGAGGCTGGAGAACTGGCAGGGAGCGACATGAAAAAGACTCCCAGTAATTATAAAAATAACAAGGAGGGCCGCTTGGCGAGGTGGGCAGATGAGCGCACCGCTAGCCAGAATGATAAAAAGCGCCTGCAAATGTTAGGGGCCCCGTGGGAAGAGGGGAGCATATGGGGACTAAGCATAGGCAAAGCTGGGTGTCGCTCCGTTTCCAGCACTTCAGGAAGGACACTCAGATGCCAAGGTTTAGGCTTTGGTGTTTATTTTAATCCCTTTTCCTTTCCTTTTATCCATCCTAATTTTAATTTTTTTTCAGTTCCCTTTTGTCCCTTTGTTCTATTTTCGTCCTAAAAAGGAGTGTTTGTCTTGGAGGCCAGCCTGGGAGTCTCCACAGCTCTGGGAGCTGGACGTCCACCCCGACAACAAATGGCCACTCTGGAGTCTGTGAATTTTCACCTGGGTCCCGAGTTGGTGTTTCTGCAGAAGAGGCTCTCCGTAAATATTTCATGCAGTGCTCATGGCGGAGGGCAGGGACTGGGGTGGGTGCGCAGATAAACAAGTACCCCCGCTCCCTCCAACGCACCCCTGCTCATAAGTTCCCGAGCGTTCGGAGAGAGGAGCTCTGGCAGCCGTGGCTTCGAAGGTGGAGGGGCCCCTGGAGGGTTGACTTCAGGTCGGTGTCTGGGGCTGAATATAGTTCAAGATGGTGCGAAGCGTGTTTGGCAGCACTCTGCTGCCGTGGGACTTCTTTGGAGGGATATTTTGGAATTCTTGTTCCCTGCCCACGCGGTTTTTCTGTGGCCTTACTTAGAATAGGCTTTGGCGCGAAGGCGAGGCCTCGGGCACGCTGGGAGCTGGCGGTTCCTTCCGAGAGTTCCAGAAGTCTTTATTCTGCAAGTGGGGGCCCAACGTGAGGGCACTGTCGCATGAGCGTTCTGAGTTTCGACTGTGCAGAGAGGGAGTTTGGCCCCTCAAAGGTGCTATAAAAGTATTTGGGGGGAAAACAACAACAACCATAAAGCAAGGGCTGGAACTCTTCACTTCAGCGAGGAGGGTGTTTGCCTTGCATGCAGCTGACCCAGATTCAACCCCCAACATCCCGTAGGGTCACCTGCGCAGCGCCAGGAGTATGAGAGCAGAGCCAGGTGTGTGACCTCTGAGCATCGCCGGGTGTGACCCAAAAAGCCAAAAAAGCAACAGATTGCATCGGACCAATGAGACATGGGATGTGGGGAACCAATGGGACTGGGTATGCAAATAGAGCTTATAAGAGGACCAATCAGAGGACTGGAGCGATAGAACAACAGCTGTGAGTGGCTGCTTCCTTGCCGGGTGTTGGTGGAGGTGGCGCCGTAGGTGGCTGCATGCAGCAGCTCCTGTCTTCACGCACAGGAACCAGGAGTCAGCCACGGGAGTAGTTTCCCGGCATTGCTGAATTGTTCCTGCCGCGGTCCTCTGAGGAGCCTGTCTGCCTCTTGTTTCTGAGTGAACGATGGAGATTCAGAGAGGGTCAGTAACTCGCCAGGGGCACAGGCCTGGGAATGCCGCTGCCCGCCCTAGGATCTGAGATGACCCTCAGCTGCCTTCCATCTGAATTTGCAGCCAACCGAAGGCCTTGCTTTATCTTAAGTTGGCTTTTTACAAGTTGGTTGAAGAAGAATAGAAAAAGCTTTTGATTTTTATTTAGTGTATTTGCAAGTGTGTCTTTCCTGGAATGGAAGCAGAATGGAAAGCTACTCACCTGTGTAGGGTCCTTTTGTTTGCTTTTTGGTGGGATCGAGGCCTCTGGCGTGGTGGAGAATCAGAGCTTGAACCCTGGCCTCCTCCTCCCAGAACCTGTGCCCAGCCAGTTGACTGATATCTCCAGAGCCCACCAAGCTGTGTGACCATTGGCAAGTGACCTACCCTCTCTGTGCTTCCATGTCTCTAATAGTATAACACAGGGATAGCACAGGTCTGTAGGGCGGTGGCCAGGCACCATCAGCACATTACACAGAATACTCGGGTTCATGAAAATAGTTCATGTGTAGGGGTAAAGGAGGAATCAGGTGGGAGTGAGGTCACTCACGGTGTCTCGGGGCCTAACACGGAAGGTGGGAGGCCACAGGCCAGACTCTGCCACCCCA
Source organism: Cryptotis parvus (assembly GCA_021461705.1). Taxonomy (NCBI): domain Eukaryota; kingdom Metazoa; phylum Chordata; class Mammalia; order Eulipotyphla; family Soricidae; genus Cryptotis; species Cryptotis parvus. The sequence goes on along the minus strand of JAJIBD010002174.1, from coordinate 303,145 downwards.
GCTGGGCCACATGGAGGAACCACAGCAGGATTTGAGGTGCAGGGTACCCCTGCTCCGCTGCTCAGGTGCTTCTTGGGTCTCGGCTCTGGGGGGCTGAGCTGGGGATCAGTTCCATAAAGATTGAAGGTACATTTCTTTGGGGATCTTTCTCCTGGCACATCCCTCTCTGCCTTTTATCCAACGGGGACCATAGGCCTAGGGTCACCTCTTGTCCTAGGGTGAGGGCATGTGCCCCTACGTCCTGACCACTCAATGGGTCTGACCCGTGTTGCTCTCTGCCACCCTCCTCTCTAGCCCAGATTGTCTTGTGTGAATTCTGGCAGCTCAAGAGCTCTGGAGAAGGACTGGATGCAGGGAACAGGTGGGTGCACAGTCACAGGAGCGAGGTGGTCCTGGCCAGTCAGCCTCAGATCAGGGGATGCATCAGCTGCTGGAATTCTGAGTGTGAGTGACAGGGCCCAGCCACTTGGTTTGTGACCCAGCTCTGAGCTGCCATTTCTCTGCTGACAACCCTCGCAGCACCTCCATTTTTGGTCTGCATAATCAGTTGACCAGAATCTGCTTTTTTGTGAGGTTGAGAGGAGAAAGGGGGTGACACACAGGGCAGGAGCAGAGAGAGTCAGCTCCGTGTAGTGTGATGAGGTGACAGCCATTGTGATCAAGCTGTAGGTGCTGGTCACCATGTTGGCAAAGTCAGAAAACCCAAATCATGGAATTCTGGGAACTGAGACAAATGCCCAATAATAGTAGAAGAGTCTCCAGGGAGATGGATGGGTGGAAACAAGACAGGAAGGAAAGATCGTAGATTGAAGGAGGCTGGGTAGGTGGATGGGTGGATGAATGGATGGGTAGATGGATGGATAGATGGATGGGTGGATGGATGGATGGATGGATGGATGGATGGATGGGTGGGTGGATGGGTGGATTGGTGGATGAATAGATGGTGGATGGGTGGATGGATAGGTGGGTGGATGGGTGGATGGATGAATGGGTGGATAGATGGGTGGGTGGATTGATGGATGGGATGGGTGGGTGGATGGATGGATGGGTACTTAGTGTGTGCATTGTGTATGTATCCATGGGTTAGTAGAGAGATTAATGGATTTTTGGGTGTTTGTACGCATGTAATAATGGATGGATGAATAGAGGTGGATTAATGTATGTATATGAGTGGTGAATGGAGATATGGGTGGGTGGGTGGTGGATGGATGGGTGGGTGGATGGATGGTTGGTAGAGCATGTGTTTGTTTGTATGTGTGGGTGGTGGATAGCTGGTCAGACCATCATTAGAGACGTTGGAAAACCCCTGGTCAAGTAGGTTCCCTCCCAGGGTTCCTCTGGTGCTTCCTCATGACATTAAGCATCAGGAGCCCCTCAGAGGGAGCAAGCACAGCCTGGATTTCTCTTGGTCCATTGCTCAGGAGCTTCTTCTCACAGTGGAGCTTCTCCCAAGGTTTCTTTGTGGTGTGGAGCAGGGGGCACATCTGGGACCTGCCAATCCAGCGCTGCCCGTCTGTGGGTAAGTGCTGCAGAGCCAAGGTGATTTTACAACTTTGCAGGGAGTGGCAGGAGGTGGAGTGAGGGCGACCTGGAGGTGGCACTGTGTGAGCAAACTCTGAACCCGGCGTCTGCAGGGACCAGCAGGCAGAGTGCAGGAGAGCCGGCACGGGGCGGCTCTGGGTAGCAGCTGGTGATCCCACCCCCATGCCGAGTCCCCAGGGAGTATCTGCTTGCATCCAGCAAGGTCAACACATTCTCAACCCAGTTGCCAGCTCCTCCCCAGCCAGGTCAGAGGTCGGCTCCTGAAGCGTTGTTGATCTCAGCAGAGTGAGGCGCAGGACTGATATTCTTAGATTTGCTCGTTCAGCCGGCCCGTCTGGCTTCCAGAGGAGAATCAGGTCAAGAAGCGCTTAATGAACCAAGAGGGGTACATCTCTGCTTGCGCCGCTGGGGCTGCCATTCCTCATGGTAATCAGCGGCCCTCGCCTCTGGGACCCACCAGACTGTTCCTCTGGGATCTTCATCACCCTGTGGGGGATGTAAGGGGATCTGCTGACTGAGGATGCTTCTGATTCAGAGGCTCTGCATTCCGCTTCCCCCACAAACACCAGATGAGGGAGAAATCCTGTGTGTGGACCTCTGACCCCGGGGGCAGAGGTGCCCACATACCCTCACCCCCCAACCCACACAACCTTGCCGACCATACAACCTCACCACACAACCCACACAACCTCACCACCCCAACTCACACAACTTCGCACCAACCCACACCACCTTGCCGCCTGCAAAACATTTCTGTGCCTTGGTTTTTGGAAGAGGGAAGTTCCAACCTAGGGATGCACCTTGGCCAGCATCTGAGCCCCTTTTGTGTTTTAGCGAGCTCATGGACGAAGGGAGGTGCTAATACTGTGACTTGAACGGGTTTGAGCCTCACTATTGATGTCCTCTCTACCATCTCCTACTCTCTTTATGGGCGTCCCAGAGCTAGACCCTTAGCCATGCATATCTCATCACTGAAATCTTCAGGCCAGGGCAGCCAGAATAGGCATCTCCCCTTACGCCTCTGAAGTGCCGGGGCCAGAAGACAGAAACACAGCAAAGCTGCCGTCAAGTCTAGCAAAGTGGAAAGATGTGCCCCTGAGCCTCCTGGCAGTCCAAATGAAGAGGACCTCAGAACAATGAGCCATTATCCCCAGAAAGCTGGGGAATGGCCTTCCCTGCCTCAGGAGCGCAGGCAAAAAAAAAAAAAAACACTTTGCTGTTGTGGTGCTGTTAAAAATAGAAGTGTCAGAGAGACAGTCCAGGGGTGAGGCACTTGCTTGGCTTGTGTTTGGCCTGGGGTGGACCCCAGTACCCTGGCGTGCACAGTCCCCTGAGCACTGCCAGGATTGACCCCCTGAGCACTGACCAGGGAAGGCCTAAATGCTCCTCCTAAGAAATATAAGGGGGAGGATTAGAAGCCCATGGTCCTGAAGGTCGTTGGAAAAGGCCGATGTTTCTGTGGCGTTGTCAGGCTCTTAACTAAAACAGCGTAGACTACACGCATGCATAGGAATTCATGGATGTGCTTGGACACTTGTAACTTAACACTAGAATCACTTTATAGATGGAGATGTTGGTCAAGGACCCCAAAAAGTTAAAAAAAACACTCCTACAAAGCATAGCTCCTGCAACCTTCTCACAGAAGTGGGTGTTCTTCGCTCTCTTCTTGGGGATGGGAACCAGGATTGGAAGTGGGCACCCTCCCAGCCCCTGCCCTGCTTTCGGCCAAGTGCAGACCGGCTGCCCCCATGCCCCGATCTCCCAGGGCCTGCCCTGCCCGGCCTTGCAGGGAACTTCAGCTGCTCCGTGCTGACAGCCACCCTCCAGAGCTAAAGTTAGAAGCCGCTATCGAGCGGTTAAGTAAGAGGGGTCAGCGTGCAGCTGTTCGGGTCTTTCTGAACTGGTGTCCGCTGCCACTGGATACCTGAGAATCAAATCCCTAGTGGCCCTGTCAGGGTAGCCGAAATTCAGCCTTCAAGAAAGGGATCCTTGGCTCAGTGCTGTGGTTAGTGGAGTCATGTAGTTATGCCGTGTCAAGCAACTACATTACTGTCTTGTAAAAACACTTTGACTCTTCAGAGGAGTGTATGGACCTTAGGAATTGGCCCCGGCCCATTCTTGAATGGGGTTTGGTGGATTCTGCCCTTTTCCTGATTCCAGCCACATCCAGAGCCAGGGGTGTGGTTCGGGGGTGTCCTATTGGTGCTGGTATCAGGGCGCAGCAGACAGGGGTCATGTTGAAGGTGAGTGTCCCTCTGGACCTGTTGAGTGGAGCCTGGTTGAGGTCTACACCCTCTTGCCAAGCCAGCACCACCCTCAGCCCACTCTGTATATGGTGGGGATGGACAGGGCAGGGGCCATTCTGTGTAGTACCTGTGTGTCTCTCAAAGCCACCAGGAGGACTGGGGAAGTCCTCCATAGGACTGGAGAATCTATGGGCTGGACTCTTGGCACTCACTGCAGGGAGGGCCCCTGCTTTCGGTCGCACTAATTTCCTCAGACTCATGTGCAGGAGGTTCAAGTGAGACTCCTGATTTTCAGGGTCCTGAGAGCAACTCTCGGCCTCTCCCTCCCTTAACAGCACCAGCAGTCCTTGGCAGGATTTCAGGCTGGCTTCACTGCAGTACTCATCCCAAGACTTGGAGCCCTTTCCATAAGCCTTTATGTCCTGGGAATGGGGCAATGTCTGTTATTAATAGAAAATGTGCTAATTGTGCACGCTTGGAAGTGCAGAGATAAACACGGGCTTTTCAATAATGCCCTCCAAAGGCTTTCGGGCTGTTCCAGGTGGCAGACAGCTAGGCAGACCCACAGGCAGCCTGACTGGGAAGTGTGTTGGTAGCCAGGCATTGCCCCTCAGAAGGGCAAGACCTTAGGAATGTGCAGAACCCTTGTTCCATGGAACTGATGGCAATGCTTGCCGTAGGGCATGGTGAGAAGATTGTTACATAACACATGGAAATTACCACCAGAAAGGACTGAGCTGGTGTCCATGCATAAGCTTGTGCCACAGAGACGAGCTGGTTGCATGGTTGGGTTATTTGCACAAAGTGGCCCAGCGCTGGAGGATCAGAAAGAAAGAAAGTAGCTTCATAATTTCACTGGACTCGGGCCGGTGTCTGTTCCCTGTTGCCTACTTGGGTTCTATGGCCACGAGTCACTTTAACTTCCCAGCTTGCCTCTGTTCACAGCCCCAGGCTGACGTTAACTCTTGCCAGGGAGCCCAACTTGAGAGTCTGACTCCCCATGCCCCTGTCCCTCTCCATCCCATCTCTCTTGCTCTTTCTCTCTTTCTCTCTCTCTATTGCTCGCTCGCTCACTCTGCAAACTAAATTAATGAAGAGTATTTGGTTAGTCGTGTTAGGCAAGACACTCCCAAAATAGCGCCTTCCATTTCGGGAGCTCTGAGCCTGCAGCTGCTCCAGCTCCTCTTGGCCGGGGGAGATCACTTTCCCATTAAGAGTTGCTGATGTGGATTTTCTCTCTTTTCCCTCGCGGACTTGATGAGCGCCGGACTCCTGACAGAAGCGATTTGGCTCTGCGCTTTGTAGTCCGGGAAGAAGTTGAGTCTATAGATTCCCCCCACCCCCCACCCCACCTCCCTCTTCGAGCTCCTGGATGCGGTGAGCTTCCGAGGAGGTGACTGCCTTCACTTAAAGCATGTTGCCTTCTCAAGGACTTCTCCTCCACCCCTACGGAATGCCTATGATTGTACCAGCCGCCCCCTACTTCCCCGGACTGATCCAGGTAATTCAAGGTCTCTGCCAGCAAGCAACTTAACTCCAAAGCACTCAGAGTAATAATTGGAATTTTTATGGTTGAGAAAGCAAACACTTTTAATACAGGAAAAAAGCCCTTGTGTAGTCGGTGGGAAGACAGCAGGAAATCAAAAAGATGGATCACCGTAATCTGGCTATTGACAACCCTCATGGCTGAATAAATGGGGAAGTTGAGCTATATTTGCTTCTATTGATCTGACCGCTGTTTAGCATTCATGCCGGGCTTCAGGAGGTTGACCACGGGGGCAAAGGATTTGCTCTCTTGCCCGGCTTTCGGAGGGACGTGGCTCCCAGAGCACATCGCGAGGCAGAGTAACTTAGCATGAGGTGACGTGGCTTTGAGCTTTAACCCGGCGCGAGAGAGGAGTGTGGAGTTGACGTGCCTGCCTGGGTTTCCTTTTTGTGTACGTGGTGCCTTCTCGTGATGGAGCTCCAGGCCCTACCCCAACACCCCCGCCCCCGCTGGGCTGATCAGGGGTGCTGGAGCACCAAGCAACACTGCTAAGAGGTTCATAGATTACTCCAGGTGCCTGTTGTCATTTCCACCATGGCCAGAAAGTGGATCGTGGAAGTGGGAGGGTTTTTATTCTGAAGGCTATTGAGAGAATCACATCTGGGTGGATGGGAATCTGTCCTACCCCACCCCTCCATCAAAGTCCCCTGTAAGGGCTTGGCCTTTCTGAGCCCATTGGATTCTGGGGTTTTGTCTGAAGTCATGTGTGCCCAGCTAGCTGCAGTCAGGGACCGTGTCTAGGCACTCTGAGAGACGGGATGATTTGTGGCTGCTTCCTGGTTTGTGGCAATTTCCTTTTGAGACAATTCAGTCTGTGATAGAGCCTGAATCTTGTTTTGGTAGGACAAGGAAACATAAAATCTGTTTATGCCTCTCTCCATCCTTCCTGACCGTCAATTGAAAACAATCCAGCTAGACTTTAGCTCAGGCATTTGTGTTTCTGGGGAAGCTGTTGCCAAACCTGGTGTTTTTCTTTTTCTTTTCTTCCCTGATATTTCTGCGGTTTCTTGTGCTTCAGCCAAAGCTGGCCATGTTGCAGCCAGCAGCGAGGTTCTGGTCTGCCCCATGGGGAGAGCGTCCCTAATATGTCACTCTGGGAAGTTTGCTGAGGAGGGTTCTCAGCAGACTGGCCGTGGGGGTGTGGAGTGGGGGGGCTCCATCTTTCCTAGCATCCACACCTGGAGTTCAATTTGGACTTGACAGCAAATGGGAAAGTGACTAGCTTCTTGCCGCCGTTGGAAACTTGGGGTGAAGGTCGGCCATGGAGTTTTGTCAGACCCTCCGCCGCCCCATCCGATAAATAATTACAGGCAAATCGTGCCCTTCAGTCTATGCTGATTGATGCTGAAATTGCTTTTGAAAGTTCTCATAAGTTCCTGTTATAGATTAAGTGCCGGTGTAGGAAAAATAACAGCACCCACTGAAATGGGTGAATGTAATCAGGCTTAATGGACTCGAGACCTTGTTGGGAATTAAATAACTATCGATTTGCTGGAATGTTGCTGTCATTACGAAATGCCACTCTGGACGTATTACCCCAGTGATAGATGAGAAGATTCATGGGCCCGCTGAGAAATTGGGGAGGCCCCATGTCGGCCTCCTTTTGCTGAGCCTGTTGAGAAATGTAGCCAGTTATTTTTGGAAGGAACAAGTGATTTTACTTGCAAATCTGAGCCTGATCATACTTTGTTTTCCCGAGTGACACCTCTGGTAACTGGTTACCCATAAGTCAGGGACGCGTTGCAAGGAGCCGCAGACCAGCTGCTGTGCTCTGCTTTATGGCCCCCTCTCCCACCCCCAGGCTGTTCATGACAAGTGCTGTGGACAGGGAGAGACTCACTCCATTTCTGGGGTGCCGAGACAGCCTCCCGGGACCTACCCACTGCCACTCAGAAACCCAACTCAGCCCACAGAGCGATATCTGTGGGGTGGGGGAAAGGCAAATTGGGAAAATTATCTCATACAAGCACACACATGCATACACACACATACACACACACACACACACACACACCAAGCATGTCTTGTTTTTCTTTTCTAATGCCGGGTCCGACAGACCGAGGTCAGTTTGCCAACCAATTTTTTTGCCGTGTCTGGCTCTTTGAGATGCAAGAGTTTTCCAGTAGGGGGTTAAGGTTCAGGCCACATCTGTATAATGTCATCAGATAGACATTAAGAGTGCTCCTAGGATCCTGTGTGCCCTCCATGGTAAGTGCTACATATCTGTGCCTGGAGAGTCTCCGATGGCGGAAGTGGCCAGTGAGTCCCAGTTTGAGTTTCTTCTTAAGGTATTTTTTTTTTTGCTTTTTTGGGTCACACCAGGCAATGCTCAGGGGTTTCTCCTGGCTCTGCACTCAGGAATTACTCCTGGTGGTGCTTGGGGACCATATGGGATGCTGGGGATCGAACTTGGGCGGCATGGGCCAGCCGGCTGCGTGCAAGGCAAACGCCCTACCTGCCGGGCTATCGCTCCAGCCCCTTCTTAAGGTATTTTCAACCTCAAGAAGCAGCTCTCTTATCCAGAAGAAGAACTTGATTTTCATCTTTCTTTCTGACACATCCCTCTACATTCACACTAGCTTGCTCTTGGGAATCCCAACCACCCCCTGCTCCATTAAGGAAGGGAAAAAAATCGACCAGGCATTGTAAGAGGCTATAAAAGATCAGAAACTCACTCAGTTGAAGCAGTGTGTGTGTGTGGGGTGGGGGTCTCATCTCTCCTCATAGATCCGGGGGGGGGGGTCTTTTTGTTCCAGACATTTATTCAATAATTACTGTGATCCAACCCACCGACTCCTAGGAAAAAACAGCATTTTGGATCCCCTGGACCCATTTCTGGTATCCAAACCTGTTGATTAATTATCAGGGAAAATTCTTTCTCCTTCTTGCCCTGTAGAGAATTCCAGAGTGGTCATGGAGGAGTCAAGGGAACAAATTTTCTGGGACCGTTGTTTTTTGGGTCACACGTAGCAATGCTTAGGGGTTACTCCTGGTTCTGAACTCAAGAATTACTGCTGGCAGTGCTTGGAGGATCCTATGGGATGCTGGGGATCAAACCCAGGTTGACTGCATGCAAGGCAATTGCCCTCTCCGCTGCACTGTCACTCCAGTCTTAAAGGAAACCCATTTGGGTAGTTTCATTGAGGACAAGAAAGTAGAAAACAGCAGTATCGGTAAAAGCGCTGGAGAAACGGTGTTTCCTTTTCCTAGGGTAAAGCTCAGTTGTGGTAGCTTCGGATAAAGAGGGCTAGTGTATGCCCCCCCATGCCTCTTTTTTTCTTCTGAATTTCCAGTAGTTCCTGTGATTAAAGGATGTGAATCAGACAAGGCTGCTGTCCAAGTTAGTCTTCCGTTCAAAAGCTGTAGGATGCCGTGCCCTAGCCATGGTCCATGGCCGCACCAGGCCTAGTGCCCAAACCCAGCCCATGTGCCTATTACCACTGAGGCTGACTGGTCAGTGTGTGCGGGGGTGGGGAGGGGAGGTCTCAGGGGCTCTGGGCTCTGGGTTTCTGGCAGCTGCTAGCCACCCATCACAGAATCTGACTAATGGGCAGCCCTTTGCTCTTCTGTGGAATAGTGACTCCCAGCTCATCCAGACTAGGCATATAGTGGGTGTGGGGGCTGCTGTCTGTCACCTAAAGCCCGTGAGCATCTCTGTGCTCCTTGTCTGTTCCCCTTGCATGACTTCCTCATCAGGCGCAAAGCTCTTCACCCAGGCCACTAAGTGGCAGCCGTGGTCATGAACTCCTGGAGTCAGTGCTTTGTGACAGACCCCTATGAACATACAGCATAATGCTGGCCTCGAGGGGATAGGGAAGGATGATGGACAGTATGGAGTCGCTGCTCTGGGCCAGGCCTCAGTCTCCAAGTTCTTCTCTCCTTCACCCTCACACCGGGTCCTGATGGCCCATCCTTTCTTATCCATAATTGTCAAGTCTAAAAATGAAAACAAAACAACAACAACAACAAACAGCAAAACCAATTCTCTGAAAGTCGATTGGGGGCAGGAGGAAGCTCAGCCATGGAACTTGTTAGGGAGGGGATGTCGCCCGGAGAGGACCAGGGCTATTTATAGCCTTTCTTTATCCCAGTTTGTGTGAATATTCATTTATTTGGCTCTGGGAATATTTATGTGTTTGATTTCCCTGTTTTTCCTGGGCCCTGCTTCTTGAGGGGGTGGGGGTGTTACATAATCAGGGTTTTCCACCTTTTGGCAGCAGACAGACTTCTCAAATCAGGATTCAAAATTGCAGGTGACCCCACTGGCCTGGGAGAAGAGGGCACACCCGCCCTGAGTTCACAGCTCCCGCAGTCCAGGCGGGGACTCTGAGGCTGAGAGAAAGGTCACTTGTCCAAGGTCACAAGAAATGTCAGAGGCAGAGCCAAGGGCGGTCCAGGCCCTTGGACCAGGCGTCCACTTCGAGGCTCCATCTGTGAATGAGGACTTTACAGGCTGGGATGCATCAAGACATGGGCTAGATGGGCTGGTCGGAGGGGAGAGGTGATGTTGGGGTGAGGCGTTCCTCAGAGGGCCTCACCCTTAGACCAACAAAGGGCCAACTTCCTGCCACATTAGAGCACAGGGCCTCTGGTGGCCTGGGGACACCTGGAGAGAGAAATTCCCCATTTCCCTCACCCGTTGCCACCGGAGAGCCTCAAAACTTTGGAAATGGGCCAAAGGATCAAGAGTCCATCTCGGAAATGGAACCCTGAGCCCTGCCTCCCTCTGAGCCAGCGGCTTCCCCATGGCTTCACAGGCGTTTACCTAGACAACATGGGATAAACTGACTTGGAGCCCTGAGCACCCTTTTCCCAACCTGTGCTGCCTATCAGCTCTCCAGAGATGAGTGTTTTCCTCTTTCAACTTCCTGGAGCTTGCCGTGGCGGCGAGGAGCTGATGAGAGTCCCTGAAGTGTGAGAGCGAGCCTAGGCAGGCCCTGCAGTCTGGGTTCTGATGTGGACATCCAGCAGCTGATCCTAGCAGCCCTCTGCAGGCCACGGCCAGGACTTCCGGGCCCAGGAGTCACCAGCATCCTGGTGGAAAGGCAGAGAGAGGGAAAAACTGGGGACCTGGATCTGCTTCTGGGCGGGCGTCCATGGTGGATGGTGGCTGTCTCTTCTGTAACACAGTCGCTGCTGGTCTGGACAGTGTGCCCACTGGGAGTGAAGTTCACGTGTACTCCCCTGAGAGAAACACACTGCTGGTGTCGTTTTCTTGGAGGCGGCTCCATCTTCGTCACTAGGTGACTTTTCTGTACTGCCAAAGAGGCCATGTCATCGGCAGACTAAATTAAAGAGTCGGGAGGTGGCGGGAGAATTTGGAGTCAACAGGGGCCAGGTGGATAGATTGGCTTTGGCATTTACTAAGCGTGTGGCCTTGGGCTTGTCAATTAACCTCTCTGAGGCTGTTTTCTCAGTTCCAGAGTGAAAGCTGGGAGACCCTCCCTCCATCTCTCGCCACAGGGGCGGGGAGTTTTAAATGGGGCTCGCCTCTTATTTATGAAGCACCTACTGCGTGCTGGGCTGTGAACTGTGGGTGAATCAGGAGGCAAAATAGAGAAACCAGGACACCCCTCTAAACTTGAACCCTAAAGGCTGACACCTACATCACTCTCCATCTACTTGTATATAAAAGCTGCGTGCATTATGCAAATGAGCAATGTTTACTCTGCATATTTCCAGACGTAGAAGGAAAGAGACGGAAAGAAGGTGGGGGCTCCCTCAAGTGTCTTGTCTCACTGCTCTGCAGGTGACAAGGGTGCACTCCTGTTGGTTAGAGAGGAAAGGGGAGAAAGTGCTAGCTTGGGCGCAGGAGTCTTAGGGCCTGACAGCTGCTGCCACCCGCCGCCCAGCTGCCCCCCACCATAACTGTCTTCACTCTGTTGCCCTGAGGACAGTGTCCAGATATGGCAAACACAGTCCCCAGCGAGCTTTATATCCGGTCCCATCTCTCCCCACTCTTTGTGCAAGAGCTCCAGTTATCAATCTCACCCATCTCCTTTGCTCATGTGCCTACCCTGCCCGTGCCCTCAAGCCCTTTCAGTGCTGTCCATATTAGGAGTCATGGGGCAGGATGACTGCTCACGGTGAGTGCACACACATGTGTGCATACATGCGTCTGTGGAGATGTGCAGTGGGCACACACATATGTACACAGATGAGTGCGTGCATATAAGCACACACTGAGATATCCAGTATAAAATAAAGGTCTGAGAATATCCATCTTGCCTGTGATGGTGTGGATGGCGGACGGATTGCCCTTCCCATGATGGAGGCAGGATGTCAGCCCCAGCAAGCGCTGGAGAGAGAACTGAGAACTGGGGTCTCCATGCCTGCAGGACCAGTCCAGCAAGACTCTCTTCTTCTTGGATACCATCACAAATCTCCACACTCATCTTTGTTCTCCCCAGGAGACAGAGCAGTGGGCTTCTGCTCTTCATCACCCAAATGGCCATTGCTAGTGACTCTAAATCCCAGTGGAACACCACATTCCCATACATGTCCTGCCTCCCGCAAGTGGTTCCTGAGCACGGAAGGCAGAGAAGGCAGTTGGGTCTAGTGTCTCCCTTCCAGGCCACCGTAGGGCTTTCCCAATTTCCATCATGGGAAGGGCAATCCGTCCGCCATCCACACCATCACAGGCAAGATGGATATTCTCAGACCTTTTTTTTTTTATACTGGACATCTCAGTGTGTGCTTATATGTACACACTCATCTGTGTACACATGTGTGTGCCCACTCATGCACATCTCCGGAGACACATGTATGCACACATGTGTGTGCACTCACCGTGAGCAGTGCCGTACATGCATTCACACAGAAGCGGGGCTCATCCAACAAGGCAAATCAGAGTCTCCAGTGATTCTGTCGGGAAGGTCGGGCCGCTTGAGCCTGGTGCACGCAGAGGCGCTAAGCCGACTTCCCCGTCAGCTTTTATAGAAGCACACTTCCTTTAAAAGATTCTGAGTTGAAAGGGACACTGTCACTCTCGTTGGTGAATATCAGTCCTATAAAAAGGGAGGCTTTCTGCACCGCCATCTGTCCTTTTGATCACTTTAAAGGCATGCTGCCTCAGCAAGAGGCGTTTTAGGATACGAGGTGTAGGGCGGAGAGAGGCCCGGCTTCCACTGTCTTCATTCAGGCTGGTCCACGGGTTTCGTCCAGGGACGCTAAGCCCTCCCAGCCCCACAGGGGCTCTGAGTAACAGCTTTTCCCAGCTGATTTATGTTGGAAATATCTACTCCCGCCCCAGTTATGTGCCTTCTCGTGTAAGAGAGGCCCACCAAAAACGCACTGTGATCAGCGCATGCAACTGATTGACCGCTGATCTCACTGGGGCTTCCACAAATACTGACCGTGCCCCTGTGGGGGCAGCCGGGTCTTGGCATCCTGCAACACACGTTTCAAGCTCGAGCTCCTCAAGCTGGGGGCACCGTGGAGTTTACAGCCCCCAAAAGCACCAGAGGATTTCTGTGTCAGGCTCCCCCATAGCCTCACCATGGGCAGTGGACAGAAGTTTGGTGCTGCCTGTGGCAGGGCAAGTCTCTGTCGCAATAGGAGGCTTCCCTGAGGCTTCTGTAGTGGACACAGCTAGCAAGCTGGCCACTGCCCCAGACATCGGTCCTCATCCTGCCCCAGTGACCAGGTTCCTGGAAAGTTCTAGGTGGCAGAGGGCGATGATTGTTGTCATATTTCCTTTGGTTCTGAGGGAGGGGAGGCTTAGTGTCCATCTGTGAGACTGTGGCCAGTTTAGCCCTGTCCTCTGGACCCTTGCATGGACCAAGTGTCACCCAGCAGTCACCTCTGTGGAAAGGGACCCCCATGGGTGTCCTTGGCCTCTGTTCTTGTATTGGGGCTCTGGGGCATGGGGAAGGAATGAGGGAGTCCCCTTGTGGGCCCGTGGGGTTGTCAGAAGCGCTCGTGGAAGCAGGTTTGTGGTCATCTAGGGAGATAGCAGAGAACAGGTGAGGGGGGAGGTCACTCGGAGACCAGGTGTGGGGGCACATGTGGAGACCAGGTGAGGGGAGAACACGTGGACCCTGGGCCAGGATCAGAGATCGCAGAGGCCAGGATTGACCAGGGACTCGGGTCCCAGGACTGCCCAGACTCAGACTCTCGGGGCCCAGATGGGGTGTATGTGCCTCCACCTTTCTCTCCTGCTGACCATGGGACAGCTGCCCCCTCTCAGCCCCACTCCTGCTCCTGTACCACCCCTCAAAGTTAAGGTCAGGACCAAGGCACTCTCAGTGCGCATTGGGGTCCACTCAGGACAGCTGAGTCCATCCTGGCTGCACTCTATGCAGGAGTTGGTCACCCCTGCCCTGTCCACCTTTATGTCAGGAATTGGCCAACCCCTGCCCCATCCATCTTTGTCACCCCTTGAGGGGTGATGGGGCATCTCTTCCTTCTCCTCACACAGAGGGACGGTCACCCCACTTCTGAGGACCCCCAGAGCACATGGAGACAAGGGGGTTTGCAAGTGTGCTGGCTCCTTGCCTTGGCCGAGGTCCTGACTGCTGCTGGTGGGTCCCCACCTCCAGAGGCAGATGCTGACTGACCTGGGCCTGGCTGTTTGCTGTAGCCGGGCAGACTTGGTTGCATTGAGGGTGAGGAAGGGGGAGCAGAGCAAGGTCCACCTGTGGCACCCACCCCCATGCCTTAATCAGAGATGGCCATTCCTGAGAGGGCAGGGCAGATGCTTGAGATGGGGATCTGAGTTCGCAGAGGACCCTCAGGGCTACCGACGGAGCCAGATGGGGGCCAGGGCTGGAGGGCACAGCAGGAGGAGCGAAAGGCCTGACCCACCCCCGCTTCCATGTGGCCTTCTGGGGACAGACTCTTGGGGACCACCCCCACCCCCAGTTCCCTGCAGCTCACAGCACACTGTGGGCGCTTAATAAATGTTAAATAATAAGAATAGCTCCCATCTGTCGGCCGGCGGCAGGCAGGACACGCAAGCAGCTGGCAGCGGGATGGTACCTTCGGGAAAAGCGCAGCACCCCAGCCCTTGGCTGCTCGGAGCTGGGAGAGGCATGGTCAAGGCAGCGTCCACCCTGCAGCACCCCCAGCCCCAGCCTCGGAGGGCCATCTAGGGGGTTCCCTGGAGTGGGCAGCGTCTGCGCCCTGCGTGGACCGCGGCAGACAAGGCCTGTGGATGGGCCTCCATGCCTGCTTTCACCACATGCCCCAGTTTGCTCTGTCCACTAGTTCTGGGCCAGACCGAGTGTGTGAGGCAAATCCCCTGCAGGTCAGGTTCAAGTCTTGCATTTGGGAGAGGAAAGAAGCAGGTGGACGGGGCGGGGCAGGGGCTCTGGTGGACCACCTGGGTTTTCTTCCACTGCCTCAGTGGCAGCAGGCCTGGTCCCTGTCCATCTTAGCTGGACCCGCTCCCATGCTGGGCCTTGGCGTGAGGCCCCTCCCTCAGTCAGGGCTCACAGGAATGGGGAGAACCGTGCCCCCTCCAGCCCCATCCCACAGCAGCTATGGGTCAGCGTGGCCTTTGAGAATCTCCACACTCTGCCCTGTGCATTCCCATCTGTGAGCGGGACCCAGCAAACATGTGAGCTGTGGACAGGACCTGCTCTGGGCTGGTTTAGGAGGGTCAGACACCTTTGTCCTTAGAGAGTCGTCACCAGTGCCTGGGCACAGTGCATCCCTCAGCACGGAATGAGAGGGAGACATGGAGCCAGAGAGACAGGAAAGCGAGGAAGGCGCTCGGTTAGCACCACAGAGTGCGGCATCCATAGGGTCCCCCAAGCCCGATCAGGAAGGATCCCTGAGCACAGAGCCAGGTGTGGCCCCCAAACAACAAAATGAGAAACGAGAACAATATGATAGAATAACAAGCGTTCTCCCATGATTGTTCTGGCTCCTCTGTTGTGTACATAAACATACATCCTGTACCGAAACCCTCTAGTGAACAACTTTGTAAATGATGGTCCCTTAATCAAAAGTTTAGATTCAAAACAGTGCAACTGAGATAGTACCTATCATTAAAAACATATGAAGCACATGTAAGGCTTGCTACATCTAATTATTGAATCCATCATCACTATAACACTATTAGGCATAATGATGTGGTATTAATCACATACTATTAAGAGAATAAAATACATCTTCATGTATTTTGTAAATGAGTCACATGTAACTACATTATATGTAATTGTGTATCATCATAGAATAGCTATAAAGGACATAACATATAACCATATAATATGTTCTCTGATATATGTAACCATTTTTATACTACATATAATACACATATATCTTCATTGTGCATTACTGTGTGATTGTGGTGTATTATAATTTTATATAAAATATATAGTATCTACCTATAATAATTCTGTTATAAGTATTTACTTTGTTATTGTTTTGGGAGCTACACTTGGTGATGCTCAGAGTTTCCTCCTGGCTCTGCACTCAGGAATTACTCCTGGTGGTGCTCAGGGGACCCTATGGGATGTGGGGGATCCAACTGGATTGGCCTTGTGTAAGGCAAATGCCCTCCCTGCTATACTATCGCTCCAGCCACTGTCATAAGTATTTCTGCCATTGTAGTGAATGCTGGTCCTTTCCTGGCTTCTCCCTAGCGAATATTCCCTCCATGCCCTGCTGCAGGCCAAGTTTAGTTCACTGCATTTTTGTATAGGGGCTACACTCTCTGGCATTGGCAGTTCCCAGGCACCCTCCCCAGGTGCTTGACCCACATTGAGGACAGGTCCAAAGGCATTGGGGACACTGGTCAGTTCTGGAGGCCACCAAGATGCTCGGGGCCATGTGGTGCCTGCCAGGGGTCACATGAGGATTCTGGCCACTATCCCAGACCCATAGCTCTGACCTCGCCTGTACCCAGGAGTGGGGCGGGGGGGTGGTAAGGGGCACGGGGAGGTTCAGCCGGAAGTGGGACCCGCCCTGCTCAGGGTGAGGCTGTGGCTGACCTGGGGCTCCAGGGGTCTGAGCTTTGTGGCCCTGGGGGCGACAGGTCTCCCCACAACACCCAACCCAGTAGAAGGTGCTGGTGGGTCTGTCTTATTTCTGATATGATTCCCAGGTGCCCCCTACCCCGCAGCTGTGTCGAGGTGGGAGACCCTGTGGGAGCTTGGCATCCTAGGGAAAAACTCCAGGGGGCCTCTGGACTTAATCCTCAGAGCTGTGATTACTAGACCCTCCTCCTGGTGGGCTATGCCCAAACCTTTTCCAACATGCTTTTCCTTCTTCCCTGATACACAGTTCCAGCTCCGTCCTTCTCTTCCCAATGCACGTTCCCTGTCAAATCTGTCACTGATTCCCAGGGCCAGTAGCTGGCAGGGACAGCAGGGACTTCTGTGGGTGCCATGCTGAGAGGTCTTCCTGCCTGCCATTGGGGAGCTGTCCACCCCAGGGTCCTGCTCTGGGGAAGGCTGGGTGGAAATGGACCCTCAGGAACTCTTCCCTGGTGTGACCCTGGGGTCTCGTCAAGCCCACAGGCGGGGCACATGCATCCCTGTCATTCTTGTCTTTTCTCTCTGTTGCCTGGAGCAGGATTGGGGGCAGGGAGCTTGGGGGCTCCAGAGAGCCTTGGCTGACTTCACACCTGGTGGGTTTGGCAGGCAGGTCTCATGGTGGCTCCTCCAGGGGGTTACTGTCTGACAGAGCACAGGCAGCTGGTGCTGGGGGCTGAGCAGATGTTAGACGCCTGCGCCCATCCTGCCGAAGGTCCCCAGCAGCCCCCTTAGGACCCCATCTGTGCTGGAAGGGACCAGCCAGCCAGTGGTGCTGGAAAGCGGGGACTGGGTCAGTAAGCCTGAGGGGAAGGAGGAGGATGCAAGCCTTTAGGGGTTCTCGTCCAGGCTGTTGAGGGGTCTGCGTTGTGATGGTATCTGCTTGTGTGTTTTTCCTCTTGGCTCAGTGCGGGCTTGGCACATCTATCTACTCTGAGGGATGGGTGGTATCCTGTGTAGTCTCTGCCTCTGCTTCCGGGCCATCTCCCTCACCCTCCACCACCATTCCCCACCCTGTCCTGCTTCCTGGAGTCATGGTCATAGAGACATGCTCAGTCATCCTGGTTTGCTCTTTGGACCCCCTGGCCAAGAGCTTCCCCTTCCTTCACTGTGGGTTCAGATTCTCTCTCATGGTAGACATGAGGTGAACACAGGGTGCTGGTGAGCCATGCAGGCTGGAAAGGGGACAGAGGACCTTCGCCATCTTGAATGCTCAGAACTCAGAGATGCCACTTGAATGTGGGAATGTTTGGTCATCGGTTGCCATACCTGGGGTGAAGGAGCTGTGCCAGCAGCAGAGGACAGGAGGAGGAGGAGGAGGTGATGGTTTTTAGTCTGACCAGACAGTGGGGTGTAGCTGTGGGACTGCCTTCTCTCTCTCTCTCTCTCTCTCTCTCTCTCTCTCTCTCTCTCTCTCTCCTCTCTCTCTTTCTCTGTGCAAACAACAAGCCACTGTGCAAAATTCTTGGATTTGAAGGAGGGTTTGAAAAAGAAGAAAGAAACTGAGAACTGAGGCAGGGGCTGGAAAGGAGGCAGCTGAGGGTCCCAGTGAGAACAGGGGGCCTACTTCCAGCTAGGGGGAATGTTCACTCTTGATTTGTCACCAGCATGTGTATGAGCCAGGAGCACCCCGAGCTGGTCTGACAGGGTTCCTGGGGACCCCTTAGTGAAAGTCCATGGGGCACTCACTCTGGAGCCAGCTTCTTCCCGTCAGCTAAGGGGGCCGTGTCTGATGGGGAATGGCAGGGCTCTGCCTTCTTGGACAGCTGCCCAATGGCCAGCTCATCAAGAAAACTGTCCCTGTCAGGAGTCAGTGCTGGGCAGATGCCAAGACAGCCGTAGCAATCAGAGATGCGCATGGGCACACATGCGTCCTCCAGTGTCCCCAAGTAAACATTCAAACATCGCACGTGGCTGGAGAGATAGGGGTACGTTAAGGCACAAGCCCTTACCCTTGGCACCATCCATATGATCCCTGGGCACTGCTGGTGTGGCCTCCAGCCTAGCGCCCTCCCCCCCCCAAATAATTGACCTTAAGAACTGAGCATCAAGAATTGAGCTCAGGGGCCAGAGCGATAGCCCAGCGGGTAGGGTGTTTGCCTTGCATGCAGCCGGCCCATGCTGGCCCAGGTTCGATTCCTGGCATCCCATATGGTCCCCGAGCACCGCCAGGGAGTAATTCCTGAGTGCAGAGCCAGCAGTAACCCCTGAGCATTGCTGGGTGTGACCCAAAAAAGTAAAAAAAAAAAAAAAGAATTGAGCTCAAGAACTGAACTGAAGAATTAAGCATCTTTCTCTTACTAAGAAAACAAGAAAAAAGGCAAAGATGGCCAGCGAAGATTAGTAATCGACTTCACGGACTCTTAACAGAATCTTCTCCTGATTCCCTGAAGGCCTCAGGCAACAATTCCCCTCCAGAGACAGGAGAAAAGAATTGGCTCGGGACTTGCCCAAAGCTCTGGGGTGAAGTGAGCTGGCCTGGTCCAGGGGGAATGCTGGAACAGCAGAAATGAGAAGGCCTCCCCTCCTCCCCTCCCAGCCTGCCTTCCCTCCTTCCTTTCCTCTTTCCTGCCTTCTTTCCTTTCTTTCTTCCTTCACTCCTTGCTGCCTTCCTTTCGTCCCTCCTTCCTTCTCCCACACCCGGCAGTGCCCAGGACTAACTCCTGCCCCTGCTCAGAGATCAGTGAGGCTAGGGGACTGTATACAATATTAAATAAGGTGGGACACATAGGTTCAAGATAAGTACCTGACCTGTTGTACTGTCTCTTGGAAGCCTTGAGACCTTTTCTTAATCAGTCACGCAAGCCTTAAGGTTCTTTTATTTCCCCTTCCTCTCTCTGACCTGCCACATCCCTTTGTGGGTGATGACGCTCTGGGTGTATTTCGGGTCAGGGAGGAGTGGGTTTGAGGACTTGACTACCTCCATCGATTTCCATAGATGCTCTCGAATGAAATCCATGATTGTGAATGTTTGGCTTGTCCCTCCCAGGGATGCTTAAGAGCTCTTAGAATTTGGGGGCGTGGGATTTGCAGGCAGCAGGCACTGAACAGAGAGAGACGGGCAGCGGGCAGTGTGGGCAAAGAGAATGTCAGTGAGGAGAGTGACCCAGAGGGCTATTTCAGATGGCCAAGGTGTGGCATTCAAGCTGAGATCAGAGTGACAAGTTAGGGCCAGCTGTGTCATGCCCTGCTTTGGGGGACGAGTGAAGGGGTGAAGTAGGACAAGAAGAAACCCCAGAGTGGAATTAAGGAGCCCAGTTGTGAAGTTAAGAAAGGACGAGCAGCACGCAGGGAGACAGGAGACGGGCAGGCAGGCCACCAGTGCAGGGATATTCTGAGGGAGCAAGGGGTGAAAATCAGGTCCAGGGGGAGTCACTGCACGAGATTAGGCAGCAGCTGGCCCGGTGGGGACTCAGCAGAGAAACAGGTCAGAGGACCTGTTTCTCCTCCTTCTTCCGGTGCAGAAGCTCTGTTCTAGGACATAGCAGCGTATGGGTGGGGAAGGCTCATGTTAGAGCTAAGAAAAGGGAATTTGGGGTTTGGTTTGTGGGACCCAGAGAGATGGGTGGGGAACTGAGACGGACAAGGGACAGAGTATTTTTGGCAGAGGTTTGGGGCAGGGAAGTGTGTGAATCTGTACAGAGGCAGCCATAGGGGGCATTTGTCACCCATCTCTCAGGTCTGCACCACTTTGAGCTCCCCTGAGAGGGTTCAGAGCTGGAAGGAGGGATAGATTCTGGGGGTCAGCACGGGCAGAAATGGCAATAATGGCAGAGGGTGGTGGCCCGGTCACCGCGATCTGTAGGAGTACGTCCCCATCCAGTGCTTTGCGTTTGTGTGTGTCGATCAGGATCTCCACATGCAACCTAAGGTGGTAGACAAAAAAAAAAAAAAAAAGAAAACGACCAAGACACAAGTCCATAAGCTTGAGACCTGTCCTCGAGCAATAGCCGGCGAGCCTCGTGCACTGGCCACTGACTCCTCCAGCTAGCAGTAACCTTGTCTTCACGTGCCTGCTCTCTCCTGGTTTGATTTGATTCTAGCAGGAGCAGATGAAAGACTCTAGGGGGCCAGATGGCCCCTTTTATGATCTGTGTGTGACCGGAAGGCCGAGAGACCCACCTTCCAGCACTTGTCTTCAGCCATCACAGTTGAAGTCAGTTTTTGCTGATTTGAATGGAGAAGAGAAGACCCCATTTGTCTGCCAGAAGAGCAGGGAAGAGGGTTTAGGGAGAGGGACACATCCATTCCTTCCTGCACCCGTGTCTGCCCCAGGCTGGCCATGGAATGTTCTAGAATGTTTGCAGGGCCTCAGGGGTGGTTCCTCCCTATGGAGCTTACAGAGAAAGAGTCAAGATAAGGAGTCTGGCTGGCCCCAAGGATCAATTCCTCCTGGTGGCCGGGAGGGCCAGGAAGGCAACAATGTAGGGAAGAGGCGGTTGGCAGCGGTGCTGTCGCCTCTTGCTGTCTGCAGGGCCGTCATCCTCCCTGGCTTCTCTGGGCTTCCCAGGGTTGTCTCTTAGACACCGGATACTGCGCTCTTCCAGCCTGAAATACACAGGCCTGCGGTGGAGCTGGGGAATGTGCTTTGCCACCTGTTTCTGGGTGTGCCATGGAAACACACATTCTGTCACTCGATCCTGAGGCCTGGCTGGGCCCGAAGATGCTCAGCTGTCAGTAGCTGTCTTTTCTGATCCAGGGCCCAAGAAAATCAACCCCTCAGCCGCCCCTCCCCTCAACCCCTGGGGAATTCCACAGGGACCTGGCATGAAGGGAGCCTGGGGGTGAGGGTGTTGAGGGGATCCTGAGGTGTGGTGCGTGGCTGCGGGTTTTAGGATGTGGTGCTGGGAATCTCCGCTCCAATAGCCTGTTTGGCAATGGAGCCGGGGTCTGGCTAGGGAGGGATTTTTTTTTTTTAATTCCGGCTGATGTTCCAGGTAGCCCCTGGCAGAGCATATTTGAGACTTCCTCCTCCAGGCCTGAGTGCCTGCTTTGCACATGGGAAGCTGGGGTTTGATCCCCAACACTGCAAGGTCCACTGACACTGGCCAGTTACAACACAGTGCTCAGACTAGCCCCTCCATCTTATTGCCAGGTGGGGTCCTAAAGCTAAAACCAAACCAGACATTTCTCTCCTACAGAAGCAGCCATGGCTATTATGTGAGGTTCCCCGGGGGACAAAACTGGCAGCTTCTCTGCAGAGCTGATTTGGACACTAAGGGACATGTCTGTCTCTGCATCTGTCCCCCCACAGATGGCTCGAACTGCCCTGACCCCGTCCATCCTGAGCCAATGACTGAAACAGGACCAGCTCAGAGCCTGTGGGCCTCACCCCTAGCACCCGTGTCCTAGGCGGAGCTCATGAAGCCCTTTTTATCCCCAGGAGTTAGTGTGGAGAGTAGGGGCCAGAGAGATCTGTCCAGTCTTCCCTCAATACCCTCCACCCATCTCCCTGCCCCCTGAATCCAAATCCCAGGGAAGAACGAGGACCCAGTAGGGCAGAGATGCTCCAGGAAGGTGGGAATGGAAACAGCACTGAGGAAGCTGTCCACCTTTTCCATCAGGCCTGGGTCTGGCCGTCAGGAGAGCAAATTTCTTGACTTCTCTGCTCTCACATGTGTGGCAAGGGAAGGGATAGAGCACAGGACATGTGGTTTGGCATGGACACACACCTCCTTGCATGCGGAAGCACACACAGCCTTATGGGCCCTTATGGGCAGACAGCTCTAAGGTTCTGGTGTGTGTGTGGCCCTACCAGGGACTCCATGCCCATGTCTTTGACCAATGGAACTGAGGTTTCAGACATTCAAAGGCTATTTTGGTGGCATCAGGGTGGGAGAAATAATACAGAGCTGAAGGCACTCGTCTGGCATGTGGTGGATCCTGGTGCCATCTCTAGCAACACCTATGGTGCCCCCAGGCACTCCAAGAGTGAACCCTGAGCACTGTTGGATGTGGCAGAATTTAAACAGCAGCAGCAGAAAAGAATAAAGCACTAATAACCCCAGTGC
The DNA here is from genome assembly GCA_021461705.1 of Cryptotis parvus. Lineage (NCBI taxonomy): Eukaryota > Metazoa > Chordata > Mammalia > Eulipotyphla > Soricidae > Cryptotis > Cryptotis parvus. Next base: position 280,821 of record JAJIBD010002174.1, on the reverse strand, counting down.
CGTCATATACTTGAGGACTTTGATCTCAGTCAGTGTTAATTGGTGGCCACGAGGACCTGATTCTGAAGGGAGATCCCCACCTCTACCCCACCTCAACTGCCACCACCCCAAAGAAGCAGCATCACTCAAAATCCACAGATCGCACCCACTAGGGTGGTTCTGAGAAAATGGTGGACAGTATTAAGTGTGGGTGATTTCCTGGAGCCCATTGATGTTGGCGAGGGGGCTTCGGGATTTCACAGCCACACTGTTAAACCGAGAAGTGTCGCCTCTGAAAAAGTACACGTGAACTCACCGTCGGACCTACCTAGCCGTCCCGCTCCAAGAGTGCAAACACATGTGTAAAAATACTTTCAGTGGCATATTATTATTTATTAGTTGAACATCATAAGCTAACATGCTAAACATGAATGGATGAATAAACATGGGCATAACCTGGGTTGGGGACAAAGGACAGTGGAGACATACGTGCCCGGCATGTGCCTGATTCATGTTTGATCCGTGGCCACCATAAGGTCATCAGAGCAGCCCTGGAGGCCCGTGGGGACTGAGTGGCATGCCTTGGGTACCCCCAGAACTCCAAGGCCCTCATAGTCTCACATTGAACCACTCTTCTTGGGGGCTGCCTTGCCTCTCCCCCTCAAAGAACAGCAGGGCCAATCTTCTGCCAGCAGCTAGCACCAAGTTCGACCTCATGCTCCAGGGAGGCTCTTGGATATCACAGGTAGTGTAAGAAGCCAGGCTCTAGAGACCCCCATGTCATTGCTCCCATTTACATGAACTCTCCAGAGCCAGCAAAGCTCTAGGGACAGAAAGTGGATTCCTGGTTGCCAGGCTCTGAGGAGGAGGAGGAGGACCAGAGCAACTGCCAAAGGGTGTGGGGTTTCTTTTTGGGGTGATGAATGTTCTAGAATTAGATAGTGTTGACAGTTGCAAAACATTGGGACTATATTTAAAAACACTGAATTGTACACTTTCAAAGGATAAATTTTATGGATGGAGAATTATGGCTCCATCGAAGTGTGCAGGGGGAAAACAAGGCAGTGAGAGGGAATCTGTTGTTTCTGGGCTTTGCTGGATTCGAAACCAGTTCTCAGAGGTTTGCTGGAAGATTAGGGAACATCCTAAAGAAGGTGAAATGGGGCCAAAGGGACAGAACAGGGGCCCTTCTGGGCAGGTGCTGGGCATCCTTCCAGGCCCAAGAGGCACACGCACATGGAGTGTCCCCCGTTGCTGGCCAGCATCTGTGGCCACAGAGCTGGAGGACAGAGCTAATCAGCTCCCAGAGTCAGTTCCCCTCCCTGCCCCTCGTTTTAGCAGCTCTGCAGGCTGAAGCACAATGAATAATGCAGTAATAATAAAATGAATAGTAAATGTTTACCCTTCCCACTCCAGGTGGTGTACATTGAGCATGCATGATCACACCACACCCCTTCTCCCCCCCACATGTGCACACACAAATGCACACACGCACGCACTACGCACACACACACACACACACACACACACACACACACTTGCACATAGTCTCTCAGGCAGGAAAACAGCATCCAAGAAGGCAAGGCACTGGCTGAATTTCCCAAAGCCAGTGCCCAGGAAGCCCGGATATGAACTGAAGCCAGTTCGCTGTTGCAACCTGAATCCTCTCCTCTCCCAGGACTGACAGCCTCTGAATGGCTGCCCATTGGCTTCCCAATCTTTCAGCACTCTTTCTTGTACTTTGAAAATCAAAAAAAAGTGGGAGCTGGAGCAATAGAACAGCGAGTAGGACGTTTGCCTTGCATGTTGCCCACTCAGATTCGATCCCTAGGATCCGATAGGAGTCCTCCGATCACCGCCAGGAATAATTCCTGAGTGCAGAGCCAGTAGTAACCCCTGAGCACTGCCATATGTGGCCCAAAACAAACCAAAAAATTTCACCAAGTAATGACTGGATTTTCCTTTACTCACTGACAATAGACAAGAAAGCTAAGTGGGCCCTGGACTTTCATGTCACTTCCGCCTTCGAGAGCCAAGTGGGCCCTGGACATATAAGTCACTTCCGCCTTCCTCTTACCACCCCGCTTCTCCCACTTCTGCCAAAAGCCAAGTGTGCTGCCGTCAGGCTTGTTCCTCCAAAACCCTTCCAAGCCTCCTGTCCCGGCGATTCCATTAGGCCAGCGGCGTGTTATCACACGCATTCTCCCGGACCAGCATCTCTGTATCTCATGATCCTTCCCAGGTGGCACCGGGGCACATGGCCCTGTATATCCCTGTCGCTCACCCTCAGGCTGTGTTCTCGTTTGCTTCTAGCGACAACACTGCAGTCCAAGGCCCTCACTGGTCGTGGCAGAATTGGGGCCCCGGGCTGCTGTTTTCCAGAAGTGACCTTCCTAAAGTGATGGCGTCGCCTCTTGCCCCCTCGTAGAGGGTAGGGCACCCTGACGCCCCTAGGTGTCCCCTGCCAAACTGGGCCTCAGTCGTTTCGGGTTTCTGCCGATCTGTTGGGTGACACTTTGTCTTCTTTCGCCCTCCCGGGTCACTGACACCTCTCTCCACCTGCTCTGCTCCGGCTTCTGGCCGAGCACAGCCAAAGGCATCTCCCCGGAGGGAAAATGAGGTCAAGGCCAAAACAGTCTCTTTTTTTTTGCAGGGGCAAGGATGTCTGTGTGAGTAAAGATGGTATATGTTCTGTACCTCCCGGATTTGAAAGGTGCAGCAAAGCTCCAGAAACTTCCTCCAGGCTGAATGCCATGTTGCTCCACAATCACTTCTAACACGTCGTAAACCCATTGGGCCCATCTTGGTGTGAAACAGCAACGGCTGCTGGTCGGATGTAAGGGGCAGTTCTGGGCACTGGAGATGGAACAGGAGCTGATCAGCGCCTGCTCTGATGACTCTGAATCTGACTCGGATTGTGATTGGGCATCTGGGGAGGTGGGGGCGTGGCCATAGCAACTCCTCACCCTGGTGTGAGAAATTCCCAGAATGCTTTGCTTTCAGTATGATGCTGTTTCAGGAGGCCGGAAGGTCCCATTCGGAGAGGCTGTTCTCCGATGTTTCTGCTTTGGCTTCTGGAGGGCGCCCTGAAGGGGTGGGTTTGAGAATCCACCTGGAGGATTTGATATCTTGCAGAGCCCGGGAGCATCTCACATCTGAGCGAAGTGGTTGAGCTTGGTGGAGAGCAGCATGGTGTGGGGGCAGGGTGTGGGGGTGCACACCCAGAGGAGGGGGATTTCTTCACTTTAGGGCTCTCTCTGCGTCTGATTCTGGAGGGGGAAGGAGTGCAGTCGCCTTTGGATTTCCTTTTTCTTCTTTCCCGTTGCTAGTGGCAGCTCCGACAGCTGCAAGAGGACCAGAGCCAGGTGCCCAGATTCTGGCCTCCAGCTCATTTCCTCCGCCCAAGGTTTTCAGCTAGTCTCAAGGATACCAGTTGCCCTGTCCAACTGCCTTAGGAGATCAGTGACCACCCACCGGACATGCTTCTAAAAGCAAAGGGGTACTCAGTTACCCTCTCATTGCTCTGAAATGCTCAAGAGAGCTGGACAATGTCGCCTCCGTTCTGGCTTAATTCCCGACCACCAGCTCCTGGGCCTACAGCGCTCTATTAGTGGGGGAAATATTTTCTCAGCTGACTTTCAATTCCTTGTATTTATTTTCCTGGCAATCACAGGCACAGGATTTGCTGTTGTAGCAAAACACATTTCATTTTCATTTTTTTACAGTCTCTGTCTTAATAGTGAGGCTGCCTCCATCCACTCAAGAATCACATTATCCCGCGTGGGGGGGTTAATCCAGAGCATGGGCTGAGACCTCGGCTCCATCCGGCCTGGAGAAGTGGGACGTGTAATACGGCTCATCTTCCATAGATAATTTACAAGACTTCTGCTTCTTATTGATTGACTTTCATAACTCACTCCAGGAAATAAATAATGTATCTGTTGCCATCACATTGAATATGCTCCTACAGTCCTGGTGTGTGTGTGTGTGTATGTGTGTGTGTGTGTGTGTATGTGTGTGTGTGTTCAGCGTGCGCGCATGCATGCACATATTGGGTTGTGTGTGAACCCTTCGGAAGAATTTATAGTTATGTCAGCTTCTTAAATCAATTGGGAGAGGTCAGAGGGAGAGACTCAAAAGAGGCAGGTACCAACAGCTTCAGGGAAAATCATTTTGCAAATACCCACAAACAATTCTCTTATTAGATCCTTAATTATTTTTCCCAAGGATGGGCTGAATTGTCCCGTCAGTCTTTGTAGGCAGGTAGAGAACAGCCAAGAGACACAGGCGTCAGACACATCACAGCGATCTCTCAGAGGGCCAAGGGGACCAGGATGGGTTAGCAGAGCACGTCTTTGTGGCCAGAGAGAGCCGGACTTTGTACGGAAAGCAAGAACAACCTTCCCCTTCCCTCCACTTTTGAATCTATTCCTTTATTTCTAATGAGAATTTTACAGCTGCAAAATACTGCCTGGGACAGAAAGTTCTGGAAGGCGGTGCTGTGGCTCTGAGTTGTCTGAAGGCCTTTCCTTTAGGCCATGATGAAGCTCCAGGCCTTAGCGCTCCACAAGACAGCTTTCCTCTCCCTGCTTCAGCAGCCCTGTCTGGGCCCAGTGTGAATCCTGCGTATGGCATGGGGACCCTCAGTGCCAGCGCTAACTCCTTGCCCTTCCTTTGCCCGCCATTCCTGCCTGGCTCCTTCCCTCACATCCCCTTCACCAGCTGGGGCTTCATTGTCTGGCCTCATCACCCGGAGTCTGCATCCGGGTCACCTTGAAGTCTGAATAGACAGTGACCAGCCCTTAATTAGGCCCACGGTAGAGTCCAGTCGAGAGGGGGTGCCTCTGATCTTCCTAGGGCAGCCAGAGCACCCCCACCCAGGTTCACTGGACTGAACCTAGAGCACCCAGGCCCGTGGCAGCTCTGCCAATTGACAGCCCATCCTCAGAGGTGGCCTAGGAAAAGGTTACAAGAGGTACCCTCTATGCCCTTTGCCCCCTGGCCAGTCCACTAGAGCTACAGAGCCCAGAACTTCTGTCAAAGAGGCCTCAGCCAGAGCGGGGACTTGCCCTAACTCAGCAGAATTCACTCCTGGAGAAGATTCCACGTATTTGGTTTCTGCCAAGAGACCAACCATAGGTCCCAATGCAGGAAGGGATTATTCCCTTGGCTCAATAGAGCCTCACACCCGGCCCCCTGGTGGGCTCAGAAGTGGAGCCATGCCTGGGTGAGGGCAGGTGTATCTCCCGGGATGCAGACGACCAAGGGGAGTCACCTCTTCCTCTATTGCTGTACTTGCTCCTGGGGTGGCAGCACACACGGGGGTCACCTGCATGCACCCCAAGGAGGTGAAGGCAGAGGAAAAGAAACTAGATTAGATCATCTCTGGGGAAGGAGGGAATTTGAGACTCGGATATAAGGAGGAAGCTGTAGGGCTCGGAAGGCTGAAGTCAATGTGTGTGTGTGTCTGTCTGTCTGTCTGTCTGTGTGTGTGTCTGTGTCTGGTGCTTACTTGCCTGTGAACTGCCATGAAGGTACAAAATGGGTATATGTTGGTAACGGATACAAGGTGTGGTGGGAAGTGGCTGCTTCCAACCAAGAAAGACTCTGAAAAGCATAAAACCACCTGCCTCTGAACCTCGATTCCATTATCTGTGAAAAGAGTTTGATTACGGGGTGCAGGAGCCATAGGACAGTGGGAAGGGTGTTTGTTTTGCATGAGTTCGATCCCCGGCATCCCACAGATGAAAGAGTTATGTCTTTGTTATGTTTTCTTACTAGGTATTAGAAGATGTACTACATGTTCTACATAATTTATTTATGTTTCTAGCCCAATGTAACATATATATAATCTCTCAGAGATGAATCATGTTTCAAGACCATAGTCCTGAGTACAAGAGATCTGCTCCTTCTCTTTGTGTAGCCATAAACATCCTGGTGAGATATTACTGTCACCAAAAGTCACAGAAACAGATGACGCCCTCCGCAGGGTAATAAATACATGAAGAGCCTTGCCAGATATGTCGTAGCAAGGGAGAATTTAGAATCTCCAAGATTGAGAGCCTACATTGTAACTTGTCGTTTAAAATAATGTAATAATAGTGATAGTAGTAGTAGTAATAATAATAATAATAATAATAATAATAATAATAATAATAATACTGGCGCCCGCTTGAGCAAATCAACAAATAACGGGATGTCAAGTGATCAAGTTATCCTTCCCTTTGTTTTTTTGTGCAGTGGCTAGGAAAGTGGTGGTAAAGCTGAGTTGGCGGTGCCCACCACCAGGGGGCGCTCGCATTTTTAGTTGTGATGTTTGCCCGTGCACTAGAGGTGGCGGATGGGGCTTATATGTTTTTACTGTGCAACCAGGATTTCAGCTGATAGGCAAGACAGAACTAGGGCTCAAACTCCAGCCTTATGCCTACCAGGAAGGACCCCACCACTGAGCCATTCTGGGGCATCCCGGGCTGTCCTTTTTCATTGCCTCAGTCTAGGAACCCAAGCCCAGTGCCCTCATTGCCATGAATAGGCCAGCCCAAGACCCTTGTTGGTGAGGGGTGGCCGTGTGCAAATGCATCCATTGTGTTGGCTGTCTCCAGAGTAGAGATCTGGCAATTTCTGCTCGCAACAACTGGGTGGTAACCTAGTTCCTGGCATCAAGTTGGGAGAGGCCATGGCGCTGCTTCATGTTCTGCTAGTCAGGAATGGCTGTCTCCAACTCCCAAAATGGTAGCACCTGGGCTACCAAGGGGCCAGAGACTGAGACCGTCTCTTTTTTTGTTGTTGTTGGATGTGATGACACCCACATCCGCAGTGTAGAGGGACTGGGTGTATTGTGTTATAGGGTTATAGCCAGGGCAGCCGGGTCTTGGGGGAAATGTGAGAACCATAAACTCTGCTTCTAGCTCTCCCATTTCTTGGGGAGGGCTACTGAGGAGCTGGACAACACCAGTGGTTCTCCTGACAGAGCTCAGGGAACCTTGTGTGGAGCCAGGAATCAAAATAGAGTTGCCACAAACGCCTTAAGCCTCCTACTAGGTCCTGGTCCTGAGGTCTCCTTTCCGTGGTTTTACTTCTAGGCATGGTCTTGCAGGAAGAAAATGCGGGGCTGGTTGCTGTTCAGTGTCTCAGTTGAGGCTGGTCCAATTCTCTTCCCTGGTTCCATGTTGGATGTGCAGAGGGAAGATTTTGATTGGCCTGTTGCAAGTCACGTGCTTATGCAGAGCCAATCAGTGCCCGGGTGTTTTGGATCATGTGACTCAAACATGGCTACACCCTGTCAGTACACAATGTGGTGTATGGAGACCTTGGCCGGGGAACCTGGGGCCAGAGCGAGCCAGGCTGCCACCCCCGTGAATGTCTGCTTAACCACATGCTCGCCGAATGCCAGCTTGTTTCTAAATCCGACCTTGTTTCCAATAGCGCTGTGGTGGAGAATGTCACTTAGAGCGTTGCCAGATTGCTGAGTACCTTGGCGGAAAGTCACCAAGGCCTGGATCTTGGGCGAGGAAATGAAAACTGTGTGTTTCCAGGGAAGCTGGGCCCTGATGTGTGACTCTGAGATTGCTGGACCCAGGTGCGTGCTGCAAAATCCTCTGGCCCAGACCTCAGCCATGTGTGCGGAGACGGATGTGGCCCACTCAAGCCCTGTTTCTCTGTCCTTCCTCCAAGCCAGAGGCCATCTCAGAGTTAGCTGTCCCCCCTGCTGATAGACTTGTAGTCCGGTATTTGAAACTCTGCTCCGTTTTCAGCCTATTTCTGTAGTTTTTTAATTTTTTTTTTTTTTTTTTTTGCTTTTTTTGGGACACACCCAGCAATGCTCAAGGGTTTCTCCTGGCTCTGCACTCAGGAATAACTCCTGGCGGTGCTCGGGGGACCATATGGGATGTCGTGGATCAAACCTGGGCCTGCATGGGCCGGCCACGTGCAAGGCAAATGCCCTACCCGCTGGACTATCTCTCTGGCCCCTATTTCTGTAGTTTTTTTTTTTTTGTCAGTTTCATTTTTCTTCACTTAGAGGAACTTTGCATGCTGACATTGTACTAAGCCCTATTAGAACGATGCCAGAGACACACAATTATGGCAGCTACAAAAGCATTCAAGAGTAAGCACCGAGCATCAGGGAAAGGGATTGGAGATCAAAACTCAGATTCTAGCAGGGGTACTCCAGGGCCGAGACTCATGAAAGAGGGAGAATATCAACAGCAAAGCCCCACACTGCTTTTTGGATGTCCTTAGTGCTCACCTCTCTCCCACCCCGCTCATTTAATTTCGAACATGTTTACTCTTTTAAAAATGAAATGAGATGATCGATTGTACTTTTTGTCAGGTGGACGTGTTTTTAAAGTCTGGTGTGAAATGAACTGCAGATGGGTTTTCTGGCTCCATCCTTTTTTCCCCTGCTCCTCCTGGTCTTAGACAATCTGGTGTCGGTGAATTATGAAATCGCTGCCCGGAGTGTATTCATTGCCTATTCCAGAGCTGCTGCCGGGCTCCGAGGGAGCAGGCAGTCTCCTTCCGGGAGGGTTGAGGGTCTCTGTCCTGTGTTCCTGTCCCTGTTTGCAGAGAGGGGTGGTATGGGGTGTCCAGGTGTAATTGCTATCGGGAGATAGATTGCTCTTATTGTGTGAGTAACCTTCTCACCCCAAATAAGTCTCTTTTTGGGTGGCAAAAAAGGACTCTTTCATTATTGGTGGGACTCAGGGAACCTTATGTGGTACCAGGGATCAAACCTAGGTCAGCCACATGCAGGGAAAGAGCTGTACCCACTGTACCGTCTGTCTAGACCCCAGAGCAATCTGGTCACGATGGCACTGTACAAAAACTGACATAAATCAGTGCGCTGCCACTGCGGCGCATTTTCCCTCTGGTTTTGCTGCCCTCAGTCCCTTTACTGGCAGATTCTTATCCAAATGTTTGACTTGCTTTCCGTTGCTTACAAAGAAAATAGGGAGGCGGTCTCATAGGGGCAGAGACTCTGCTGCATGCCCCTGGTTGAAGTTCCATTTGTGGTCCTGGAAGCAAGTGCACAGACAAGATTGATGCTCCGATCGCCAGGCTGTCAAAACAGCTTCAGTTGCTATTTCTTTTGATTCAAAATTGAACCCTCAGCCAGGTAGAGTTTAGGCAAGTGATGAGGAGATGTTGGGCCATTATCCTCAGATTAATAGGCAAAGGTAGGGTCTCAACGAGCAGCCTGGAGCTGTAGAATATTCCTGTTATTTGACACAGCCCTGAAATTTTGGGGCTGGAGGTGGTGGCCTCTGTCCACCTGGGAGAAAAAAGCTCCTCCCCTGAAATTCTATGACATTGCCAACTAAGGATCGATCAGCTTTAAAAAAATGAGTTGAAGACTCTTTCCATCATTCTATAAAGTTCTACTGGATGATGCTGGCACTTATAATGTTGATATTTAAGGGATCAAAGGGTCCTAACCTCAGAGTAGTAAGGAAAGTCCAAAAAACTAGAAGGATCTGAGTTCAAATCCAGAGCCCAGATTGACCTCAGATTTGCCGTTCTAGCTCTCTGAGCTCGGTTCTTCCTGATTCAGAGGCTTTTTCTGACCCAGGGAAAGGCAAAAGCTGTGGTATCGTGTCCTGCTTCTGCCTCCCCCCCCCTACTCACTCCAGTTCACAGAGGTCAGACCACTAGTTAAAATGAAGATACTGGGGCCAGAGCGATAGTCCAGTGGGTAGGGTGTTTGCCTTGCACGTGGCCAACCCAGGTTTGATCTCCGGTATCCCATATGGTCCCCCAAGCACTGCCAGGAGTAATTCCTGAGTGCAGAGCCAGGAGGAACCCCTGAGCATCGCCGGGTGTGACCCAAAGAGCAAAAAAAAAAAAAAAGATACTAGGGACATGGAGTGTGTGTGTGTGTGTGTGTGTGTGTGTGTGTGTGTTTGGAAGGTGGTGAGAGAAAGAAACCTGAACCTACCCCATTTCTAAAAGATCCCATGCCTTCACCCCATTTTACCCAGGAATCAGAACCCCGATCTCTACCAGGCGTGTGTAATCAGCCATGGAGCTGGGGTGGACACAGACGCGTGGGGATGAGACATCAAAGCCAAACCTTCTTTCTCTCGAGTCCAGCCACCTGTGCTGGCAGTGCTAGTGTTACAGCTTCCAGCCCTGAGTCTGAGCTGAGACTCAGGGGAACGGTGAGACCAAATGAGGGAAGAATTTAGTCCAGAGCACCCCTGAAAGTCCCAGCCAATGGTCAGCTATGGAGTACAGCAATTGAATGCTTTTGACTCTGCGAGCACCCTTGGTGGTGAAGACAGCATTGTCGGGGTGGGAGGCTTAGGAGGTGGAGAGACATGGGACTTGGAGGAAGGTGTTCGATGCTCCAGAATTGTGATGTTGTTACTATTCTGGTTTCCTGATATCTGGGTGATATCCAGGATCAGGAAATGGGGCCAGGAGCACTAGTCAGTGGTTGGACACTGCCACAAGTGTATGGGGGGGGTTGGAGGGCAGTTAGCACAGAGAAGGGACCAGTATGACAATGGAAATGGTCACTCTGGACTGAGTGCTGAAAGTAGGTAAAGGGATACACATGGTACCTCTTCAGTGTTTGTATTGCAAACCATAATGCCTGAGAGAGAGAGAGAGAGAGAGAGAGAGAGAGAGAGAGAGAAGAGAGAGAGGTGCTTGCCATAGAGGTGGGGTGGGAAGGGAAACTGATGACATTAGTGGTGGCAAATGCGCACTGGTGAAGGGACAGATGCTGGAACATTACACGACTGCAGCCCAATCATGAACAACTTTGTAACTGGATCTCATTGTGATTCAATTATAAAAATTAAAAATAAAAAGAATTGGGGTGGCCCCCACTGCCAGGACCAGAGCACCAGAATGCACAGCTCACTTGGACAGGCTGACCAGGCTCTGGAGGAAGCCCAGGGGACCCTCCGCCGCCTCCTGTGGCTCTGGTGCCAGCAGCAAGAGAGGCTGCAGTGGCCAGATGGAGCCCCGCGGCCTCTCCCTCCAGGACCTTCATCTCTCCTTCCCTCCCTTAATTCATCTGTTTGGATGGAGACGTTCACGCATGGCACCAAGATGAATAATAATGAGGTTTTTAATAACTCCCTGCATTTGCATTCCTAGTTACTCTTTACATGGTTCGAGCTGATTAAAATGAATCATTTACATAATTAACATATGGTTATAGTGTTGCCTTTAATATGCTGATTATCTCCATACTTTGTCTGGAGTCAATTGGATTCAAACTGTACCGATTGTTTGAAGTGAGGCTAGTTGGTGCCCGGGAGAATGGGCTGCGGCTTGCCTGGGGTGACTCACCCCCAACACTCCTGAGAAGTCTGATATGGGAGGGGCTAACTTCCTGTTTCTTCACTGAGACTCAGGGTCCTCTGAGGGGGCTGCAGGCCAAAACTGCATCAGTGGGGCCACTGGCTGACTCATAACGGGACAGGGCGTCCACTCTGCCAGAAAATAAGTCAGGATGGGCTAGGAAAAGGCTGAGACTGTGATCACCAAACAACTTTGCAGAATAAGGCTCCCGGTCCCCAGGAACTGAGGGAGCCTTCTAGAAGTAACTCCAAATCCTTTTTTTTCTTTTTGGGGCACACCCGGCGATGCTCAGGGGTTACTCCTGGCTCTGCACTCAGGAATTACTCATGGCGGTGTTCAGGGGACCATATGGGATGCTGGGGATCGAACCTGGGTTGGCTGCATACAAGGCAAATGCCCTACCCGCTGGACTATCGCTCTGGTCCCCAAATCCCATTCTTTTTTTTTAACATTTTATTATGCCACCGTGAGATATACAATTACAACGTTGTTCACGCTTGGGGGTTTCGGTAAATGTCTAAAGGTCTGATATCAACATAGAACTGAGCATTAAATACAGACCAAAAAATGCAAATGATGGCTTCTAAGTGTACGTAGTGCAACCCACAATGTTTAGGAGAAGGAGGAGAGAGAGAGGGAGAGAGAGGAGATAAAGAACCAAATCCCATTCTTGCCTGCAGCATCGGACTCAGCAGGCTGTTGCCTCTTAAGAGTGTCACCATGCCTTTGTTTGCGAACCCCTTGAGTCATCTAGCCAAGGCCTAGCCCTGCGCAAACACCTGAGTGTTCTGAACAGCAAGATGGGTGCATTCATTACTTTTCCCCCAAATGCATTTCCCCTCACGCCCACCAGGACAGGAACCAGAAGAGCTTATTTTTTTTAATTGAATCACCATGAGGTAGACCATTGCAAAGCTATTCATTACGGTATTTCAGTCATACAGTGTTCCAGTGCCCGTCCCTCTACCAGTGCACATTTCCCAGCACAAATGTGGCCCGCTTCCCTCTTACCCCTCAACTCTTTCCCAAGACTGCCTCTCTCTCTCTCTCTCTCTCTCTCTCTCTCTCTCTCTCTCTCTCTCTCTCTCTCTCTCTCTCTCTCTCTCTTTCTCTCACTCCTTTCACTCATTGTGGCTTGCAATATAGACACTGAAGGGTTACCATGTATATCCCTTTACCTACTTTCAACACTCAGTTCTAGTCTGACATTACCATTTCCATCTAATATTGTCATACTGGTCCCTTCTCTGTCTTACCTTCCTCCAACCCATACACTAGTGGTAGATTCCAACCCTTGACATGTTCTCCTGGCCCCTGTTTTTCCTGGCCTTGGATATTAGTCTCACACTATTTTTTCTTATATACCACATATGTATGCAGTAAATATGTACCTGTCCTTCTCCAAAAGACCTTTGACTGGAAACCAGAGTGTGTAGTTCGTGTGTGTGTGTGGGGGGGGACAGAGTCTCCCATATATCCATGCCATTTATTCCATGTAGTGATGAACCAATATACGCTCTAGAAGACAAAGCACCTTGCTCAGTTCCTACTAAGTTGAAAGTGTCTTGCTGGGCATTTTGTATGCGGTAGCTGTGGCTCTTCTCCACCTTGGGATAGGGGCGTAAAAGGCAGAGAAATTAAGTTGCACAGATTTGACCAAACCAGTCACTACTCAGTGACTACACAAAACCAGCCACCTCTTGTCAAGGCCAGAGTTTTCCTGCTTCCCTTCCGAGATTCCGGGAATCGCATGTGTCATGGTTCAGGAATCTCATGTGTCAAGGTTCCAACTGTGAAGGCACATCCTGATCAGGAGGGCTGGCACAGGTGGCCTGTCCCAGGGGGCATCCGGGGAGATGGTGGTGCCCACCAGGAAGGGGAGAGCTGCCTTGCAATCCTGGTTTTCCATCAACTCAGGCATTTTCTTTCAGGAGCTCCATAACTGCTTATCCTGCAATCACCCCATGGTCATTTCCAAGGGTGGAAAAGTACCTAATTTAAATAGGAGTGGAAGGATTAATTTGGTTAAAACTCTCCAGCCCTTGTTATGGTAAGCTTGTCCTGAGCAATCTGCCTGTAAATAATGTGAAGCGACAAAATGAATATATTCTTCTTTCCCTCTTCCTCCTTCCCTCCCTCCCTCTTTTCCTTCTCCCCTTCGCTCTCCTTCCCTCTGTTCTTCCACCCACTCATTCACCTCTCTGTCTGTCTGTCCACCTGTCTTCTCTGTCCATCTTCTCTCCTGCTCTCTCTCCATCTTCACCTTCTATCCATCTTCCCTCCTTTTCCCCCGTTTTTGTTTCTCCTCCTTCTGTTCTTCTCCCCCTTTTCTCTCTAGTCCTAGTCTCTCATCTTTTCCTCTTTCACTTTACTTGTATCCTTTGCTTTTGTGCATAATTCCAATTCACTTTTTTTAATGATGACATTCACAGCATTTTAATTAGTCACGCAATCCTTCTTGGCCAACTCTTGATGCCAACGCTCCCTTCAGAGCAAGTGGCCGGCTGGCTGGGTGAGGGACGAGCCGTCAGCAGGGCAGCCTGAGAGCTGGAAATTTGGTTACTGAGTCTTCCATCCTGGAAGCCAGAGATCCTGAGCCGAGGGCTCATATCAGCTGTGATATTTCTACCCCCTTTTAAAGTGCACTGGAAAACTGGGGTGAGCATTTCTAAGATACTTTTCTAAAACTGTATGAGATCGTGCAAATATAGTGCTTCACTCCATGTTCGCCAGTGTACCAAGTGGTTATTTGCAGACAAAGTTCAGAGAAACAGGACATGGGCCTCGAGCTCCTTGCGCTTGGGGGATACTTTATTTACTGTGCAGTTTCATTAAAATTGCTGGCATGTATTCTAGATGAAGTTATTTTCTTTAGACTCATCACCGTGACTTATCAAGCGGTGCTTTTGCTGTCCCATGTCTCTGCCAACCCCATTTCACAGGTTATCATGGAGCTAAGTTGAGACTAAGTGAGTCTTGCCGGAGGTCTCAACTGCTGGGATAAAGACAAAGAATCAGAATCGTTCACCAAAGTGGCCCCTCTGCTCTAGGTCCCTAAACACCAACCTTCCAGCTCAGAGTTTTCTAGGTTAGACCTCTAGCTGGCTACCGTAGGGACAGGATGTTATGTAATTAATTACAACTATAATTATCTTGGTTTCTGGGTCATTTAAAGATCATTGGTGCATTTTGTTTTCACTGTTCTTGCAGCAAAGGGATATTTTTTCCTAAAGTCCAAGTATAATTACTAGAGTTTGTAGACTCTCAATAACCGAAATATTAAAACCAGAGACTCCCTTGCTCCCGGCCTACCAAGGCCTGGCTGCCCCTCGGGACCATGCAGTCAGTAAAGTCACAGCCATTTCATTGGAACAGGAAGAGTTTCAGCTAGGGTGCTGCCACTCAGGCTGAGGCTCAGGCGGCAGCTGTCCTGTGTGTGCAAGCCTGGAGAGGGGCCCATGGAATGGAGCGAGACGATGTTGCAGAAATTTCTGTTCCTGTAGCCTGGGATTGCTCACTCCTTGCCACGAATCTTCCTAAAGGATTCTAGAGCAGAGAGAATAATTTTGAAGTTTGGATTTAATTTTACAAAGACTATAAAATATTCAGGGACTCTGGAGTCGGAGAGTTAGTAGAGCAGCCAGAGCACTTGCCTTGCACGTGGCCAACTCAGGTTCAATCCTCAGCATCCCCTATGGTCCTCCAAGCCCACCAGGGGCATGGCCCAAGGAATGGTACGAGGGGCATGGCCCAGGCTAGCACAGCAGGGATGATGGCTCAGGGTCCCCTCTGTCACCAGATGTTAATGATTTTCAGGAATCTGGGCTTTATCGAGCAGAAAGGCAGATGCTTGGGCCCTGTGGAGCTGTCTCTGCAGCCCCTGGCTTCTCAATTGGGAACCCTCTTAGTGCACTTTTCATGTTAAAATGCATTCTTGTCCCGTCTTACCTCCCTCTTCCCTTCCCTCCTTTCCTAATTCAGGGAGGTGGGTGGAGAGAGGTTCTTGTGCACGAGAGAACAGAGGCTTCTCCAGAGTGCCCAAAGCTGCAGTTGCATTACCTTGTTGGGCAGTGATACAGACATTTGAGGAAAAATGTGATTAAATATAGCAAGTCATGAGAAAAAAATTTGAAATAATTTTGGGAAGTTATTCTCCCATTTCTCAAGTGTAACACCAATAATTTTGGGAAGTTATTCTCCCATTTCTCAAGTGCAATCCAAGCCAATGCCTTGGATTTAAAGCAAAGAGCTGTGGTGTGGTGTGATGTTGTAGGGAGACCGTCCTAGGTATTGCTCTCTATCATTTCCTACTGACAAAGATTCATGACTGGGGAAGTGTGTGTGTGTGTGTGTATATGTGTGTGTGTGTTTAAATCTTTTTTTTCTTTATTTTTTGTTTTATTTTGCTTTATTGAATCACCATGAGATATGCAGTTACGAGGTTGTTCATGATTGGGTTTCAGTCAAACAATGTTCCAACACCCATCCCTTCACCAGTGCACATTTCCCACCACCAGTGGTCCCAATTTCCCTCTGCTGCCTCTGCCAACCTGTACTTTTTTCCTCTCTCTTTGTCTCTCTCCTTTTTGGGCATTAAGATTTGTAATACAGGCACTGAGAGTTTATCATGTGTTTTAATTATTTTTTAACCTGTGTAAGTTCATGTTTATCTCCTTGTCAGAGACACATAAGTTTAACATTCAGTGTAACTTGGGGTCCTATGAATTATGGCAAAAGCCCTCTGAACCATCTATTCCCACCCTGGGCAGTCAGAGGCTTTATTTCTGGGGGTCCTCACTTTTGGGGACTGGTCCCCTGGGATAGTTGGTCCTCTGTTGGGGACTGCCCGGGTGGGGCTGAGAGTTCTTCCACATCTCTGGCCCCTCTCAACTAGCTACTATTTGCACTGGCCCCTCCTTACATACGTACCCTTGTCTCTAGACAGGGCTAAATGGAGGTGTCCACCCTCAATGGCCTTCAGACATCACTGATTTCAAGGGATAGTAGAAATACTATGAGACATGAGGACTCGTAGTATTTCTTTATTTTCTTCAGGGGGTAACACCCGGCTATGTTCACGGGTTACTCCTGGCTCTGCACTCAGGAATTACTCCTGGTGGTGCTTGAGGGACCATATGGGATGCTGGGGATTGAACCCAGGTCAGCCACATGCAAGGCAAATGCTCTCCCCCACTGTACTATTGCTCCAGTCCCCAACTTGTAGTATTTCTAAATCAACTAGAAGTTGGTCCTGGGTGCACACCCTAAAATAAAACAGCCTATTCTGAGAAAACAATATATTTGAGGAGGGACTAATTGCTTCTTTTTTTATTTCAAGTGACAAAAGCTGATATATCACATTGAGCCACTCCGAAGACTCCATCTCAGTAAACTAATTAAACTAATCCTATCTCAACTCATTATTCTCCCTGCCACTAAATATTCTAACACTCTAGATTTATTTCACGACATAAATTATATCATACTTAAAGCTATGTGCAGGCCTCCAGAGTTTATTTTGGACTTGGAAAATGGGAGTTTAAGCCTTGTCGAGACGGTACATTTTTCATCATCTTTCCTAGCTAATCATTCACCTTAATTATGACTAATTATTAAAAATGATATATTACTTTAATTAAATGAAAGCACTCGGCTTCTTGTTAGCACTTATTAAGCACTGACAACATTACAAAGATAACACAATGCCGGAAGTACCATAATTCACAGCAAGGCGGCCCCTTGCACCACACTGGGTAGAGATGCATGTCTAAAAAAAAAGACTATGCCAGGGGCAAGATATCCTGAAAAGTGGCTTTCCTCGTCAATGGGCACTAAAGCGTGTGCCCAGGTTCGATTCATTTTCTGAGGGGCTGCCCTGGAAGGAAGACATGGATCTGCACCCCGCTTTTTGGATTCAGGTTCCAAAGCTAGCAACCATTAAATAGAATTGAGCCTAAGTGCTTCCCTGGGGAAACAGGGAAGAAGGGACGCCCAAGTGCCACTTGAGAGTCAATTGCTCCCCACTTACAGTTGCGAGACGTAATTAAGCATCGTATGCTGCCTCATGGAGAAGTTTAGTTGAGATATTTGTCTGGAGATGTCTGGAGGAGGAGCTCCCCCGTGGAGGCAAGGATACAGATAGCCAATGCGCTCATTGCAGTGGACCGGTGGACGGCCCAGCCAGAAAACTCCAAGGAGTAGGGGATTTTCTTTGGGATCTAAAGGAAGAAAAAAACACGCATAAGTTGACCTAAAGATCAAACCCCTGTGAAGTGCTTCTCTGATCCTACCAGGTGTTCTTGATCTGGTCACCTGTTTATTGCTCATGGTTATTTATTAAAATAAATGGTTATTTATTATTATTATTATTATTATTATTTTGCTTTTTTGGGGGGTCACACCCAGCAATGCTCAGGGGTTTTTCATGGCTCTGCACTCAGGAATTACTCCTGGCAGTGCTTGGGGGACCATATGGGATGCCGAGGATCGAGACCCAGGCCAGCATGGGCCAGCCGCATGCAAGGCAAATGCCCTACCCGCCTACCCGCTGGACTATTGCTCCGGCCTGATTATTTATTTTTAAAAAATGCCACCATCCCGGCAGGTGTCAGGTAAGACAAGGGAACTTTGTCAGCCTCATCCCAGGGGAAGAAAAAGCTGATGGCAAATGTGTCAGTGGCAGCATTTCAAGCACTTGAGGTCAGAGACCCTTGACATTGATTTCGACTCACAAATGATCTGAGTGTCCTTCCCCTCCGTGCCCCCCTGACCTAGTGTACAGACCCGCCCTCATTTTATTTTTTGAGTTTCCAATGAGGACTATAAATGGTTTCCCCGGCACTTTCTCGCTGGCACATTTTCCCCGGCACATTCTCACCACATTTCCGGTGCCCGTGATGAAGGCCACTTAGTATATGAGGGCTGGGACTCTGGCTCCTCTGGATAAAGAGATTCAGGATGTTCCTCAGCCTGTTTATCTGTGCCATTTGCTTTCTCTGTTTATTCAAGGCTCATTCGGATCTAGAACATGATCGTCTCTTAAATAAGGGAAGTGCCTATATAAATAGCCATAAGTGTCTATATACACGAACTCATGGTGTGTAGATATATGATGTACCTTGTGTGTGAGAAAGTGAGGAGTACAGTACCTGGGGTTCTTCCAACAGAAACTTCAGCAAAGATGTAAGTGTTCTCCATTCCGGACCCCATACGGGGGCACGGGGATAAGCCGACTTAGCCCCCATCTGTACTTCCAGATCATTCCAGAGTCATAGCTGCTGTTATTTCAGCTCCTAAACTTAGACCTGGGATTGACAATGACATGCTGCATGTGGCAGTGGGTTTGGGTGTCAGACATGTGCCTCGTTGGAGCATCCTCAGCACCACTCTGTGCCTGGGAGAGTCAGGGCAGCATTACTGATCTCTTGGTGCTCTGTTTTTCATGCGAGAGTGAGTGGGGAAGAGAATGGGGCTGAGGGGTGAACAGCTTAGAGGCAACGCCTCATGACATGCAGGAGAAGCTCAGTGAGGCTGGATGCACTCCTGTCCCCATGGCCGGTCGAGAGGACAAATGATAGCTCATTCATGCTGTGTGTCGTCAGCACCTGCCGAGCTACTCAGTCCCTGTGGATGTGATGGTCAGTAGGACCCAGTCTGCTTTTCTTGTGGAATTTACCTCTGAGCTGCACACAGGCAGGTGAAAAAAAGTGTATAAATGAATAAGAAAAGGATTCCTGATAGGCACAAGTCACATTATCAAAATAGACAGTGATGGATGCAGAGGTGCGCCCTTTGGAAGAGGTGCCAAGAGCGCTAATAAGAAATTGGTTCTAGACAAGGAGGAAGACCCTCACAGGTAGAGGTCTGTAGAGGGGAGGGACCTGGATGACTTTCCGGGACCCAAAGACTCACAGGTGAGTGACACTGAGAACTAAGGAGAGGACCAAGGCTGGATCATTGCACAGGTTTCAGGGAGGGTCCTGCAAACGTTTGCCTTGCACAAGGATGACTGCTGGGTGGAACATGGACTGGGGATGAGGGGACAGAAGGGCAGAAATGAGGGGTAGGAGCATCTCCAGGAAACAGTGGTGTCATAGCTGATGAAAATACGGCAGCCTCACAAGGAAAGGGGGATGCAGAAGGAAACGCCACAGCCCAGGGAGTATGGGCTTGCTTTAAAAGCCATGAGCTGCTGAATGGGCTTGAATCAAAAGGACTCTGGAGAAGGGGCCTGGAACTGGAGGCATGGTGAGCCCTGGTGGAGACCCAGCAAGGGCAGGCAGGGCTAAGGACTGGGACCATGTCTCATTAGGTCTAGGGGGAATTTTGAAAGTCAAGGGTGGCCAAGTGAGATGAAAGATGGATTGTGTGGTAGTCATGTCATTCAGGCACTGGAGAGAGAGACAGAAAGAGAGAGTGATACAGAAATAGAATCAGAGAGAGTTGGATGGGATGTCAGGTGGTTTGTTGTGCTGGGTATTATATGTACATCCAACTTGGAATTTTTCAGTTCATGCCAGCAGGAATTGGATATAATATTCCACAGGTCCTGCTGGTTTAGGATGAGGGTTTAGGATTGCTGCTGGCTTGGGATTCACAGCAACAATGAAACTAATACAGTATCCATTTAAAATTGCATTCCCATCATCGTTCAATTTCCACTTGCACCCAGAACCCATGCGGTATCAGAAATCCCCAGGAAAGAGGCAAAATAACCCACTCGTGGGGAGGCTCTGACAGTGAGTGCAGGAGCCCCCATCATCCTGGAGTGCCATACAGAGCAACCCTATATATGTGGCTGTGCCCGGGTGGCAGGATTATCCTGGAACATCAGCCACACCGTGGATGTCTCTGATCATTTCCACATCGGAACAGCAAGAAAAGGGAGGTTTCGAAGTTTCAATCGTGTGTGTCTAACTCCACGGAAGCTGCACAAGAGAAGAGCTGGGATGTCTGATTCCTGAGCCAATGCCTTTTGCCTGAGGATTAGTCTCTTCTGGTGCCTGGACCTAGAGTAGCTGCTCCAAGGGTGGCTCCTTCCCACCTCATTTCCCATCAGAATTGCACATTGTGTAGCAAAATGGGTGTGGCCCACACTGAAATAAAAGAACTGGGTTGGGGGCAAGGCCAGGGATGTAATTTTGTCTTTTGTGAAAAGTGGGACATGACTTTGAGGCCGGAGGCAGGCGGGAGGTTGGGGGTGGTGAGAGGGAACCTGGGGTCACCGACGGTGGGATCAGTGCCTGGACATGGCGTGCCTTGACACTCAGCTTTGGATAACTTTGGAAATCAGGAGTCTTTAAAATATTTATTTAATTAAAAATAATAGTATTGGTAGTAAAGTGGGGAGGGCATTTGCCTTGCAAGCAGCTGACCCAGGTTTGACCCCTGGCATCCCATAGAGTCCCCCGAGCACTGCCAGGAGTAATTCCTGAATACAGAACCAGGAGAAATCGCCTGAGCATCACTGGGTCTGACCCAAAAAGCCAAAACAATAACAACAGCAACAACAACAGCAATAATAATATTGTCTAGGGAGAGTCGTCTCTTCCCTTTATCTGCGGCTTGGAGTAATGTGAGTTTCTGGCACTGTGAGGCTTGGTACCACCACATGGAACTCTAGGGAGGGTAAGATGGGGTGATTGCTCAGGAGGACTTAGCATTTGAAGGAGTAAGTGCGTGAAGGCTAAACTTTCCATGCTATGCTGTTGAGGTCTCTGCATGCCGAAGAAGGCAGCCCTCTGTGGGTGAGCAAATGGACTGTTCTTTGAGAAATTAAAAGTTGGTCTCACTGGTCAGTAGGATATTGATTGGGATTTAGCTGGAGGCTGGCTTGTGTCTTCAGGACTCTGGGGATTTACAGGCCTGGGCTATCTTCCCAGTTACTTAGCCCTCCTTTAATAACCGTCTTCTTTCCATTAGGCTTTAGAGTGGATAATTCTGCACTCCGGTGTATAATTTCACACTCCTTTTAAAAAATCTTATGCCAGGCTTCTCTGACTTGAACTTCAGTCCAGTGTAAAAGGAGGTTTTTGCCCTCAAAGTGTCCAGACTGGACATTCTTGCCTTATTTTTTGGTTTTAGATGGAAAACATCATTATTTTTCCACCAGTAAGGTATTATTTCTGGGATTGTGATCCTTATTGCATTATAAAAATTCCCAGCTATTCCTACTTTACTGAATGTTATCATAAAGGGGTGTTGGGTTTTGCCAATTCCTTCTAATTTATTAATTACTACATGATTTTATCATTCACTCAATGCTGCCGTATGTTTTATTTTCCCTTTTTTTTTGAAAAAATGGAATCTAAAGCAGTGATTTGGAGTTTTGTGTGCTGGGGTTTAAGTCATTACTTAGTCTCATGAAAAGTGATGGAAGGTTCTTAGACACTCGCTCGCATAAGCCCAATGCAGGACTCAGGAAAGCCACACCCTCATGTAGATCATGCTTGGTTTGTCACCCTGATACTCAGGGGGCCTGGAGAGAGCCTGGGCATGACCCAACCAGGGTTTCAGAATGAGTTAGCAGAGGTTTGTTGCCAAGACAATGATGATTTTTATTGCAATCGAGGTGGTGAACATTTCTTGAGTAGATGGGGGGTCCCTGGGACCTTGGTCCTGGGGTCCATCATGCCTCTGAGATTGGGAAGTGCCAAAGTGCCAGATTCCATGTCACTCCCTGCTGGCCCCACTACCAATGGATCATCTTTGAATTGTGTTTATTTTTTTTTATTTTATTGTACCACTATGAGATATAGAATTACAAAGATGTTCATATTTGGGTTTCAGTCATACAGTGTTCCAGCACCCATCCCTCCACCAAGTGCCCATTTTCCACCACCAGTGTCCCCAATTTCATCCCCCTCCCCTAGCCTGCCTCTATGGCAGGTTCTTTTTTTTCCTTTTCCCCAAATTTTATTACACCACTTTTGGACATACAATTGCAAGATGCTCATGTAGAGTTTTGGTTCTGCAGTGTTCCAACACCCATCCCTCCACCCGAACCCATCTCCCATCACCAATGTCCCCACCTCCCTCCCCCTCCCACACTTCAACTACTTGGCGGGTTCTGTATGTCTTTTCTCTCCTCTCTATCTCTCCCTCCTGCCAAACTTTCCTGCACATCGTAGAATGCAGTGCATTAAAGGACATAACTGTTTCCACTACTTTGATGGACCGCGCGCAGTCACGTGACCTGGGCTCGAACTGGTTTTGCTCTGTTAATCTGGTCGTGAGGTAGTATCCCAGCCTCTGGACAGCAAAGGTGGTGGCTAGTGTGGTGGGCAAGTCTCATCCGGCTGCTTCTGGGAGCCCCCCAGAGGTGATGGGCCCACTCCCAAAACCCATCTGTCCTCCTGGGAGCCCCATGGTCAGCTGAGCCTGGGGAAAGCGGAGTTCCAGGTTCCCCAGCCGCGTTTGAGACTGCATGCTATGGCTGGCTGCCCCAGGGCAGCTCCTGGGCGGGGCCACCAGGCTCGACAAAATGGAGGGGAAGGGCCGACCCCTGACTCCATCTGACGAATTCCCAGTGATTCCTGCTTCTGGGAGCTGCCTACCTGGGCTCGATCTGGTTTTGCTCTGTTAATCTGGTTGTGAGGCAGTTTCCCAGCATCCGAAAAGTGAAGGTGGTGGCTAGTGTGGTGGGCGAGTCTCATCCGGCTGCTTCCGGGACCCCCCAGAGGTGATGGGCCCACTCCCAAAAACCCATCTGTCCTCCTGGGAGCCCCATGGTCAGCTCATCTTTGGATTGTGTTTAGGATTGTAATGTTTGCAAGTTTGGCAAGTTTGGATGCCAAGAATCAATAGTCTGTCTCTTTAGAGGGGAGTGAGTGGAGAGAACAGCCAGTCCATTTGGCAGTTGGCCTTTCTCAATGGTGAGGCTCTTTTCTCTCCCTTTAGAAGATTTTGTACGTGCCAAAGACACGATGGATGCCACAGTGAGCCGTTGACTCTGATCTGTGTGCCGTGGGGAGACAGGGTTGTGAGCCCATTGCAAAGAGGGGTAAAGTTCCAGGGAGAAAGTTTTTACTTTGCTTTTCAAAGGTGCAGCAGGAGAGATAGTACAGTGGGAAGGATGCTTGCCATGCATGCAGCCACCAGGTTTGATCCCCGGCAGTGCCAGATGCTTCCCATGGGTGCTGGTTGCCCACTCTCTTGCTCCCCTGGCACGACAGCTTGACAGCCTTCCTCCTGCTCTCCATTCATCCCCTGAACCAACTTGGTCAAGGTGCCCCCATTGTGAGAGTCTCAGGAAAGGAAACCACTCAGACACCCCCTTCCTCCTTCCTCTGTGCCCTCCTAGGCCTCTGTCCCACAACTGTGTTCATCTGAATCTGTGCCTTGCAGGACAGCACCTGGGTTTGCTTCAGAGGACCCCCTAGGAGGTTCAGGGAGGAGGTTTGGTGCCCCTGGAGCGGAGGCACCAGCTGTAGGGTGGGCTGGGAGCCATTGTGCTCCTGCTTCCTGCTCCCAGAGGCGTGCCCAAGAGCTCTGCCAGCCCGTCCTCCCGCTGGGCCTCTCTCTGCCTCTGTTTCTGGGAAACACTCATGAAGTTTGTCCCTTCCTTAAGCAATGCTTCCAGGCAGCAGGACCCTCACGGCTTAGCCACGGGGTTCCCTGAATGTGCATGTAGGTGTATCTGCCTTCCCTGGGCTGGGGGCTGCCTCCAGGTCTGCCTCTTTGGAGGTTTGTCATGAGCCTGGATGTGTTCTGGGGAGACTATGAGGCTTTGTGGGGAGGCGCGTTAGGGGCTACTCCTGTCCTGCTTTAGATGCAGGTGGTTTTCAACAGGTGAAAAATGAATGAGTGAGTGAATGAATGAATGAATGAATGAATGACTCAGAGGACCAGCTCATCACACTTCCATCCTCTCAGGCTGACATCTGGCAATTGAGGGATCAGAACTCTCACCCATCAGATCCCCCCGCCCGGGGGGTGGGTAGGGAGGGGGGGTTCTGTGTCAGGGGGCCATGGCAGGGGGTCCTGAGACAACGGGGTGAGCAGGAACCGCGCGTTCACTGTCTCCTCGCCATCTCAGGGAGTCACTGTCCTCTCTTGTGGACACAGGCAGCTGCTTCCAACCCAGCGGGCTCAGCCCAGTGCTCAGGTCTCCTGACTTTCACCGCTTCTTTATTTTATTTATTTATTTATTTATTTATGCTTGGGGGAGCACACCCAGTGATGCTGAGGTTACACCTGGCTGTGCACTCAGAACACTCCCGGTGGGGCTCTGGGATCAAACTTGTGCCGACTGCACCAAGGCCGGTGCCCTCCCCGCTGTGCTGTTTCTCAGATTCTACTCTGGCTGCCTCCCTTCTTTCCTGCTTTTTAGGGGTCACACCCTGCGATGCTCAGGGTGTGAGCATTCTGGCTCTGCACTCAGGAATCACTCCTGGCGCTGCTCGGGGACTCTATGAGAGGCCAGGGATTGAACCTGGGTCAGCCACATGTGAGATAAAGGACCTCCACGCTGTGCTATTGCGCCAGCCAGCTGCGTCCCTGCTTCCCGAGCATGGTTGATGCTGGCTCCCACAGGCCTGTGGACCCGGGCAAGAATCTGTGGCCAGTTTGTCCCTCACCGACGCTGAGGAAGCAGAATCGAGCCAGCATGTATGTTGGGAGGAGCCTCTCTCACTGGCCATCAGCGAGGGGCCATTTGTTGATTCAAAGCCATTTTCCCCCTTTGAGTTACGGCCCAATCTGTAGCTGAGAACTGCTGAGAACAGCATTTTTCCCCAGCACCGATTCTTTCTTTTTATTTTTTTCCCCCTGACAGCTCAGACCTAACTCCCGCCTGATCTGTGTAGCTGCATTGTTCAAATTACAAAGCGGAGGTGACAGAAACTCTATTTTCTGGGAGCCCCCAACACACCTGTCACCAGCAAGAAGAGAGAATGCGAAAGTCATCACTTTACTTAGAAACTCAGCCGATGATGGAAATTATTTCTTACTACTAATTCCCCTTTTAGTGGAGATAAGCCGCTTTGTTCAGCTGTAAATGAAACATTAGGGTATTAACTGTGGAGCCAGAAGTATCTGGGAAGCTAAGATTTTATCTGCAGTCGGAACATTTTGGGCAATAAATTGTTTTGTTGGACAGAATACTAAATCTCTGGAGTTACAAAGAAGCAGAGCTCATTAAAGAGGCTGCTCAAAGCAGGAAGGGAAGAAAGGAAAAAAAAAGGCGAGACAAAAGCTTATTACCTGGGTTGTGGGGATGGGGGGGTGTGGTTGCAGGTTCTCATGTATATGTAGCGTGGGAAATTATGCAGCAGCGTTATTAAATACACGTGTCTCCGCACGCCGGCACTCTCTGAATATAGCCAGGGGACGGATCCACTGCCGAGATACCAAGAGCGACCTGCAGTGAGTTATGAATTTTGGAGTCTCCATCAATCCTCTGAGACTGGAATCTGGTTTCCTGGGGTGGGGGAATTTCTCTTTGCTGCCTCCTTCAGCTTCATGAATGGGCGTGGTTACATAAATGTTTGTAATAGAGGAGAGAGAGTGCCTGGTTTCTGTACCCGCTGCTGCACCAGGCACACCTAAATTAAGATAATGAGGTACCAGTAGCGTCCATGTAGAGGGTGAGCCGGGTGCTTTGCCGCCACTAAGAGGAGAGAGAGTCCTTTTGGGATGCTGTTGTGTCCTGTTGGGGGACCTCAGCCTGTGGGGGCGTCTGGAGAGCCCAGGACTGTTCCCTAGCCTTTAGCCATGGGGGCCCTCACATATGGGCCCACCCATAGGTGCTCAGTTCTCTGCTCAAAGCATTTGCTTCTGCTTCTTGCTTTTTGGGGGGGACCTGTTGGGCTTAGCCAGCCCCAGAGAAGAGGGGATCCAGGGGGATTCCTGAGCCCTTTCTAGTACCCTTGGCTTCCTCCTTTATTCACCCTAAGGATTCAGAGCTTTACCTTCACCCAGAGGCTCCCTCTGCCCTTTTTCAGCCTATCTGAGGCTCCCAATCTGACCCTCTGTTCATCCCATCCCCCTTAACCCCCAGTCCGGCTGGGCCTCCTACCTGTTTCCCAAGGGCAGCAGGAAGTGGGTGAAGGAATCAGACCCAGGAAACAGGTGTACACAGGAAGTGGCCCTGATTTTCGCTTCTTCCCACCACGTGAGGAGAATGGGGCAGTGAGGGGTGTGGGCGAAGGGCCTGGCACGGGTTTGGTGCACAAGAGCTATGAGAACCCTGGGTTTGCTCAGTTGCTCAAATGCCCCAGGGACTGACCTCTGAGTGCTGAGCTGAGAGCAACCTCCTGAGGGCCCCTGGGAATAGCTCCCCTGAGACCCAGTGTGAACAGGAAGATGAGGAATGGCTTTTCAGGAGCAGCAGATGGACACCTCGCTGAAGGGCACCATGCCTAGCTGACCAGGGCTAGCGCCTAAGGGATGAACACGGACGGACAGGGTGTTGGGGCAGAGGCCAGCAGGGTAGCCTGTCTTCCCTCCAAGGGTCACTCTACCAATGCCTGCCCCTCCTCACCTGTCTGCGCCCCCTGCTCTTCACCTTCCTCCATTCATTGTTGGGGCCGTCATCTGGGGCATGGGATGGCCCCCCCAGATGGCGTCATGGTCTCAAGCTTGTCCCCCCTCAATTTCCTATCCTCTACCGAGACCCAGTCTCCAAATAAGACCCATTGAAGTGGGTTTAAGACCCCCTTGGGGAACTGCTACGGAAATCACAGCCTTTTACAGGAGAAGCAGTTCAGTAGCTGGGCACGGTTTGGAGTGTCCAGCGCCAAAGGTGTCCCTGAGAGCCGGGCTGTGTCTACCCAATCAGGCAGGTGTCTTGCTGAACTTGTTGCCCTCGCAGGAGACAGTGCTGTGCCCCCACTGACCCCCCCATTTCAGAGAGTGCAGCCCCAGCATGTCTTGTTTCCAAGGCCCCCCAACCAGGTGCTTATAGGGTAGCGTCTCCCCATCTGGGCTTCCCAGAGAAGCCCAGGCTCCGCGTCCCTCCCGGACCCCTTTTCTGGAAACCGCGAGACTGTCCCCACAGCGGGATCTCCTGGGATGGTTCAGAGTACCTCCGCCCCCCAACCCTGCCCCAAACTTCCTCTCCAGCCCTGCGCATTCGGGAGCTTTGGGGGCAGGATAATGAGGTTCTAAAATAATGGCCTTATGTAAGTCTGCCCCCCTCGCTCCTCCCACCAGACCCTCTCCCGGGTCACAGCACCCTCAGCACAGGGTCTCTGCAGGCAGAGAGGCTGCACAGTGAAACCCCCCAAAGTGGGAAACCTTTCCCCAGAGAATCCCAGTCACCTTTCTGGCTCCTCCAGACCCTCTGGGGCCCCAGGTCTGCTGCCCATCCCCCATCCTCATGTATCTCTCCCTGGGGCCCTGGGTCTGCTGTCCCCCTGTCCCTAGTATCTCTCCCCGTCTACTCCTGCCTCTTAGAGCATGTACTGGCTTCCCTGGGAACTTGAAGGCAATCAAAGGGTGCCCCTTGATTCTTCCCAAGTGGCTGTGACTGAATCTTCCCAAAGTGGATGTTCTCCCTGGGGAGATGCACAGGGCAGTACCCGGCAGCAGGTGGGGCAGAGTCTAGGGAAGCTGAAAGAGGCGGAGCCGGGGCCACCTGTGTGCACCCCATTAAATAATGACCTCAGTTCCCCACAACATGGTGAGAGGTGGGGGTCAGTTTGTCCCTCACTGACGCTGAGGAAGCAGAATCGAGCCAGTGTGTATGTTGGGAGGAGCCTCTCACACTGGCCGTCAGCCTGAGTCAGGCTGACAGGATGACGCTTTTTTTCGTCTCAGAGCAGAGTGACTTGCACACGGGGTCACGGCTTGCTCTGGGCAGGAGAAGGAGGCCTGAATAGTCCAATGTCCCAGGCCCCTCTCAAGGACTCCTCTCAGAGGCAGGCGTTGTCCTTTGGTGGCTGTTGTCAGTGGTTCCCAGGATGCCTTCAATGAGACTCACCAAAGAACAGCCTCTTTGCCGCCCCAACTCAGGACCCCAGTGAAGGACAGACATTCTGGCTGAGGCTTCACATATCCACCTCTTGGCTGTGCTGGTGGGCTTATGGCGGGGGCATGGCGAACTGGACACATCTGAGAACTGGCCAGCAGCCGTACAAGGAGGAGCTGGCCCCTGGCCTCTCGGCTCCCTTCGTCTAATCTGCAGATGACCGTCTCCCAGCTAAGTAGGTAGGGCTCTAATTACTGTATTTCACATCAGAGCCAGTTGACAGCCATAGGCGTGTGGTATGCAAATATTTCTCATCACATGGAATGGAGACAAGGGTCACTGTCCTTGAGAGTACCTGTGGGAAGGACACTCTGACTTCATGTCTCAGTATCGCCAGGGAAGCCCCCTGGACTGTTGGACAGTCTCTTGCAACGTGTTTCCACCAGAAGCCCCCAAGTCACTGCAGTGAAACAGGAAGACTTGGGGCAGTTTCAAAAAATGGACCCAGACCCGACCCAAATCTCATCTAGATGCAAATGGGGCCACCCAGAGCCCCCATGGCCCGGGATCCTGACATTGGACAGGAGTTTCTTGGGCCTCTCCCACCATTTCTTCCTCTCCTCTTTCCCCTCTGATGGCAGAATCCCAGCCCTAGAAAAGCCCCTTCCTAGCAGCAGCTGGCATGTATTCATCCCTGGCACCCCCACGATGTAGGCCCCATTGCCTCTGCAGGGCCGGGTAGCCAGGCTTGTTCTGTCGTGCAGGTGTGGGTGAGGTAGAAAATGTCGCCCAAGTCTGCTGTGCATCTTTTTAATTCGAGGACCTGAGTGTTGTGTGTTGTGTAATACCCATCCGTGCCCAGGGAGCACTCCTGCCAGGGCTCAGAGTACCACATGAGGTGACGGGGATCGATCCCTGGTGGGCTACGTGCCAGACCAGTGTCTTCACTCCAGTGTTGTCTCTTGGGCCCCCTGGTGTGACTTTTTGCTTAAAGCCTTGCCTCCTTAACCAAAATGTCTGAGTGACCTCAGACCCCAACAGTGAGATCTGCAGTTTGGTGCATTCACCCCCAGACAGGAAGAAATGGAAATTTTGGCAAAGGGCACTCTGTAAACCCCTGGCCATGCAGGGACTGAGCCTTCAACTCCTGGAGCCTAGTGAGGGAGCAGGAGTTTCAGCAAATCTTCTCTGGGGCCAGGAGGATGGGAAGGTGGTGGGTGTGGTTTTATTCTCTTTCCTGCTGTAGAATCACAAGAGAACCAAGGACAAGAGAACCCAGCTTCCCCAGAACCATGACTGGGCCAACCCCACACCCTGAGCCCAGGTGGGACGGCCCCTGAGGAGCAGGGCATCTGCTCTCTGCATCTCTGCATCTCCTCCGGAACATGCTGGCAGCTGGGAGATAGCAGGAAAAGGAGAGAGAGGGAGGGGCCAGCCCGTCTCTGCTCCCTGCCTCCCCATACACCTTAGCTACTCACGAACTTTAGCATTCGTGGGGGGTTGCCCTCGTACACGGGCTCTGAGCTAGCTTGCCAGCCCCGATGCCAAAGCAGCTGGGGGCCACCTACGTGTGTTCCAGGAAGTGGACTGTGGCTAGGGGATGCTCACAAGCAGGAGGGGCCCAGTCTAGTTCTAGTAACTGGTTCCTGTCCCCTGGGGAGCAAGGGTGCTGCTGTCCTGGGTGACTCTTAGGCTCATGTGACCACATCTGGCAGGCTTCTTTCTCATTGCTGTGACCCAGAGCCAGGGAGGTTTGTTGTGGATGATGGCAGTGCAGGGCTGGGCGTGCTGGTGGACGCCCATGGCAGAGGATTCTGCAGGCTGTCAGCAGTGCCGGCAGGGCGAACCCTGCTCTGCAGACAAAGGCTGTGTTGGGAAGCGACTGCATGCCGCAGGCACATGGAGATAAATCTTGCAAACGGCCGCTGTCCTAGAAAAGCTTCTCTTCTCTCCAGGACCATCAAACATCTAGGCGCTGCCACTGCAGAGAGAGGGGGAGCTAAGAGAGAGAGAACCAAGAGAGAGAGAGAACTAAGAGAGAGAGAGCTAAGAGAGAAGAGCTAAGAGAGAGAACTAAAAGAGAGAGATAGAGAGAGAGAGGCGGGGGATTGCCAGCCCCCACCAGGGCATGAAGGAGATGTTGAAACAACGCCTGCTCTGGGACACGTGCACAGCACACTTTCTTTCCAACTTGGCCAAAAGACCATGGAGGCTGGGATTCCTGCCCTATTACCATGGAGCAGACGGGGTCAGAGAGATGGGACAGTGTGGAGGCTGCTCACCTTGCTCACCCCTGACTTTCGCTCCATCCCAGGCACCCTGCCTTGCCAGGAGTGATTTCTGAGCTCAGAGCCAGAAATTAGCCCTGAACCAGGAGTCATCCCTGAGCACAGAGCCAGGAGTCAGCCCTGAGCACAGAGCCAGGAGTCAGCCATGAGCACAGAGCTAGGAGTCAGCCCTGAGCACCTCTTGAGGTGACACCCCACAACACTTCCATTTCATCAGGGTTAGTGCTCATAGCTTCAGACTCTCTCTCCATCCCTCGTCTGTTTCTTGAGATAAATCAGGCTTCACGGTGCTGATTGAAGATCATAGTAAAGCAGGAGGAATTTGACAATAACCAAACCCATTTTGAAGTCAGCTCTTTAACAGTGTCTCCCTGGGAAGTTGACTGTGGTTATTGCATTGATGTGACCAAGAGCTAATGGGGCAGCAACTTTCACCCCTTAATCACTGGAAATCCCACCCACCTGTTGGAGCCTTGGGGAGAAGGCGCTAGAGTATCTTTCCAGGGAGTGTCACTCATCATGGTTGAGACCACAGTGACCAATCAGGGGGTGTGCTATTCTCAGAGTGACCAATCAGGGACGTGCTCTTCTCATAGTGACCAATCAGGGATGTGCTCATCTCATTGTGACCAATAACGGAAGTGCTCATTTCACAGTGACCAATCAGGGGCATGCTAATCTCATTTAAGGCAGTGCTCTCTCAGTCTAGGTGGGCAATCAAGGTTGCTCTCCTGGAGCTGGTTTCTGCATCCCAGACATGCAGTGCCAATGATTACCTGATGGGGGTTGTTGGGCAATGTGGAAGGAGACAGACCTCTGTACCTACTAGAGGCCAGTAGAACCAGACCATCCCCCAGTCCCTACCATCCTCTTCCAAATATGGTCCAGGAATGAGGGGGTGGAGGGAGATTCCCCTTGGCACCCAGCTGAGAACAGCTGGAGATGGATGGTTCCAGAAGAGTTGAGGGAGTGCTGGGCACCCTGTATGTCAACCACGCTGTCATCTTTATCTGTCTGCCGCCCTGCGCGCCACACCCCGCCTGGTACTTCCTCCCGTCCTTCCTCCCTGGACCGACTCCTCTGCACTCAATGCATTGCAAAGACCAGCTGGCTTCAAACTGGTCCAGCAGCTCTTCCTGAGAGCCCCCAGTCCCCTTGTCACTTTCAGCCAGATGCGAAGGGGTTGGGGCCTGTGATTGGGCTGCGGGAGCTTGGAGCCCCTCTCTGCCGGGGCTGCGGTGAGAACGACCGTGTCTCTGATGTGGTCTTATCAGACTGAGCCTAATGTCAGCCCTGTTAGGAGAGCTTTGTCCGATCCGCCTGTAGCTTTGTTCTGCACCGTTCAGTAACAGTTCACTGGAGCAGAAAGAGCCCTGTGAATTGATATTATAAACCCGCATGCCTGTTTTATTCATTGCGGAGGCCACAGACTCGAGTGCAAGTATTTATTTTTGGTGATTGGAGAACGGCCTTTCTCCCCCTGCCCTCTGTCACAGAAAGCAGAGGAAAACAGTGCCAGCCGCGTGCCAGTCTTCACCAACCCCTTCCTGGGGAGACAGCCCCTGTTTTTTTTTTTTTTTTTGGCTTTGGGGATTTTTGCCTGGCTGGGATCACTGACTCTTTATGTCTGTGAGGGGGTGAGGGTCACCCTCATCCTGGAGGTCTTCAGAAGCAGGAGACAGTCCGGTGAGTGGGATCCAATATCCCAGTTCTGGCCTCTGTCTCTGGCCCTGCAGCTGTCTCCTTTCCAACGGAACTTGGTTTCCTAGAGAAATTCCTGCCGTACCATTATGTCTCATTCATTCTTTGCTCCTGGGCATTGCTTGCTGAAGGTCAGGAGTTGTGAATTTTCTCTTTAGTGTCATGGCTTGAGGAGGGCTTAGGACAGGCAAGAAAGCCCAGGAAGGGGTGGGGGGGCGGGGTTGACAGTGAGGACTTACATGGGGGGGCTCTCCATGAGGTCAGGGATGAAGCATGATGACCTGTGCTGAGCTGAGTGTGGGTGCCCGGGAGAGGACAGCCTGGCTCCCATTCCAGCCTTTTTCCCTCCTGGGAAAGCTCCATCTGCCTCCAGGGTCTCCAGAAATAGGCCCAGTATGGTGCCCCAAAGCACTACAGTGTTTGTGGGATGCTTGGGCTCCATCCCTGACACCTCATGGTTCCTCAGGCACTGTCTGAGAGTGACCCCTTGCCCTACAGCAGTGGCATGGCCAGCTGGATGTGCGAACACACCAGGGATCCCAAGAATGATGGTATTGAAGATGATGAAGGTAGTCGTAAGCTGAACTCTGGGAAATCACTGGCTCATGTGACTATTTACCTACTTGAATCACAAGTTGCTGTGATTTCTTTCAGTCTGCAGAAACCAGGGCTCAGGCCCCGGGCATTATCCTTGTTACCCTCTGGCGGCCCAGTGGGCCATGTGCAAGGCAAGTGTCCTACCCGCTGTGCTCTCCTTCTGGCCCCTCTCATCCCAGTTGGAGAATGCAAAACCACATCCCCGCTGCCTCAGCAAAGATGTGGAAGTGCTGAAAATTATATGTTACTTAATAAAAATGAAGTCCCTGTGGGCTTCCCCCACCCCCACCCCATCCCAACTCCAGTGTATGCAGATGGAGCCCATCAGGTACCTTTGGTGGTCCTGTGAGAATGCAGAGCCGCAGTCTTTCCCCCCCAGCCCCCTAGACTCTGACTCCCCAGGACGGGGCCATGTGTGCTTTGAACCAGCAACTTGGAGAAACTCCTTTGCTCTGCCGACAGGTGGATTCATCCCTTCACACTTCAGGAACTCGGTCCCTCGTGCTTGGAGTGAACTGCCAGGGCCCATGGGGGTCTCTAGGTGCTTGGGTCACAGAAACAAACCAGGTGGAGACACCCTCGACCCCCCCACCCTGCAGTTTGTTCATGCATCCTCTAGGAGTTAGTCTGAGAGACTGGGTCCAGCGAGAGCTGGGAAGTGGGAGAAAGGCAGAGGTTGAAGAGAGAGGGGACATGGCCAGGGGGTCCTGGGACTAACAGGGATGAGGGAGGCTGAGTCGAGGAGAGACAAAGGATCCTGGTAAGACTGACCCCACGGGCAATGAGCAGTGTCGCCATTAGTGAGTTTTTGTGTTTTAAAAATGAGAAGTGCTGAGGGGCTGGAGTGATAGCCCAGCGGGTAGGGCGTTTGCCTTGCATGCGGTGGCCGATGCCGCCCGGGTTCGATCCCTGGCATCCCATATGGTCCCCAGAGCACCGCCAGGAGTAATTCCTGAGTGCAGAGCCAGGAGAAACCCCTGAGCATTGCCAGGTGTGACCCAAAAAAGAAAAAAAATGAGAAGTGCTGTGGGGAGTGAGGGAGGGCTGCACTACTGGCCTTGATGGTGGTGGGGTGAGGTGGAGATTTTGATGGTGCGTCCTGGGGTCCTATGCCTGTGTATTGTTTAGCTACATCATCCCCCAGATGTCATCAGCAGATGCTATATCAGCAAAAGACAAAGAAATCTTCATTTCCCAGCTCTATGGCAGAGCTTGCTCGAATCTTCCATACCCTGTCACCAGTATTTTACAGTGATTGCCTGGGGGCCACACCAGGCTTCATCTCGGCTTTGTCCAGGCTCAGGGATCAGTTGTGACAGTGCTCAGGGGCCCCTGTGTGACGCCAGGGATGGAGCCCAGTGAAGCCTCGTGCAGACCAAGCCCCTGACCCACCCTACTTTCTTTCCAGCCCCACAGTGATGATTTGAAGGGATGCTACAAGTTGATGCTACAAGGGAAGGGAAGTGTTGGTGCTAGGAAGAGGCTCTCACTGGCTGGGGATGGCTCCTTCTGATACTCTGGCAGCCTCTAACATACAAGAACTCAAACTTGATTCGTTTACAAAACCCACAGCAGGTGCAATCTCTGTCTTTGGTGTCCAGCTCCTCAGAAAAGAACCAATTCTCTCTCTCTCTTTCCCTCTCTCTCATATGGCAACACTCCAGGGTTTATAACTGGCTACACATCTGAGTCAGGCTAAGAGCTTGAGTGGGGCTGGCTCCCCTGGCTTTGAACATTTTTCCCAGAGGAAGCTGGTGGTCCCACTGGTGAGAATGCCAGACCAGGGTGATCATTTCCTGACTGGATCATCAGTTGAAACTAGAGCTCAGAAGGTTTATGGGACCAGAGCGATAGTACAGCAGGGAGGGCATTTGCCTTGCACATGACCAACCTGAGTTCAATCCCTGACATCCCATATTGTCTCCCAAGCACCGCCAGGAATAATTCCCAAGTTCAGAGCCAGGAGTAACCCTGAGCATTGTTAGGTGTGACCCAGAAAGCAATAAAAGAAGGTTAGATGGGGAGGGGAGAGCTGCAGGTTTGTCCACTTTAGGGTCATGATCAGAGGAATCACTTCACTTGATCACTTGAATCCCGTTATTCATCGATTTGCTCTAGCGGTGCCAGTAACATTTCCATTGGACCCTATCACTTGCCAATGTAGCCCAATGGCATCTGGTTGATTCAGGAATATGAAGAGCCTCAAACTGTTCCTTCAGTGTCTTTACAAGGAAGTCAGACCATCTTGTAGGTGGGCGACCACGTGATCTTTGACATCCCGTGGGATCCAGTCGGTAGCGGCTCTAGTCCAGCGGTTGTCTCCAAATCGCATTACATGTCCAGCCCATCTGATTTTCGATGCCTTGGCAAACAAGACAGCATCCCTGATTCTGGAATCGCGACGGAGGTCAGAACTGAATTCCTTCTCTCACTTGAGTGAGGCATGATATTCCAAGGAATCAAGCTGGTGAAAATGAGAGCGTGACCACCCCCTTTAAGGGGCAGTTAGTTTGGATGATGGGACAGACACAAGTTTGGGACTCCAAGGTGGGTTGTGATGGCCAGCTGTGATTCCTGACATTGGCATTGGGGCGGGGCTTGAACTCGGAGGTTCCCTGGCCTTGCCATGGCACCAACTCTGCCTGAGTCCTAGGTCTACTTAGCCAGGTATAAGGACTCCCAGCAGTGCTCTCTCTACATACACAGACTGTCCTCCTCACCCCAGGATGATGAGTTGAACCCCGGAAGACAAGAAGAAGGAGGGGCTACTATTTCCCCTCCATTCCGCCACCCACTGGGTCTCTTTTCTGGGACAGTAAAGGAAGGGTAATAAGGGCACTTTAGGGGAAGATCATTCTTTCCAGACCTTCTTTCCAGAGTTATTTGATTCCAGATATAGCATCCCTCTCGTGGGAGAACTGGAGATGTCCGCTGTCGGCCTGTGCTGGTTAACTCTCATCCTGTCACACTGGCGGCAAGACTTGGCCAGGGGAGGGGATATGGGAGAGCAGAGAGGAGGGAAAGAGCGAGCGAGAACTCCACGCCCTCCCTCTTTGTTCCAAACTTCATCCCGTCGAGCTGCTCTTCCCCTCACCCTTCAATCCCCCTTCTCTCTGGGCCCCCACTTTCTTATTAAACCCCCAATCCAAAACAATTGCTCCCACTTTGTATGCCTTGGAGCTGTAATATTTGCCCAGCGATGAGCTCCATTCAGCAGTTTGTTAGCTGAAATGGGAAGTGACAGACTCAATAAAGGAAATCTCCAGGCCCGGGAAGCAGACAGGAGATTTCTCCCCCAATTCTCCCTTTGCTCTTTGGCTCCTGGCCCTCAGTGCTAGGAACCTGCAGACAGTGGGGAGCTTTCGGACACCAGCTCTTCCGATGGATTCGAGCCCACTAAGTCGATCAGGCTCGAGACTCCTAGCGCCCGACACTGCTCTCAGAGCCCCGAGAGTCACTGAGGCCGGAGAGTTCCCCAACCTCTCAGCTGAAGGCGGAGAGGAAGAACCAGGGCCCTCGATCCTGGAGACTGTGGCCTTGCAGACCAGAAGGGTCATTATTGACTGAGGAAGTCTGGGCAGGCTGGGTGGGGCGAGGGGGGTCAGGGATCTCCTCCGGAATCCACCTCTTTATCTTTCTTTCATTAATGGCAAAGTTTGCAAAGTTGCTGGCATTCGACTTCCTTGAAAAATTAGCAACTGAATGCTGTGATGGGGATGAGTCCTTGTCCTCTTCTCGTTCCCTCTCTCTAATTTCCTCTCCTTTCCCTCCTCTTCTCTCCCTCCATCTCTCTCCCAGCTTCCCTTCTTGCTCTCTCTCCCCTCCCTCATCCTTCCCGTCTCTCTCCCATTCTCCCCTCCCTCCCTCCATCTCTCTCACTTGCATCCTTGCTCTCTCCCCCTGTGAACTAAGCTATGGAATTTTCCAGAACCCCACCTTTCCCCTGCCCCCAAAGCCGGCTAACCAAGTGATGTTTCTGTTGCAGCCTCAGTTTGATGGGCTGTTTCTTGACCAGATACTGCACCTACCCACCCTCCCCCAGTTTCCCCTTCATGACACCCATCTTTGGCTGGGCATCAAGCATGGCGCCCTGGCTCTGCACACGACCCCTCTCAGTGCCTGACCTCTTGGCCCTCACAGGCTTCATTTCCTGCACACTGGAATAATGTGGTGAGTTTGGGGCATGTTGGAATGGTGTGTCCAATGGCCCCGGCCAGTGCGGCTGCATGTGAGGGCTCAGCCCTTGCTGCCTGCTGCCTAATGAACTAGTGGGAACAATACCAGCTGCGAACCCTTCCCCCAGACTCAACAATTCTTTTATCTTTCTTCTGAATTGACTTTCTCTTTGACACCACAAGCCTCCCCACCCCAGTCAGCTTGGGTTCCTCTGTTTCGGGTTGGGGAGTTTGTCTGTTTACCCCTGCCTGGGTGAGACTGTTAATTTTCCAGGCGCCTGGGTGCTGTCTGTAATTAACACATCGAACAAACGCCCAGGCCAGGAGCTGTGCTCTGCTGATGCCCCTAATGGAGGTGTTTGCTTCCTCCACTAATGAGACCGTTATATTGTAGCATACCCTGCATTGACCTAAAAGACTCGCCCTAAAAGACTTGCACCTTCTCTTGTCTTTCTTGCTCACATTCTTTGGGTTGGAAGAGCAAGTGCGGATTTGGGGACTCTGTGAGGGCAGGAGAGAACGTGGCTGCCTGTGTCTCAGCTCTGGCTTGCATTGTCGCAGCCTAAATCAAAGTCACAAAATAACCCATGCGGGAGAGCGCCCGCCGTTGGTCACCAGCCTTCCTTCCAGCGCCTATCGCCTCTCTGGTTAGAGGTGGGGCAATATTTGCTCTAATCAGGGCTTTGGTATTTATGCAGACGGGGCACCGCACCCAGGGTGGAAATGCCGTGGATTAAGTTGCTTGTCTTCCTGCTAGATTTTTAAGGAACGCTGAGCGCCGCCTCTGCCAAACACGAGACACAGAATCTGTTTATCATCTTTGCTTCGGCTTAAGATTTAAGCTGTAATGAATACCGGTACAAAGAGCTCGAGGTCTATGAAGGAGGCTGGTAGTTCCAGAAGTAAAAAGAGAAGCTTTTGTGGAGGGCTCCGGCTGGAATAATGATGATAGAATTGTCTAAATCGATACATCGCTTGTCAGACTCATGTCTGATGTTTGAATCAACCCGGTCTTTTCTCCACGAGCTTTTCTTGAGAATATTGAATTATTTATTATTTGTGTCTCCCCCCCACCTTCTCTTTCTGCTGATTTCCCCACCCCCCCCTCTGACTTAGTAAAATTTGTTTTCCGTGCTGCCAGGTTCAATGCCGTCTTCTCTTTGATAAATAGCAGTAATTGGGTGAATAGCACAAGGCGTGGACAAATGTATGAGTTCAATTACATCGAGACTATTTTTTTCCTTATATTGATCTTTTTTCTTTCCTCCTTATAAGAGCTGTTCTCTTACAGCCCACGTGCAGAGTGTGCTTCGGAATTACTCTTGCCCTTGTGTCAGCTTATAGTCTTGAGCCCGGATATCCTTAAAAACAAACCAAAAATAATAATAAATAAATGCCTGCCAGCCCTCGCATGCTGCGAGTGAACTGAAGGGAAACTGAGGGTGCTCTCCCCAGCCCTCACCTGTCTGCCTGGCCCGAGCCTCCAAGTGCCTTGATTCTGTCCTCTGGCTCTCGGTAATCAAGGGCTTGTCCAGAAGGGAAGGTCGTTTGCTAGATCAGGACATAAATTTGTGAGCAGTGAGAATCACTTAGAGGGCAGCTCTCGTTTCAGACGAAAAGAAAATGCTGCAGGGACAGAGCAGGAAGCTGGGAAGGAGAGAGAGGGGTCGCCAGTGCAGGTCACGTGCCGGGAAATATTCTTCTTGCACGCTAAGTGTTTCTGACTTGATTCCCGCCGGTGGCTGTGATGCCAGGGCCAAGGAGGACCTTGGTAACCCTGCCGCCGGCCTGCTCATGCCTGTGTTTCCAAGGTGCCCTTCTGGCCAGCATGTGGAGGGCCAGGGCCTCTGCTTGGGGCTCCCAGGCCGCCCCTGATGCCCGGCGGTCTCCTAGCTCTGTGAGGATGGAGCTTGCAGGCTGAGAAGATGGACGATGAGGCAGGAGGGCCAGCGAGGCTGTACTGCAGTTTTTTTCCAGCAGCACAGGCGTGCTGGAGGTCCACCCCACTTTCCTGCTGCTGGGAGAGGAGCCTGCACCAGAGGTTGTTCCCAGATCCCCTGGATCTGCCGGTGGGCTAGGCCCAGGCATTTCCCTTTGGGGCTCTGCATCCTCAACTGCTGCCTGCAGCGATTCTCTGGGCTGAGAGGCAGAATCACTACTTTAAGGCACCAGATCCTAGGTATTGCTTTTGTGGGAGGGAAATGGGAAGTGCTCTAAGAACCCAGCCGCTGCCCCTGTAGCCTCTGCTCTCCTGCCCACCCTGAAGTTGGCCCCCCCATTTCATTCATGACAGGGACCATCAGAGCCCTGAGTTCATTGACTCTCACTGTCTTCAGGGGGTAAAGCTGGGACTTAACTAGACAAAGAGAAATCGAGCGGGTGCTCTGGGCATCTGGATTCCAGCTCCTGCCGGGCTGTGAGAGAGGGACCTGCTGGGGGGATGTGGAGGTGTGGCCATGTGCTCACAGGGATGTGTGCTTGGTCCTGGGTGTGTGCAGGTTCTCTGTCTGCACGTGTGTGTGCGCGTGCTCACCTGCTATGAACATGCATATGTACTCTCATCTGCTATGAACGTTGTGTGCTCACCTCTGTGAACACACAATGTTCACACCTCTGTGCTCACCTGAGATGAACATGTGTGTGCTTACTTGCTATGAACATGTGTGTGCTCACCTGCTATGAACATGCATGTGTATGCACACATACCTGCTATCAACATGCATGTATGTTCTATCTGCTATGAATATGCATGTGTGTACGCTTGCCTGCTATGAACATGTGTGTGCTCACCTGCTATGAACATGCATGTGTGCTCCCATCTGCTATGAATGTTGTGTGCTCACCTGCTATGAACATGTGTGTGCTCACCTATGAACATGCATGTGTGCTCTCAATTGCTATGAACATTGTGTGCTCAACCTCTATGAACAGGTGTGTGTGCTCACCTGCTATGAACATGTATATGTACTCACCTGCTATGAACATGCATGTTTGTGTGCTCACCTGCTATGAACATGCGTGTGTGTGCACTCACCTGCTGTGTATGTACACAGGTGTGTACACAGGGCTGGCTTGTATGCAGACTTGCCGCTGTGTGCATGAGTGTGCTGTGTGCATGCAAACATATCTATGTGATTACATGATGCATGTGCAAGCATCCATGTGAGTTGGTGCTGTGTATGTCCATGTGGTATAAATATGTGAGTGTGGTGTGTGCTGGTGTATACATGAATGTGTTGTGGTGTGTGCACAAGCTTGTATATGTGTGATGGTGCTGTGTATAACTTGTATATGTATGATGGTGGTGTGTATGCTGACGTGAGCAGACATGTGTGTGCATGTCTGTGAGTGTGCAGATACCCTTTGTGTGCATGTGTGTGAGGGAGAGAGACAGGGAGAGGGAAGTGGAGAGAGAGAGAAAGAGAGAGAAAGGAGAGAGAGAGAGGAGAGAGAGGTACTTTGATGAAACTGCCTTTCCCACCCGTGACGCTGCTAGGCGCACACTCAGAAAGCGCCCTATTGTTTTAGATTTTCTTTCATATCATGTAGGTGTCTCTACCATGCCACCCACACAGGCGAGCAAGTGAGCTGTGAAATATATTCATTGTTAGAGTACCGGGAAATGGCGATGCGATCGGAGGTAATAATGTCCGACAGGCAGGGAGGCCGCCAGCATTACCTGCATTATTTCGGGTTGCCTTTTTCATTATAGGTTCGGGAAATAGGCAGCAATTCGATTATGGTATGATTTGGGGTGGAATTGCTTGCGCCTCTGACCTCGTCACTAGGGGATCAAATGAGAAGTCAGCTCGAATAAAGTTTATAGTGCATTAACCGGACGGAGCAGTGTCTTACCCGGGAGCACAATTTCTCATCTTTCGGGTTTGGAACCACGGCTTAGATATATCTGTACCTTCAGGCGCACGGAGGATTGGCTGTGACGTGTGGGAGTGCGGGAGAGGCGGCCAATGGCGTGGGAGCTCTCCCGCCCATGTGCTGCTCGGAGCTCCCGGCCCAGGAAGGGCGTCGCTAATAACACACGGGGAAACTGCTTGTTGGATTATTAATTTCCCATCCCCTTTGCCTTATTTTTTCCCCCTTTGCACACATGCCCGATGTCTTTCCTCTTGCCCTCTTCCTGTCTGCCTTGTGCCAAGCTTTTGCCTCTCCATCGCTCCTGCGCCTTCTCTGGTCCACCTTTCCACCCATGGAGCCCCAAACTAACAATCACCCTGACGCCTGGCCACCCACGCTCGCTCAAGCCAGCTGGTTTCACACCTGGGGTGAGTTTCTCTCTTCCTGTTGGGGATGTCTGACTTTGCAAGCAAGAGAGCGAGAAAGAGCAAGAGCAAGAGTGAACGAGAGGGAGGGGGAGAGAGAAAGAGAGAGAGAGAGGACCATAGGCTCTGAGTTCCCTGTGTATTTTGAGTATGGACTTACCTGTCCATCAGGAGTGACCCCACACACACACACAAAGCAAGGCCAGTTCCTGGAGAAATGACCTCCACCCCAGCCAACTGCTATTGTTGCAGTGGGGGAAGTGGGTGATGTGGTTTCTTTTTTTGTGAACTAATTACATCTTTTCCTCTCGTCGGAGACACAGAGCACACTGGAAACAGGGAAAGGGAGGCATAATGATTGGTTTTTGCATGGCTGTTGTACTGGAAGGAATTGGGGCCCGTGGGGCAGAGTCACATCTGATAGCAGAAGGGTGGAAGGGGTGGGGGCGGGCAGAGGGGAGAAGAGCAGGGCAGATTTCTGGAGCTCCTTTGGTGTGGGGGGGAAGCACAGCTCTCTGAGTTGGGGATACTTTGCACCCACCCACGCTCCCAACGCCATCTCAGAGCCCATGTTCCCTTCCTGCCGCTAGTGCTCGAGAACGCTTCTTGCTAACCTGTGCATAGGACAGTGAGCAGTGGTGGGCGGCAGCCAGGGAGGAGGGGGATGGAGAGGAGGAGGAGGAGGACTTCCCAGTGCTGATTCATCAAAACGGACGTTGGGGAAGCTGGCCACTCTGTCATTCACATTCCGCGGTTCTGTTCCCAGCTCTCGGTGCTTGCGGTGACGCTTGCTTTCCTCCTGGCCCCCTTCCCTTCCCCTCCCGGGAATCAGCAGGACTTAGACTAACAGGAGACTGGGGAGAAGCAGGTGTGGTACTTACACAGGCTCTCTTGACCCGTGTCTGTATTTCTGAATAGGAACCCCAGCATGCTCCCACCTCCCTGCCTCTGGGACGGGGCTACCCTGGGCGGGGGATTACCAGGAGCACCCAGGAGCTGAGAGGAGAGAAGCAGAGGCAGCTGACATTCATTGTTCTCTTTATTTATATAACTTAAGCGCCAGGCAGGAGCAAAGCTTCCAAGCCGATCTGTCCCTCTGGTTTATTCTAAGTCTTTGTGTGAGTCTGGAAAGCGCTTCGAGCTGCTTACAGAGAGGATTTCCAGGAGAAGGGACTATGCATTGGTGA
Source organism: Cryptotis parvus (assembly GCA_021461705.1). NCBI lineage: Eukaryota > Metazoa > Chordata > Mammalia > Eulipotyphla > Soricidae > Cryptotis > Cryptotis parvus. The sequence goes on along the minus strand of JAJIBD010002174.1, from coordinate 238,389 downwards.
ACTGAGTCTTCTGTCTGGAGCTGCTGGGGAAAAGTGCAAAAGCAAACAGCTCGGGCTTTTCCTTGTGTGCGTGGCACGCACCCTCACTTACAGTCCATGCACCAGCCCGTCTCGGGTCTGGCATCTGGGGCACGGCAGCCTCATCTGTAGCACGGCACCTGGTATCAGAAAGAACCACAAAAGATGACGGGTATGGGGGCCTGACCCCACCTGCGCAGTCAGAAGCCAGACTGTTACTCTAAAACCAAACCAAACAAAATACGAATACACAAAACAGATAAAAATAGCTGCCATCAGAGTGGCCAGCTTATCACTCTGAATTCCTCATTAATTTTTCTTTCGTTTTAGCTCTGGCTCTGGGGACCATAGCTAGTGTTGGGTCTGATGGACCAATGCAAAGAGAGGTTGGGAGAGGAAATGCTACCAGTAGTTCTTCTGGGGCTGCCCAGAGCCTTGGCAGTCTGGGCGCTACTCAGAGTGTATGACAAAGTTGGCACTTAATTTTTCCATGCAAATGTCCCAGTAGCATAGTTGGAGATATACAAGGGAGGTGTAAAACGGCTGAATGTATGGTTGATGGCAAGCTGCTCCCTTTTTATTATTAATCTTTGCCAGGCATGGGCTCATGCTGGTGGGAAATAATGATTTGAACATTCTGAGAGAAATGGAGCCGGTCCCTTTGGGAGGGCAGCTTTGCTGCCGCCTGCCCAGATTCCAGCTTTGCTCAGTGCTTCATTTGCGATGTGCATGTCTCGCACCTGCCTTAATGAGAAGGGGTCTGTTTAGGTGTTTTGTTTTGTCATGTGACTTTTTCAGGGGTCTCATTTTCCCCTCATCATGTGACTTTTTCTAAACCCGCAGAGGGGGCCCTGTCCTATTTGACGAGTATCTCAGCATATACTGATATATAACCCCAGCCCCTAGGTGTCTCTGCTTCCCTTTTCTACCCTCCAGCCTGCCCCAGAGGATTCCCACGTAGGGAATGAAATCCTGGGAGAGAACCTTCCTCCAAGCCTCTTTGACTGGGAGATTGCCAAATCCAGACACTTAGGATTTTGTTTTTTGGTTGGGGGAGTGGAGAGTTAAAATGGTCTGTGGAAACTCCACTCTCCACTTTAAATGAAAGCTTGAAGGGTCAGACTGATAGTATAGTGGGGAGGATATTTGCCTTGCATGCAACCGACCGGGTCCAATTCCTGGCATCCCATAGGGTCCCTGAGGTACCATCATGAGTAATTCTTGATTGCAGAGCCAGGAGTAACCCCTGATCTTCGCTGGATGTGATCCCCAAAGCAAAAATTTAAAAAATCAATAAATAAACAGCAGGTCCACTCTGGTCACCCTCTTGCATGCTGGACAGAGAATGTTCCTGAGATCCCCCCCCTTATTCTGTGGCCAAACTTCTCCAGATACACTGACAAAGCCCGGGAGCTCACTCAAGGGGACTAAAGGTCACTGGGGAAAGTCTTGGTCAAAGAGCCTTGATCAGAGAGAGCTTCAGATCCTCAGGGAAGAGCCCCCTACCCAATCTCTTGCTCTGAGAGAAGACCCCGACAGCCAGAAGAACGAAGAGCTGCTAGAATCCTGCCTCTCGGTCTGTGTCTGTCTCACATGTGGATGACACAGACGGTCTCTGCTCTCCCTGGAAAGGCTCCTCCTAGACTCTGCTCTGCACTACAGGGACATGTTCCCTTTCCATGCTCTCCCACCAGCCTGTGCCAGCTAGAGTTCAGGGGTTCAGGCAGCATGAGGGGGCCTCGGTGTCCCCATGGAAGCACCAGCTGCCAAGAGGGAGGCTCGTCTAGTCTTGGGGGTCCCCACTTTGTGTGCCAGGGACCCAGCTGCACAGTGCTCCTGCCTACCATCGCCCGCTCCGGCCCGGCTTGCAGGCAAGCATGGTGGGCAAATAGTTCGGAAAGAAATGATCGCTGAGTCCTGATTGCTCTCCAAATTGAGTCTTTCTTTTTGTTTGACAGTGAGCCTGGCACCGTCTCCTCCACTTAATCCTCGCTTGCAATTTGCCTATAGTTGTGGCTAACAAGAGGTGATTAGAGGGGAGTTGCCAGCCACCACTTAACACCCAGACCCTGTCGCTGTGGGTCCGGGCTGCCTGTGTGGGCCTCCTTCCCTATCAGTTTGCTCCCTTTGAATGCATTAGCCCTGTGCTGAGCTAATGATGGCTCTCAGGCTGCCCTGGCCTGAGTTTCCAACAACATCAGTGCTCAGAGCTCCGCCCCCCCCCCCCATGCAGCTGGGAAAGTAGGAAGAAAGGAGGGGAGAGAGGACTGGTTGTTCTAAACAGAACAGAAACTGTGGCCTCTCTGGAGCTGCCCGATGGACCACAGGTCTCAGGAGAATCAACTCTATACCAGAAACTATAGGAGCAGAACCCAGTCCCCATATAGTCGTGGCTTCTCAATAACTTCATTGTGACTTTAGCCCAATGAAACTGATTTTTTTTTTTTGGGATGTTCAGGGCTTACTCCTGGCTCTGCACTCAGGAATTACTCCTGGTGGTGCTGGGGGATCAAACCTGGGTCGACTGCATGTAAGGTAAACGCCCTCCCCACTGTGCTATCGCTCCCACCTGACACTGTGATTTCTGAGGACACAAGAAATGCGTGGTTTACATAGACTTTGTGGAACAAGGTTTCCTTGTCACAGTGACGCAGTCTCATTGCCCTTATGATTCTTTGTAAAGCAAAGGTGCTCAGTAGAAACACACCCTCATGGACGGTTTCTTAGTGTTTTTGCCTTTGTTTCTCCTCACCATAACCCAGCCAAATGGGATCCACACCTATGCAGCATGCTCAGATGTGTTTGTAAATAAGCCACCCTTGCGTGGGATCTCTGTGTGGACTCCAGCTGCTGCCTCTTTCTCCAAAGCCTTCCCCTTCCATGGCGAGATGTTTGTTGTGTTTCTATGGTGGTGGTGGTTGGTTTCCCATTCTCAAAGGGAAAGCTGAGGCATCTGTTGAGAACGGCTTGAAATCACTTATCTTGGGTAGACAATGACACCTGGCTATTCTAGGTCTTCCTACTGGTCCACAGCTATGAGACACGGGCCACCCTCATCCCCAGGTGCTGTGAGCTGGCCCACCTGCTAGCTGTGTGCACTAGAGGAGTATATGTGGATAACTCTGGAGAACAGCCTGGCTCAGGGCAGTGCCAACGACTCCATGCTTTCTTGCTTCTTGACTACAAAAAGAATCAAAGCCCACACATTCGCCTCTGGGTGGGAGAGTTTGCTTTACCCATCATCACATAGGAGACTGAACCTGTCCCTGTGGCTCTTGGGGTGTGAGCCCTAAGGTGCAGGCCGGGCGGGCATTTCCCAGCCACAGAGGCACTTGGTGGCTTATCCGCTGAGCTGCATAGGCACTGCTGGTGTTTTCCCATGGTTCTTGAGTATGGTTTTCCTAGACTCTCACCAGGAACCTTGTTCTTTGATGCTTTGATGTCTTAACGGAAAAGCCAGTTTCCTGTGAAGCAGGTAGTGTTATTTTGGCACTGGGTGATATCCAGTACAGTGTTCTGGTGAGCAATGACTATTCTGAGGAGGTAGTTCTTCCGGCCCCTCACCGCAGCCCCCCCAATAGCTCTAGAGCAAAGACAGAGTGGCGGCCCTTACAGCACTTTGCAGATAGAAAAGTGGGTCATTAGAACAGAAAGTCCATTCACACCCATCAAAGCTATGCGTTAAGCTCATTGGGTTTTCCACCATGGAGACCCACCCCTCCCTGGGCTCAGCTTATCCCTGCAGGGCTAGTTTGTAGGGGATGCCAGTCATGGGAGAATTCCCACCAATAGGAAGCCTGGGTCAGCGCCTGCCTCCAGCTGCTTTCCTACTCCCAGAACCGTAGGGTGGAAGGGGTCACTCTCTGCTTTGTGTAGGTCCCTGAGGAAGTTGCCAGATAAGAAGAAATCACTGAAGTCTCTCCAGAATCTACCTGGAGCCCCCACGTGACTCTCAGGCAGGGCGCCCGCCTGTCTCCCTTTGGGGTCAGTCCTAAATGGAGCCATGTTGCACAAGTGGACCGTCCCCCACAGAATGGGAGGCCCTGAAATTTCTTGTCTCAGACCAGGAACTGGCCAACTCTGTCCCATAAAGGACTGGCTAGTGGCCTTTTGGGCTCATCTGGTCTCTGTCACTGCTCCTGACCCAACAGCCTTAAGTAAAGGCAGTCAGGAGAAGAAATAAATACAGGAAGGTAACCAATGCCAGGGGGAAGCACACATCACCCTTTGGGATGCAGTTGGGGGACCCCCGTCACCCTTCCCACAACCCCTCCTTTGAGAAGCAGGGGCCCTGCAGATATTTCAGCAGGTGTCAGGAAGGTTCGCCATCTCTGTCCACTCCCTGAACTGGCCTGCAGGGTCAGCCCTAATTTCTTATTGCATCAGCACAGACCCCATAGCTTCATGGGGCGCCTCCAGAGTATTCCTGCTTGCATGCCACTGTAGCGAACACAGTCAGACTCCGCAGCCATGTACAGGCCTGCGGGTCTCCTGTCCCTCATCAAACAGCTCCCGGACTCTGAGTCATCATTCCTCTGTCCCCGGCTTCCTTCTCAGCTGACCGCAGGTGTGGGAGCAGGGCTCGTGAGGCTGGGGGTGGCGGCACTCGCCTTCCCGTGGATGTAGAATGTCATTCCTCTTTCCTCCTCAGGCTGTGGGGGCTTCCTGTTTCTGTCTCAGCAGAATGCAGTTTCTTGCCTCCCCCAGTCTGGGCCCAGATGAACATTGAGGTCCCTGAGTGGGGGGTGAGGGTGGGGAAAGGGAGTATCATTGGACTTCAGGAACTTAGATCTCATTCCAGTCCCCCAGCTGAGGAGTACTTTCCCTAACACTTTCTTCTTTTGCGTTTCATCTCATGATGGAAAAGACAGCTTGCCCTTTTCATAGAACTTCAAGGCTAGCAGGTGAGATGCTCTGTCAGACTGGGTCTGAAGTTGTGAATGGAAGGTGCAGTGCTGTCTGGAACTGGACACACGAGCCATACTGTCTCTATGGAAGCTTGGGGAAGGGCTTCCACTGAATTGGTCTTAAGGGGTCCTGGGGTTGAAACTTTCTGACTTCAAACATGGAAATTTTTCTGAGAGACCATCTAAGAGCAGGAATAAAATAATTCATCCACCCATCAACCTATCTATCTGTCCACCTCACACCCTTTCATCCATCCATCTATCCATATCACCCATTTATCCACCTATCTACCCACCCTTCCATCCATCCACCATCCACCCATCCATCTATCCAGCCAGCCATTCATCCACCACCTACTTATCCTTCTATCCATCCGTTCACCTACTCACCTAACCATTCATCTATCTATCCATGCATCTGTCCGTCATCCATACATTCACCCATCCATGCATCTGTCTACCAGCCACATGCCCACCCATCCATTCACAACCCACCCACCCATCCATTCACAGCCCACCCACCCACCCACCCATCCATCCATCCATCCATCCATCCATCCATCTATCCATTCATACATTCATCCACATACCCATTGATCTATCATCTCTTCATCCACTTCCCTGATATATGTCTATTCGTCCCTATTCATCATCTGACTATACACCAATTATACACCCATTCCCATCCATGCACCCATTTTAACGACTTATAGAATGTGCTATGTACCATGCAGAAGCCAAGTGCAAGAAGGAAAAGGCAAATAAAGTTGATTCTGAAAGCAGTTCAGACAGGACAGTAGACAAATGTGTAATATGATTAACTTTAAGCTGAAGAGGCAAGTAGAATCTGGACAGAACATTTATGCTGTTATGGAATTGCCGAAGATGAAAAGTTCATGCTATTTGACACTCTTCTTGGAAAGGTCAAGGATGAATGAGAACCTGGGAAATAATGAAGGAGGCAACCTGGAAGTGCTGGTGACTTTACAGAGCTGCATCTCTCTAGCGACCTAGGGAGTCCCAGATGTGCATAATTTTTTATTAAGCACTTTTTTCTTTTTGCTTTTTTGGGTCACACCGGCAATGCTCTGGGTTATTCCTGGCTCTGTACTCAGGAATTACTCTTCTTGCGGTGCTCGGGGGACCATATGGGATGCCAAGGATCAAACCCAGGTCCGCAGCATGCAAGACAAATGCCCTCCCCGCTGAAGCACTTTTTTTAATTTTAGAATAACTTAGTGCCTGAGATGGTCAGTGGTAGACCAGCTGCCTTGCTTGGACGAGGCTGTTGACTCAGTCCCTGGCAACACACACACACACACACACACACACACACACACACTTATACTATATTTTTTAATAGTCTTGATTGATTGACAGAAAAAGTGCAAAGGTGGTCCAGCAGTTTCCATTTTTCCTGCTCCCAGTCCCTCTTTCCTTTACTATCTTGCATTGCTGTGGTCCATTTATACCAGTGGCTAAACCTGTACTGATGCATTTCGACAAGCTAATGTTCATGTTTTATTTCTTAATTTTATTCTAATAGCTTGCTTCTGTTCTGAGACCCCATGTGACGTCTAGCCTTCATGCATCCTTCATCCCCACTAATGTGTGTGTGTGAGTATGATTGTGAGCATATGTGAGTCTGTGTGAGTGTGTGCATGAGTGAGGATGTGAGAGTGTATATAAGTGGGTCAATATCTTGGGTTTCTGTGGGGGTATGTGAGTAGCCCTAATGAGTATTTTGTGGGTTAACTGTTGGTGTGTATGTGTGTGAGTGTGTGTATGTTTGTGTGTATGAGTGTGTTACTGTCTGAGATTGTGAGTGTATTTGAGTATGTGAGATTGTGAGTGTGATTATATGTGTGTCCGAGCATGTGAATATGTGAGTATGTGTGAGTCTGTGCATGAATGAATGTGTGTGAGTGTGTATAAGTGTGTGTATAAATGTGTGTGAGTATGTGTACGCATCTGTGTGCATATGTGTGTTTACATGTGTGTGCACTCATGCCTCTTGGAAATGTCCAGAGAAGACATCACTGAAGAAATCCTGCAGCCTCCATTTACTAAACTCCCTTCTCTGACACGTGTTCTGTGCTCATCCCTCACCTTCTTTCTCCTCCGGGCTGCCTCTCCAGGAGGTGACACCCAAACCTTCTCTCCTAGGACCTTTGCACTACCTTGCAGACAGCTGGGTGGACGGAGAGTGACCTGGCAGTTCCTTTCCCATAGAAAATGCTTCTATCGTTCCGGGCAAGCCTAGATTCAGCAGTCGAGATTGAGATATCAGGGCATGGCGATGTATCGGCCTAGACTCAGAGAGTTGTGATGGTGGCCATGTGGGTGGGCTGGAGACACACAGCCCGGGTGGGGGTAGAAACGCAGGAATCAATACAAATCTAGATTTTTCCCTGGCAGCTTGTTCTGGTCTTTGCGTCTTTACACTGAAGAGCGACTCACAGCCTACTGCCATGCACTTATGTCACTCCCACTTTATCCAGGCTCAGTATTTCTAGCCCAAATTGTCTAGGGAGGTAAATTTGAATGAAAATGTTCGAACTTTGCTGCATGGCTGGCGTTGTCTGCTGCAGCCAAGGAGGAATTGCGGGTGGTGCTGGAAACATGGTTTGCCAAGCTCCCAGCTGGCTGGGTGACATCACGCAATGCCTGAGGCAGGTGAGTTCCCTGACTCTCATTCTCCTGGCAGTCTGCAGGGCAGGTGGGAGGGAAGAAGGACCATGCAGGGGTTTGCAGTCTGAGAAGTGAAATGTCGTGCCAATATCTCAGGCTGCTTCTTGCGACCCATCCTGGCATGTAAAGAAGCCCAGAGCTGACGCCTGACCCCTGAAAGGTTTCTGAGCATTTTCCTTTGCTCCAGGAAATAGTGGAAACACGGCTCTGCATCCATGAGCAGACACTAATGCACTGCACTAACCCCTGTGCAAATTGAACGATCCCCCTGCCCACCCTGTTCTCGATCATCAGTTTCCTACTTCTCCCAGTGGGTAGCTCTCCACTGGACCAAGGAGGACATTCTTGCTCATCAGAGCTGGGGGTTACCGTTCTCTCAATGGATCCTGGGCCAGAGTCAGGCTTTGTGGGAAGGCTGGTAAGAGAAAGAGGGACGCTGCCGGTGAGTTATTAATGTGAAAAATTATTGACGTTGCATGCAGTGTGTTTTTCTAATTACAGCCACGCGCACAGTACCATTTCCATAATCAACCCAGGAACAGAAACTCAGCAAAATTTCATGTATTTTGCAATGAAACGGCTCCCGGCAACATAAAAATGGCTTTTTATAACATAAAGGCTGTAATTAGAATAAGGCAAATCAGTTGGAAGCGATTAAGGCCGGAGTCGGCAAAGCTGCCTTCTAAATATTTGTCTGGAGATCAGCCCTACTTCTGCAGCCCCTAGAAGCTTCTTTTGATTTACTTCAACTGCTCGACATGGCACACATAATCCCGCAGAAGGCAAATGAACACAGATTTAGATGTGCCGGCTGCCTCTCTGCCATCTGACAGGAGGAAACCCATTGGAAGCGAAGTCAGGAGGAAAAAAAAGAATATCGGGTCACATTAGACAAATTGCTTTAAAAAAAAAAAAGCACACCATGATCATCCATTTAAATTCTTTTAAAATGTGCTCGGTCTTTGAAGCTTTTAGGATGCACTTTAGAAGTCCACGTGGAATAATTCCCTGCTTGTCAACGCGACAGTTGATGTGCGTCTCATTGTATCTAAAATTATAGTTCTGAGGTGGGACCGGCTCCACGGCTTGTCTGACATCAGCCATTAAAATACAAGTAAATCTTGGCAGGTGGAAATTTAAAGAAGAAAGGAGATTATATAAGAAAAATCAGAATTGTTAATATTGATTTGCTAACCGGGGCCACTGGCTCCTGGCAATTCTTGCTGAAATTGCACAACCCCCCAAATGCTCAACATTCTTGCCAGTGGTGAGAGCCCTCCGTCCCCCACAAGAGTAACCAGTGCTGTGCTTGGATGGTAGCCCCTAGTAGAGAGTCCCCTGAGGAGCCAGGCTGATGCTTTTGGCTCCTTCTGTTAACGTTTGGACGAGTAGCTTTGCACGCTGCCGGGATAGTCCAAGAGCGGCAGGAGAAGCACCAGGCCAGTGAGTGGGGCAGGACCGGGCACAGGCTCCCGCTTCCCTTGCAAAGGGCATCCTTCCCCCTGCTCATTTGTAAGCCCTTCAGGATCCCAAACTGGCCCTCGTGCTTGCATTTACCCACTGAAAATATAATCAGCCTAATGCAGTCTCTTACTGAATTTTAAACCAGCCCATTAAAACTCCTTTAACATGCTAAAGGCTGCTTCAGAGAGGGTTTCCATTTCATCTTTATTGAGCCGAGGCTGTGGTTCACTCTCCCCTCACACGGCACTGAGCGCCTGTCAATAATTCAATAGCAGAGCCTTGATGGGCCAGGCTCAACCTTGCCTTTCCACGGAGCCCACAGCTTGTCAAAGCCCGGTGCCCCGCCAATGGCCACTGATCTATACTGCATGAAGGCCCGCTCCGTGCTGGAGGTGGCCCTGGGAATACAAAGAAAGCCATTTCAGAAGCCGGCCCAGTAAGAAGCACCTGTTTGCAGAGAATTGATAATGGCGCAGGTCAGTGACTGTGGGGAGAGCCGGGCAGAAGCTGTGGCCCTCGGGTCTGGGAACCCATGCGGGGAATCTTGTGTATGGGGTTCTGTGTGTCCTTGTCGCTGAGTTTCCTTTATCAGGTTGCTGCCCCTGCACTTGTCTTCATGTGGTGGGAAGCCTTGAAGGCACAGGTGCAAGAGACTTGAGCGTCCTCTAGAGGCAGCTTCTGCCCTTCCCCCAGTTCCATGTAAACCATCAAGGTCGTCTGTGCTGGCTGCAGGATTCCAAGGAAAAGCTGCTAGCAACATTACCCTCACCTTCTCTTGGTGCTGCAGAAAACTGGCCCATTCATTCATTTGGCGAGAACATACATCATGGGTTTTGTTGTTGCTGGGTGGGGGGGTTGCCCCTGGTTCTGAGCTCAGTACTGACTCCTGAAGGATCACCCCTAGCAGGTGGGCCGTATGCAAGACAAATGCCTGAAGGCCTCCAGTCCCCACGTCTTGGCTTTTATGGCTTTTGGCTTCACCTAACCAGTCCCTGCTGCCCTGCATCCTCCAGAGCTGCCCCCGCCCCGAGAGATTTGCAGGTGACCTCTCCTCCACAGGTGCAAGTGCCTGTTCTGTGCCTGTGCTAAGGTCACGCTGTCCTGGGCGCCTCGGGTTTCCTGAAGATAGTCTTCCTAGCACTGAATAACTGTGTCAGGCATGTGGCCTGCAAGGGCCATTGTCCCTGGGGCTGTGTTTGTGTTGTCGAGGGACGGCTCTGTCTGTGTGCTCCCCGAGCATGCACAGATCTGGTCTTGTCCAGATGGGGTGCATGGCAGAAGAGGTGACTGTATCCATGTTCAAAGCGCCTGGAACACAGTAGCCCTGGAATAGGCGGGACTTTGTCACAAATCCACCAAATTTGTTAAGAGGGAGGATCGTCCTTGGAGGCTTGGAGACCCCTTTTCCCTTGAGAAACAACCCTGAAATCTTGTCTGGGAAGCCGTGGGGAACAGGGTGCAGCCAGGTGGTTTATGCAGCAGCTATTGAGGTGACACCAAGGAGAGAATATCTGGGTGCCAGGAAAAGGATGAGAGAGGGAAGGAGGCTCTGAGGGATGCGGGCACTGTGGGCAACTTCAGGCAGTGGACCAGAAGCTTCTAGTAGGTTGGGGCTAGGGCTAGAAAAGCCCTACAAAGGGGAGGGCAGTTGTCTTGCCGGGTTCGATCTCTGGCACCCATAGGGTCCCCTGAGCACTGCCAGGAGTAATTCCTGAGTGAAGAGCGAGGAATAACTCCCTGAGCATCGCTGGGTATGAGACAAAAAGCCAAAACAAATAAATAAATAGAAGGTTGGGGCTTCAAGTTTCTGTAGGGAGACTTTGGGAAGCTGATGGGACTCATTCACTTAGTTTTAATGTCACAGACTGTCTCAGGGCCCGCTGGGGTCCCTAAAATACCAGACCTTGCACATAGCATGTCTCTGGAGGACAGAAAGTCAGAGGAGGCATTTCCCTTCTTAATTGTATCCCTTCTTCTCTAGCCTTCTTATAGGCACCCCCTTACGGTTGGCATGACCCCATCTGCCCTTGGCTGGGGTTGGAATGATAGTACAGTGGGTAAGGCACTTATCTTGCACAAGGCTAACCTGGGTTCCATCCCCAGTACCACATAAGACCCTCAGAGCACTGATAGGAGTGAGCCCTGAGCACAGAGCCAGGAGTGAGCCCTGAGCACAGAGCCAGGAGTAAACCCTGATTATAGAGCCAGGAGTAAACCCTAAACACAGAGCCAGGAGTGAGCCCTGAGTACAGGGCCAGGAGTGAATCCTGAGTACTGCTGGGTGGGGGCCCTAAAACCAAAACCATCCACACAAACCAAAATGCCCTAATCAAGTGCTCTGTGCTCTCACTTGGACAGAAGAGGTGCCTTGTCTTGTACCCTGAGGGAGAAAGGGTATATTCCAGGGACTTCATCTAGCGCCACCGCCCCAGAAACCCACCTTCCTCATTGTGTCTGCCTCCGATTGGGTGAGGACGTCCAGGCTGCATGCTCAAGACATGTGGATTCTAGGAGCCCTTTTGGGTTATCGTCTGTGTTTTGAGAACAATCGGTGTGAGAGATTTGGTCTGTGGGAACTGTTCATGCCATCTCCAGTTGCCAAATTACTTTGGAATTCCAATTGAGGAATTGACTTTACAGAAGAGTGCAGGGATGGGGGGGGGGGGGAACTTTGGCTTGGCACTGGGTCGAGGAGTGACCCGTGTCAGAGACCAGAATCTTCTTTGACCCTCACCATTCTCTTGGCTGTCTTCCTGCCTTTAGGCACACCTGTTTAAGACACCTAAAGATCTGAACTGAAAGCCCAGGTGACCATCTCGTGACGAGTCCCTGGGGGGGACGGGCAGCTGTCCTGTCTTCTGGCCAGAAGCAGAAACTCAACCCTTTTGCTGGGATTTACGTAAAGCACCACCTCAGCCTCCCAACTCCACTCAGAGCTAACCCCAGTGCTGCTGACCTACCCTGTACCTGCTCCCTGAGACTCCATCACCGTCATGTCCCCAGTTTTCCCCTCCAGCCCCTCAAGGAATGAAGTCACCCGGAGAAGCAGCCTGGGGTGAAGCAAGCTTTCCTTCTGTGGGGGTGGGCTGCCATGCTCCGCTGCCATGCCTGGGGGACCCAACAGTCCTTTCTCAGCAAAAACACGCTACCGCCCTGGTTCCTGGGAGAACAGCATTGCTGGCACTTGCAGCTCACATCTGGTAATGAATCCATTAGCCAGGCGGCCGTTCTGGTGCCAGGTGCCCCCGGCTCTGAGCAGGAGGCACGCAGGGGGACCCTAAAGACGTCACCTTTTGGCCCTCATCCTGCTGAGAGCTGTGCTTTGGTCCTCGGGGCTCTAGTGACTGTACCACCACCAGGTGTTATCCCCAGTGCCCGCAAGGTGACGTGTGCCCTCCCACCCAGATTCCCGCCTGTCCAGGACAATCTCCCCCACTGTTATACATGAAGGAGAAGGCAGGGGAATGTCTGCAAAGCACAGGTCGAACAGGAGGTGCTGCAGCTGGGCGGGCGCACAAGCCCCTGGTTCACGGCCATTAGAAGCCCCCTTATCTGGGGGGCTCTTGGAGGTGGGGCAGAGAGGGGAGAGTGAATAAAAACCGAGGCAGCCCGCAAACTGCTTTTGCCCAAGGGCTGGTTTTAATGAGCCCGTCCCTAATGAGTTATCCCTGCAACTAGCTTCGGGCCTAAACAGATGAGGCAGGGAAGCTGCTAAATTTTTTGATAGGATTTGCAGTGGTTTATGAGCAGGCAAGACGCAGGAGAGAGTGCAAAGTTGGGGCATGAATCTTTGACGAGGGCGGGTGCTTGTCCACCCCATGCCTGGTTGCTACTGGAGACCCTGGCCTACGTCCTTCCCCCTTACTCCCCACCAAAGCAGCTCAGTTCCGGGCTCAGGGTGACTGAGTGACTTTTGTTTGGACTCTGATTCCAAATCTGGCCCCTCCATCCAGGAGGGGCTTGAATCCTCTGAAGCTCCTAACTCAAGACCTTGTGGGGTTCTCAAGTCATTTGAGGGGTCCAGTTCCTCCCTGGACATCTTGGGAAACCGACGCCATCCAGCCCCTTCATTAGCATCTTTTCTTGGGGATCCCCACTCCCTTCCACCTCAGAAGCGTCACCCTTGTGTTGTTGTAAGAAATACCAACCATGGCAGGATCGTCATTCTCGGTTACAGCCAAGCTGTGTGGCCCAGAGCGGCTGGTCCCCGTAATGCCCAGCGTGCGGCAGATTTCACAATATGCCGCCACCTTTGTTCTTTTCTCTCCTGGATACGAAAAGCTGCCCCCAGGTCTGTTCCTCCAGTTGGGCACCTCCAGCAAGAGGCAGTTTTCCAGGTGGCTTGGAAGGTGACCGGAAGTGCTTACTCAGCAGGCTGGGCTGTGCCGAGCTGTGCCCGCCTCCCACCACCTGTCCACCACGTGGATCACGTAATTGATTTAATAATCTCTGACTCTCCAACTCCCTAAGATTTCCTTCAGCCTCGAACTGGATGCCCACTAGGGCGGAACCCCCTAAACCTGATATTGGTGTTGTTCATGTTCTTGGGTTCTTGGGTTTCCTTGGCTCTCTCTGTCCTCCAAAGTCACTTCATAAACAACTGTTTGAGTGCCCAGCAGGGGGTGAGCTTTATCTCAGCCTCTCTTCTGGGGAGGGAGTTTCACACCTACCCAACCAAGATGACTTCCCAGCCCTGTCTTAGTTAAAACGCTGCCACAGGAAAGGGCTAGGAACAAGCCACCTCATATATGACCCCTGTCTAGGACCTGTGGGTTTCGGGGACCCATTATTTAAACCCCAGTCTGAGCTCAGTACCAGCAGAAGGCAAATGTGCCTCCTTTGGCTGACCTCAGACTTGGGCCCTGCTCCCCCTTGCCTTTCTCCAGTTTAGCTTGGGTCAAAGTGATTTCATCTTCCCCTGCGGGGGTGTCATCTGAGTCCACTAATTTACAGTATTATTTCTGGGCAGGGCTCCTCCAGGAAGCCCTGCCCAGAAATAATACTCAATGCCCCCACCTGTCCTGTCTCCCATAAAATTAGAATACCCCTAAACGTTTGCCACGAATTCCAAGCCCCCAAGCCCATAAACATGGTGTCATTCGGGAAGAATTTTTACTGGTTCATGCTCCAAGACTACCTTTGGAGTTACTTTTAGGAAATCAAGCAACACTCCTGACCACCTGTTGAAACACAGTCTGGTGGACTGGGGTGCTGGCCTTGGGCATGGGGAAGGGGCCGAGAGGGGCGTTGAGCTTGGAGAATGCAGTGTGATGCCCAGCAGAAAGAAACCCAGTGGGCAGCGCCAGTATTGTTTGCAGCGGAAAGAGATGAGTAAATAGGGACAGACATGACAGCGTGTGCTTCTGTGTTGACCGCGCCTCTGGCAGCTCACCCTGCTACCCGCAGAATCTCACCACTTCTCTCTCACCCTCTTGGAGGTTGCCGGGGTCCCTAGAGATCCCAAGAGCCCCCTCCCATTCCATTAGAAGAAATGAAAACAGGCATCCCAATGTTTGCGCCCGAATTTCCTTATTAGGACAAGCCTTGAGAGTGGCTGAGGCTGCTGCCACTTTCCAGGCTGTGTTTGCCGAGGCATCTGCTAGCACTGCCAGGCCCATGGATGACAGGAGATGGTAACACTGTGATTCACAGGTGAGACCTCTCTCCACAGAGGACGCAGACCCAAGATCCCCTTCCTTGTTCCAGAATGGCCTTATTCTCCATTTATCAGACCCAGAACCTGCCCAGACGGTCTCCCCCAACATCCTAGTCAAGGGCTGATGTTTGCAGATGCTTCGGCAAGGACCAATCTCCGCAGCATGCTTAGTGCACAGGCCCTGCGTCTCATCAAGCTCTTTGGCTTTGCTCAGAGACGCGTTCCTGGGAGCTCTCGCTCTCTGGGCATCTGGTTCTTTCCCATTTTATTCACCAAAGCTCTCAATGGCTGAGTTTCATTCTCTTTCCAACACCTTCCCTGGCCTTGCCTCAGTGATCCTCATTCCATTTAGGGTTGGATGTCCTCCTCTTTGAATGAGCATGTGGCTTTGGGGGCAGGGGAGCACAGGAAGTGGTGGGGGAGAGACCCTCTCCTAGCCCGCCGGGTCAGCTGACTCACCCCTGGTGATCAACCCTGGGATGACAGATATGGCAGCCAGATCGCCCTCACATCTAGACTCCAGGCCACAAGTCAGGAGCCCGGTCATGCTACAGATTTATAGCCCTTCCGCTCTGCCATCCTGCCTGGAATCTGGCTTCACGGGGACTGGATGCCCTGTCAGAGACACTGTATGACTCTGATGCAATGATGAATTCACAGCCCAGAGGGTGACACAGGTGTCAGGAACAAATTGGGCTTTTAGGAACCCGCAGCCCTCCTAGAAGGGTTTGCTGAGCATCGGCATCTCCCTAGACCCCGGGGAAACATCGGTCGAGGGGAACCCTGGCTGTCAGTTCTGTGATGGTGTCACTTGCTGCTTGAGTCTGTAAACAAGGGAGCAACTTGGTCCCCGTGTCTGGGGTAGGTGATTCTGTAGTCTCAGTTCTTCGTCCCGGGTCCTGGGATAGATGGTTCCCTGATCCCAATTCTTTCTCCCCTGTGTCCTGGAGTACATGATTCCATGATCCAAATTCTGGGAGTACAGAGTGATCCAGGGAGCCCATGATTATTCCAGAGAACTGGACCAATATTTGGGCCCTGAAGGGTTTTCCCAGAGTTGAGCGACAGTTGGGTTGAAGAGAGAACCTTGCGGTGGTGTCCTGTCCACCCCTCTGGTCTCACAGGTGAGCCTTTCTGGGTTTACCACTTTGCCTCGTGGTATCAGAGTCCAGAGTGCTAACCATTACACTATGGAACCCCACTGCCTTGTGGTATCAGGCCCCTGAGTGCAGCTCCACTTTATGCCAGAGAAACGAGCAGCTCCCCTTGGGGAATCCCACAAGACAACTCTCAGACACGCCGGAAGTCTTATCCCATAAGCGAGTCCCTCCCAGCAAGCTAAAAGCCACCTTGCCTGCTTCCCCTGCTGAGGAGAAGCTAGAATTTCTGTGAAGGCGGGATTCTAGGCCGGGTGTCCTCTGTAGAAGGAGAGGCAATATGGGCTGGGCAAAGCAGAACAGTGGCAGGGCATTGTGTGGCTGTTTGGGGGTGCCAGGGTGCGGGTTTAGCATCTTGTGTGCAGACGTTGCCATGGGCTTGTGGGGAGAGACAGGCCACTGGTGGGATATCATGAGTCCATCTGATCCTGGGGCACCATCCAGAGAGAGGCCCCCAGAGAAGGTGTCCAGTGGTCAGGGGCCACACAGGGCAGAGACCCCTGCAGTGAGGGGGTGGGGAGCCACCAATAGAGCTGGACCTTTGGGCAGTTAATAGGGGGAGGAGGATTCCAGGCACTATAGAGCCATAGAAAGGAAGAGCAGGGCTCCCCTCTCTGATGAGCAGCGCCTCCTTCAGGAGGGTCCTGGTAGTGAACCGGTGCCGGCTGTGTTGGACGTGGGGGCGGCTTTGGGGATGGGCTACAGTCCACTCAGGTCAGGAGCTTGTTTGCTCTGCGCTTGGCTTTGAGTCTCCTGCAAAGGCAACCATGGAAGCAAGCTTTTCACTTGCAATGAGAGTGAGGCTTTGTTTCTGTTCTTTTGTCTTAAGAGTATTTAGGGCTTGCAGAGGACAGAATTCCCTACCAGGCTGACCTGGGCAGTGGCCAAATTGCTGACCCGGAGACACTTTTATGCTGGAAATCAGAACCCAGTTCGAGGTGAAGGTGGATACAGGTGCTAATCCCTCAACCCAACTTTCAGTCTGTTACTTGGTTCTACGTGGATTCCACTTTATTTTACTTCATTTCATTTTATTTTTTTGTTCTCTTTGTTTCATTTTTGCTTTGCTTTGAGGGCCAGACCTGTCAGTGCTCATGAGTCCTCGTGACTCCTGGCAGGGCTTATAGCACCGACCTGGAGTTGGCTGCATGAGGATCAAGCGCCTTATCCGCCGGGCTCTCTCTCAGCCCTTTACCCGCCGTGCTCCCTTGTCCTTCGCTGTGCTCCCTCGCCCCCAGGTCCCTCCACCCCTACCCGCCGCTCCCTCCAGCCCCTTACCAGCCGTGCTCCCTCTTTGTCCTTTACCCCGCTGTGCTCCCTCTCAGCCCCTTACCAGCTGTGCTCCCTCTCCAGCCTAGCCCAGCTCTTCAGTCCCGTGGGTGCCGCACATCTGTTGTTTGTATAGACTCTGAAGCAGAAACCCACGCACCTACTTCTCTGACTTCTCAGGTTGAGGGTTCCCAGTCTCCTTCCATTCACAGAGCATTTTGTTCCCAAACAGGCATAGGCAGGAGCAAATGGACACCCCTGGCCAGGCCTCCCGCCCATCTCCCAATTCCCTAATCTAATCTCACTCGGCGGGATTTTCTGGGCTCCACTGAGGTTCCAGAAGCTGTGTTATAATTGTTACATGTGCCTGCAACGATTTGTACCATCTGGGTATGGGAGGGCATGGGGGACCTGGGGAGTGTAGAACAGAGAGGAAGAAAGAGAGAGCAAGAGACTTGTAGTAGCCAGGAGAAGGATTTGTGTTTGATTCCCAAGGCAATAGAACTCCAGAGTGGCTGCAGAGCTGTTGGAAGCTAAGGGACGGGGAGGCCATGCCATGCTAGTGAAATGTCACAGTATAATGAAACAGGAACAGCCCTCGCTCCCGAACCCGCCACGGTACAGGCAGTGGCAGCTGGAAATATGTATATAAATAACAATATGGATGAAATGTCAGGCCTCCCAGCTGGCTTGGTTAAAGCACTTTAGTAATATTCTGTTTAGGGTAACAATGTAGCTTGACAATTTCCACGAAAAATACATCATGTGAGAACGAATAAGACTGTGTTAGTGTGCCAGCACTCTGAGGGGCCCAGACAGCACAGGAGCGGCCATCGGCCTCCAATGGCCAATTGCTTCCCCCTTGCTTGAAGTTCACTTGGTTCTCTGGCCTAAGGGAAACGAATATTTGCTTTTTCTCTTACTCTGCTGGTAGACTTTCCCTCTCTCTCCCTCTTTCTCTGCCCCCTCACCCAGATGCCAAGATGACACACACACAGTCCAAGTCCTGACAAGCTGGGATTGTACCTGTCCTACCTGCGCGCATCTTTATTTTTCCCCTTTTTTCACTCAGTGGAGTAAATGGGGCCCTTCCCTGCAGTGGAGGAATCTGAACATGGGCAGACCTGGGCTCAGTCTTAAACTCCCCAATCTTCTGTTTTGGCTGTTCCTTTGTTGGGGATGGGCCAGGGGCACCCTCAGCCATGCTCAGGGCTTACTCCTGTCTCTGCACTCAGGAATCATTCCTGGAGGGCTCAGGGGACCCTATAGGATGCTGAGCATAGAACCTTGGGTTGGCCGTGTGCAAGACAAATGCCCTCCTTGCTGTGCTATCACTCCGGCCCCAACCATGCAATATCTAACATCAGGGAAAGGAATGGAATCAAGGAACCACTAAAATAAAGGTCCCAAGCCCCCCCCAAAATAAGACCTGAAAACATCCTGAAGTGCAGGGGTAGCTTCATGGGCTCACGGCCGGGTGATCGCGGGCTTCAGAGGACCTCGCCGTGGACAGATCTGCTGCACCTCTTCATTCTTTCAGAATCGCTCAGTGTCAGACTGAGAGCTGGCTCTTTCCGATGCTGTTTCAGGTGTGGCCCCGCCTGTCAGTCACACAGCTGATGTTGATGCAGGAGAAGCAGAGGGTGAGGCAGGGCTTATCTAGGCACATGAGCATTTCTCTGACACAAACATTTGGTGTCCCCATAGCCCAACAGACCTGTGCCCTGCGGTGGGTGGGCTCTCACGTGAGCAGAGTCACCAGTCAGCATCCAGACATGCAGGAACATTAGCTGTGTGCATGTACTCACCCCCGGCCCCAATCTGTGTTCTCTAGGCCTGGATTTATTCCGAGTAAACACTAAGTGGTCAGCTGAAGAATCAGAAATGAGATGCGCTTGCGGCTCCTGCACCATTTGCCAAGGGCCAGAGGCCCTCCCCGCATGGTCCTGTTCAGAACCGCCCAGTCCAGAGTCATCTGCGCTGCTCTGGGCAGCAGTTTCTAAAGTGTGTGAGACAGTCGGGGCTTCACACTCTGGGGTCTACTCTGCTGACCTTTCCGGCCTTGATATTCCCTGGAAGGGCAGCTGGGTGCTGCCCATTTTGAGTGTGAGTGCCACTGTCCCCACCACACCAATGCTCAGCCCAGGGGTGTCTGAAAGAGCGTGAGCGTCCACTGCAGATCTTGTAGCCATGCCCCATGTCCTGCATCCTCTCAGAGGACAAGCACTGTGGAGAGTCTGTCCAGGCTGCCCGGGCACACTCCAGCAGTGACGCCAGGCCCACACACCACCACTCTGCCTCTCCAGTTCAGATGCTGTGATTGGCTACTGGGAGAACAGAAACTCCCGTCTAGGGGCCCCCTGACCAATGTACCTCGTGCTGATGCCAAGATGACACTTTTAAAGTTGCTGATGTGGTTGTTATTTTCATGGTGTCTCATTGTGTGAATAGACAGTATACATGTGCACATGCACACACATGCATGCATGTGTCCACACATTGCACACAAATGTACACACATGCACACACTCAGCTTTTCAGAGGGAGCTGCCCCAACTTCTCCATGAATGCTGGACCCTTCTGCTTCTCTCTCCTGCACCCTCTTCTCCTCCATCTGGCACTTTATCATCTGGCAGATATTTTAGTTCTTGAATGTCTCTCTTGCAGTTGTTGTGTAAACTCTGCAGGTAAATATTTTGTTGTTTTCTTGGTTGCTGTATCTTTGGAGTGTCTGTAATGCATGGTCATTTTCTGAATAAGACCAGGATGGTGAATGGATGGATGGATGGATGGATGGATGGAGGGAGGGAGGGAGGAAGGGAGGGAGGGAGAGGGAGGGAGGAATGGACAGATGATTGCAAGGGTAGATGAGTAGGCAGATGAATGGGTGGGTGGGTGATGGATGGATGGATGGATGGATGGATGGATGGATGGATGGATGGATGGATGGATGGATGGATGGATGGATCGATGGATTGATGGATCAATGGATCGATGGATGGATGGCACATGGTGGGTGGGTGGAGGAATGGTTAGAGCAATGGGCAGATGGATGATGAGTGTGTGAATGGAGAGACAGAGTAACCCGATGAATACACAGATGGATGAACTAGATGGATTTGACCATAGTTCAATGAAAAAAATAATGTCTGCTTTCTACACCTTAAATTTTGTTATGACACCAGTAATTATTTTGCATTTGATTCTCAGTGTGAAAGTCCAAAAATTCGTTGGTTTAGCTTAGTCTGGCCTCTTGGTTCCAGCATCTGTCATTTTGTGCACACACACACACACACACACACACACACATACACACACCGATATATTTGCTTCTGGTATTTCTTCTTTGACAAGTTGAATATCACCTTTGAAATGAGAATTTTCAAAGACCTGTTGGACTAGAGGAATATGTAAAAGCTGAGGCTGGATTAAACTATCTCATCTAGCTCATGGAACCATTTAACATTTCAGTTTTTAATTGGAAAAGTTATGGCTCTGGCACCACTCAGCTTGAATTTTGGGAGGGAAATTTCTGGTTTCAGATATTCTGCTGTGTTATGCCTGTAAATCATGGAAATGACCTAGAAATTGCAATATTTTGGCATTCCAAATTATTGCTTGCACCTGGAAATAGCACACACAAAGTCTTTCCCAAATGCAATTTGGTTTGGAAAATACAATCCACAGAGTTTTGGATCTTAGCTTTTTATTTAGTCTATTTTCTTCTGAACTATACCTGATCATATTCTTTATACATTTATTATTATTTTTTATTAACTTTCAGAGTGGCTATTTTATCCTGATGTCTTATTTATAGCAAGAGTCATGTTAAAGAGTTTATTGGTTAGAGTCTTTGACAGCAATATTGAAAACTGAAATAAAAGTAGCCTAAACCCAAAGGACTTCCATGATCTTGCTTAATAATAATTAATAATAATTTAAAAGATGAAACTATCTGGGTTTAGATCATTCTGATACCTCAGCAATTCCAAATATAGGACTCAGTAATTCTGTATCTGCTCTGCCAGTCTGTCCATCTCGTGTTCACTTCTCCTCTGGGCTGGCATCCCTCCTAGTCCCAAGGTAGCTGCTATTGCTCCAGACATCACGTAGCAATGACAATACCCTATGTGACTTTGGAAATCCAAAAGGTGCTCAAACAAAACAAAACAAAACCCTTGGTCTCACCTTAATCACTGAGCAAGATAAATTAATCCTTCAAGGTTGATTTACAGTAGTGACCCTCATCTCTTTAAAATTTTTTTCTTAGTTTTGTACTTTTTATTATTGTTTTATACTTTGGATTACAATTGCTATTAATAATGGTTTATCCTGGACATAATTATAACACCACACTCATCACCAGTGTCCTGTCTCCCTCCTCCACGCCCCTCTCTCTCACCTACTTCCCAATTCAGTTGTGTGTGTCAGTTCCCCTGTTGTTTCCTTTGGATCTTTGTTGCTACCCTGCCACCTATCTTTAAGCCCCACCTATGAACAATCATTGTCTCTATCCCTTTCCTTCTGACTTCACTCAACATTCTAGTCTCTAGTTTCATCCATGTTGCAACAAATGATGTGATTTTGTTCCGTTTAGAGCTGTATAGTATTCCACAGTGTATCTAGACCCTTGGCTTCTTGATCTCTTCTCTTCATCAGTAGTTGGGCACTTGGGTTGTTTCCATATCTTGGCTGTTGTACTATTTGTTGTACTATTTGTAGTAATGAACACATGTGCATAGACCCTTTTGAATGAATGTTAATGTTGGGGAGGGGTAGGTCAGTGCTCAGGCACCACTGGATAGCTCATCACAGCACAGAATTCTGGACTCTTCTTCAAGAGCCCCTGAGGCTGGAGGTCTGAGGTGACACTTGAGATTCTGCAGGTCTGAGATCCTGGATGACACTGAGGCTGCAATTCAAGAATGTCACCCTAGGGGGCTGGAGTGATAGCACAGGGGTAGTGCATTTTCCTTGCATGTGGCCATCCCAAGTTCGATCCCTGGCATCCCATATGGTCCCCCATGCAGTGTCAGGAGAAATTCCTAAGTGCAGAGCCAGGAGTAACCCCTGAGCACCGCTGAGTGTGATCCCAAAAATTAAAAAAAAAGAATTGCACCCTAGGCCCCATCCAAAATCCATTCAGATGTCTCCTCCTTGTCTTTGGGAAGAAACTCCAGCTTCCTGGGTGGGGGGTGGCTATTAGGGAAAAGAGTCAGTGAGCTGCCCAGACCCTGCCTAAGCCCCCCTGCCCCTCCTCTCACCACCACCAGCCCTTACCACACTTCAGATCTCATCCCCAATCACTTCTGCCACATCTCTCTGGCTTCAGCAAGAAACAATTCTCTGCTTCTAATGGTTTACCCTAGGGGTTAAGTTGCCTCCCCTTACCCCAGCTCTATCCCCTAGATAATTCAGGATTACCTTTGTTACCCAAGAGCAGATGGCCATGAAATGTAAATTCATTGAGATTGAGTCTCCAACCCCAGGAACTGAGTGTGGGCATCTTTGGGCAAAGGTACCTTCTAGAATAATTTGAGAATAGTGGGTGATACGTGTTGGCAGGTGGGCCCAAGGAATAGCCACAGCAAGTATTTAAGAGGCGTGTAGCACCACCATGGAACTTCACATGCTATTCTCTAGTTCCATCCATGTTGCTGAAAATAGCATAACTTTGTTCCTTTATAGCTGCATAGTATTCCATGGGGGTGGGGTTGTTAGCTCCTGGAACCCCCATCAGGAGACAGCAAGTCAGGGGGCACTCTCATTTTCCTCTCACAGACTTTATAGACATGGGCGAGACATGCACCTTGGCAGCTCATTCTGGGAGGCTCAGATTTGACCTGTGAAGATGGCCTTGGATTCAGGATGTGATCACTGTCTGTCTTAGAGGTTCGCTCTAAGCCAACCTCTCCTCCATGCATTCTCTTACTATTTCCCCCACTGGCATGGGGCCTTGCCTGAAGCCTGCCTCTGCTTTCCTTGAGGTAGGAACTATTGGAGTGTTTCCTCCAGGACCTCCGCCCAACTTGTGTCCTGGGTGCTTGTGGAGTTGCTCTGCTGTGCCCATCTATGCAGTAATGGTGGACAGTTAGTACAGGGCCCCCTGCTCCAAAGAAGCCTTGCCTGCTGCACCATCTCTCTAGTCAACAGTTTTGTTCTGTAACAGAAAGACAATGGTTGGAGAGATAGCATGGGGTGAAAGCACTTGTCTCACATCCCTGGTTCAATCCCCAACACCACATTTGCTCCCCCAAACATTCCCAGTAGTGATTCCTGAGCACAGATCTAGGAGTAAGTCCTGAGTATTGCCAGGTGTTTTTCACAAAAAGCAAAACAAACAAACAAAAAACCCAGAATCAATCAATGAAAGAAAGAAAAGCGGATGCCCAGAAGTAGCCTCTCTGAGGACCTTTTGTTCCAACTTTCAGCTGGAACCTACTCAGTTCCGCCTCTGATGCCAAGCTGGAGGAACTTGCTCAGAGAACCTGCTTAGCAAACCCCGAGCCAGAGCAAGACCCCCTGGCTTGGGTCAGTGAGGAAGAAGATGGTCAGGTGGGTGGGAGAATGAGAAACCCTCTCGCCTGGTGGCAGAGTGCCTGCAATAAAAGGTGAAGGTTCAGAGCAAAACCTGCCCAGGTCTCACAGAACAAAGCCTCTGTGCTCCCGGGGTGGGGCCCAGAGACCATCTCATTGCCTCAGGCACGTTCCAGACCCTCAACAGCAAATCATGGTGATAAAAAGGCTGAATGAAATAAGTCTTCAATTCCAGGCCAGATTGAACCTTCTAAACTGCATCATCATACTTCATCTGCCGCCACCCCAGAGTAGCCAACACTCCCCTGTTGCCTGAGGGAAGAACAGGAAGCCTTGGGAGATGTCAAGTCATGCCTGTCTCGTGACCAGTGGGGGTTGAGTGCTGATGTTTGCTTTCTCTCATGGGTTCTCTCCCCAAAAGTGGCCTTGCTCTGGACACCAGCTCTGTCCTCACACTCAGCACCCCTCTCACTTGGCACAGCAGCCTCTGGATGGCCACGTCCACCTCTCCGAGATGCCCAGAGTGAGACTGAGCTATGTGCGGAGCCAGCAATGCCTTCACAGGGCCCCTCATGCCTGAAAGCAGGAGCTCAGCCCAGAACTGTGTCCAGCTCCGCAGCTGGACTCTCTGCACATGAATGTGCCAGTGTGTGCACATGCCAGTCCTCTGAAAGGACAAGGTGGTGTGGTAAGGAAAGGGCCAAGATGGCAGAGGGCTGGGCACAGCTGTGCACACCCATCGAGGCGAGTTGGGAGGACAGTGCAGAGGAGATGGCAGCAAAGCTTCTCTCCAACGAGCAAACATTGACACAGCCCCACGCACTCCAGGGACCGTGTTAGGCGCTGGGAAAACAGAGAGGAACAAGATGGATAGGAGGACTGCGCGGTCGGCAAACACCGCGTCAGGCTCGCTGTCATGTGTGATACAAAGGAGAAACAACATGAGCAATGTTCCCGGCCCTGAGTGCAGAGACAATCTCTTCTCACCCAGTGCCATGGCAGAAGCTTGGGGACAGGCCCCGCCTCCTTGCCGGGTGACCTTGAAGCATAGGGTGAGTGTTAGACATGGCCAGCACCAGGGAACTCATCCTCTCCCCCACCCCACCCTCACCATCTCCCATCCCTGCCACCTTCTGGAGCTTTCCCCAAAGACCATAACTCGGAGGTGACGGAGCCAGGAAACCACCATCAGGATAGATCCCACCCCAGAATACTACAAGAGGCTGCATGTCCTAATGGGGAAAGCTTGACTTGGAAAACAGATGCACACGCCAGTTTATTAGTTATTTTTGATGCGGGTGTTGCATACCCAATGGTCTCTAGGGGCTGCTCCAGGCTCTGAACTTAGGGGGTCATGCCTAACCATGTTCAGATGCTGAGGATTGGGCCTCCAGCATGACAAACCTGGGCCATGTGTCCAGTCCAAGGTAATAAGCTGCCTTGGAGCAAAACCTGCCCAGGTTATGTGAGCAGCAAAGGAGATTATCACTTGCCTGCAGTAATCCTGGGCTGGGGCTCTGCACTGTCCACACAGAAGCCTTTGACCCTTGCGCAAGGCCAGTGTCCCCTCCTTCCAAATCCTCTACATGTCTGGCCAACCTGTCTCAGCAGAGACCCCCAATGTGTCTCTCCTTCCTTGCTCTCAGAGGTCCCATCCAGCCCAAGTCATGAACCTGATCTGATTCAGCCCAAGGGACTCCCGTCACTGAACTTGACTTGGTCTGTCCATAATTTGGACATTTCATGTAGCAGGTTATGGCTAAGAGGGAAAAACCTTTAGCTGGATCCAATACCTTCACAGCGAGCCACGCAGGGAAGGAAGAATGCCTAATTCTGGCTTGTTAGCTGCTGAGCTTCTGAGAACAGAATCAGCTTAGCTGCTTGCAAAATAAGCGAGCGGCCCAGAACTTGGTTGAGCTGGCGAGGAGGTAACAAGCTGTGTATGAAAACCCCGGGATTAAATTTCCGCAGCGGAATTGCTTGGTGAGCAGGATCAGAGGAGCGGCTCCGGGAGGGACCAACAAGCTTGCTCGCTTCTGCCTTTCCCGCCGACCTTCCCTCCCAGTCAGGAGCACACCCCAAAGGGAGGCGGCGCTGCTGCTTTATCCAGGAGAGAAAGCCGCGCTTTCAATGATAATTAAAACAATAAATTCTGCTCCCCTGCGTATATCCTGATTAGTTTGTTGACACTGTGTCAAGCTGTTAGAGAGATAAACTCAGGTTGTAGCACGCACACACCCATGCCACCCTCTCTCTCTCCCGAGTCCCTTCAGTGGGGTTTGTAGCCTGTCCCCCCAGCAGACACCAAGCTGGCTCTTCTCTCTGTTGAGTTTTCTGGCCAGTTATTGACATGGTGCCCATGGGACGCTGGAATGGGGAGTGCAAGTGTTCCTCCTGGTGTGCCATCTAGGTTTTGGGTGAGTGTTTCAGGATCCCTGGGACGCTAGATTCTTATTCTACTGTAGATGCTTTAAAGACTTCCACAGACTGTCATAGGGCCAGAGCGATAGTCCAGCAGGTAGGGCACTTGCCTTGCAGTCAGTTAATTCAGGTTTGATCCTTGGCACCATCAGGAGTGATCCCAGAGTGCAGAGCCAGAAGCAAACCCCACACACTGCTGGTTGCAGCCCCAAAACTAAAAGAAAGAGAAAAGACTCTTCTAGAAGGAAGTTCGAGGACTCAGCCTCCCCGCCAGCCCCTTCCCCACCTCGTCAAACCTCCAAGAGCTTCTCCTGCCCCTGACTCTTGTTTCTCCAAGTGTGGGCCCCGCTCACTTGGGGGCTTGAGACTGGGGCCCCAGAAAGTATTGTATTTGGCTCTGCACTCACTCGGCCTCCATCTTACTCATAGTCAGGTCTTACCCAGTAAGATTCCATGGCCAGAAATGCTCTCTCCCTCACTGGTTTTAGCCTACCCTCTGTGTCCTGCACATTGCAGCAGAGACAGGACTTTCTCTGCAAAGCCTTCTTGGCATATCTGTTTCTCTGTGGATGAACACCACGGGGCTTGGACACATTAGGGTGACAGCAAATCAGCCTGCTGTCCTATCTCAGCCCACCTCAGGGGGTCCTGGGGTTGCCTTTCTCCTGGTGCTCATTTTGTGGAGTTCCTGTTCCCTTGTCTTCCTATCATGCTAAACTCCTGGCTCTTCAAGCATGACTTGCCATGCCAGTGCATGGCTCACCATTGTTTCTCTGGTTTGTGTGAGGGAAGTATTGGACAAAGTGTCTAGTAGAAGGATGTGTGGGTGGATGGATGGATGGACGGATGGACGGACGGATGGACGGATGGATGGACAGATGGACGGACGGGGTGGGTGGGTGGGTGGGTGGGTGGGTGGATGGATGGATGGATGGATGGATGGATGAGTGGATGAGTGGATGGATGAGTGGGTGGGTGGATTGTTGGGTGACATGCCCTACTAAGCCTTAGCCTCCAGCTACATTTAGCTTACATGGAGAGCTGGTCCCTGCCTTTGGGGAATCTCTGTAGCAGACACAATGGGAGTTTGGGCAGAATTGGACTGATTTCATAATTTTATACAGCATAAATTTTTTTTTTTGCTTTTTGGGTCACACCCAGCAACGCCCAGGGGTTAATCCTGGCTCTGCACTCAGGAATTACTCCTGGCGGTGCTCGGGGAGCATATGGGATGCCGGGATCGAACCCGGGCCTGCACGGGCTGGGCGCATGCAAGGTAAACGCCCTACCTGCTGTGCTATCACTCCAGCACCTGGCATAAATATTTTTATCATGAATCTCGCTTGCCCCAGATCAATATTCTGTTCCCCCGGGTCCCCATGTGGGACATACATGTAGATACCCCAAGAGTACTTGGCCACGTTGGATCATCCATAAGGTAATCAATTCTCCTAGTTCAGAGACATGCCAGTGCGCCTCCAGGGAAACTAAAATGTCTCTGACTCTAAAAGTAATGCCAAAGCGAATTATTCTGATGGATTTTGGACCTTAGTGGGATCCAGAGTCTGGGATCTGCTAGCTATATATTCATGGTAAAAAGTATTAATGCCATTTTCTACAAATTACATTCTGAATTGCTTTCTGGTTCAGAGATGCAGCCCCTCCTCTCTCTGCTAGGGATATTTTGCCTCTGGAAATCAGCTCTGGATTTTGTGAAGCTTGAGCCAAAGGCCCATCTAAAGATCTACATTTCAAAAGGGTCATTTACTTGGCTTCATCTCTAGATAGCTCAACCTATGATGGGCTGGGCTGGAAGAATTTTGGCAGGCTTCTGTCTATAAAAGTAGCTAGGAAAAGAAGAAGGGGCCCTTTTTTTTGCCATTTTGGCTTCCCTTGGTATTTGCTTCTCTTCATCCTCTCCGTTCTCTGTTGGGCTTCAACATGTGGTGGCATCCTTCTTGGCCTACACGTGGCCGGGGCCTAGCTGGAAACCCAGAGTCTGGAGTTTTTCCTGTTCTTGGATTATATATCAGAACCTGTGATAGTAAAGTCTTTTAAAACTGCACCGGATTCCTGAATTTTCATCCATTCCCGCCGGTTTCAGAGGTAAAAGGGAACTCGTTTCCCAGTATTGTTGGGGACCCCAGTGGTCCCCGACAGTGGATGAATGGATAAGTGGGTGGGTGGGTGTTTGAATGCTGAGTAGAGCAGATAGATGGGTGTATGCAGATGGGAAGTTGAATGCATGAAAGAAGGGCTAATGGATAGATGGATGGTGGATTTATGGATCAATCGTGGGTGGTTGAATTGAAGGAGAGATGGATGCATGGATGGATGGATGGGTGTGCAGATGGATAGATGGATGGATGCAGGAACAGACAGATGAATATATGGATGAATGGTGGGTGGATTGATGTGGGGAGTGGGTAAATGGGCAAATGAATTGATGGATAGGTGGAAAACTGAGGAAGAAATAAGTGAATGATTGGATCATGTAAGTATGTGTGTGCGTATGTACTAATGGATGGATAGAAAAGTGGAGGATGAATAAGAAGATGAGGACATCCAATGACGGGCCTACAGATTCCTCTGAGAGTAAGCCTTGATGCTGGCTATGAAGCCTAATGAACAAGCATATGATTATGAAATGATGGTTTGAGGCAGAGAGTCAACAGCAGGTTAAACTGGAAGAGAGCAAGAGGGAAAACAGGGTAGAGGGGAAGTACATTTTATCTCACATTTTCTACACTTAAAAATCTTTCTTCTCTGTATTTTAAAAATCACTGAAACTTACCCATGTTCTGACTGCTGGAATGAACTTAATTAACCTTTTATATTCTAAAAGAATACACAGATATTTCAGCAGAGATAGCAAGGAAGAAAGGATAAAGAACATTTTCCTTCCCTGTAATCATCTCTTTAAAGTTGGCCATAGTCACTGTGCCTTGTATGTTTGTAACCACTCTTGGGGAGCTACCCATGACCATGCGGAGTGTACATCTGTTCTGCTGCTTTTGTGGGGGCTTCCTGGTTCATCACACAGAGAGATCATCATAAAACTAGCCCTCCCAGGGAGGTCATTGAGTTTTGGGCTCTTAACAGAAGAACTATATCTCTGAGAGCATCTAGTGACTGTGACGAGGCTAAATTAATTTTTAAGAAGTCAGGTCTAGAGTGATAGTAGAGTGAGTGGGGGCACTTGCCTTGCACATGGCTGACCCAGGTTAAATCCCTGATATCCCATATGGTCTCCACACCCCCTAAGCCCCATCAAGTGTGATTCCTGAGCACAGAGCCAGGAGTAAGCCCTGAGCACTACTGGGTGTGGGCCCCACCAAAACAAAACCAAACAGACAGAATGATATGGGCACTTTGGGCTGTAGACAGTGTTATCAGACACAGCTCACATAGGCAGGAATAAGCTTATGCAACAGCCGCTCTGGATTGTGGGGACACCACAACTCAGCCGAGTCCAGGGAGGTCAGAAACGTGACTCCCAGGCTCCAATTCCCTTCTCCAAGTCACATGGCACAATGTTCCCTCATGTCTAACCAAGGACGAGAAAGGGTTGGTGGGGTGGGGGAGGGGCGCCTTTATCCATAAGCTATGGGGGTAGATGAAAATAATAGAGAATCCAGAGGCTAATGTGCTCTGAAACCCGCACAGGCTCTGGATGGTAATGGAAATCCAGAGGCTAAGCCCAATGTGCTCTCTCTGCTCTCTTGTCCTCAACAATGTGTTAAAAGTGTGGAGACGGGGTGAAGAGTTTCCATCTCCTTCCCTCAAAGGGGAGGCAATTCTTCTCTCTGGAGCCTCATGGCTGTTGGCACAGCTGCTGGGCAATGGTGCCATTGGCTGGCTCCCCCACCTCGTGCTGTGTCTGCCCTTTCCAACCTCAAGCAACAGCGGCTGAAAAGGTGCATGCAGAGTTGGAATCGGCTCTTTCCCAGGGCAGAAGGAGAAAAGCTGGGGCCAGCAGGAGCCTGTGCGGGTTTCAGGCACCTTTTGCTCCTGCATCTGGCTCTGCTTCTGTGGATAGAGCTGTCACTGCACAGAGGAATCCGGTGTGACGCCTGCATCTCGGTCTTCTGTTTCTCAGCGGTGCAGTGAGAGAAAGTAGCAGCAGCTCTCGAATCAGAGAGAGAGGGATGGGGGGGAGAGTCACAGATGGAAGTGCGGCTCTCCGTTAGGATGTCGCTGTGGCTCTGCAGTTTCCATGGTACTGGGCGAGGGTGATGTGCTACCAACACAAACTTTCCATTACCATAGCACCTTCTCGCACCCGTCACTCTCCTCTCCATTCCTTACGGGTTAACTCATTCGGAAGTCAATTTTTCTCCACTGCTGCTTCACTGGAAGTCCGGAATCCAGGGTTATGGAACTTGCCCAGAGAGACATGACATTAGTCTGATGGTAAAATTCTTCATTTTCAAAAGAGAGCAGCTACATAGTGTGCAATGCAGATAGGCACTTTATGGTACCTGCCTGCCTCTGCCCCCCTCCTCAGAGGGATGCCTGTTCCCTTTTTGAGGCCTATTCCAGAGAGGTCAGTTCCTCGACATAAATATTCACCTAAGTAAGAGCACTTGGATACATCACATAGGATCCCAGACCAGATTGATGGCAAAATGATAATGATGATGATGATGATGATAAAAGGCAGATAGTAATAGGTGCTTCACAGAGTTCCTTAGCTATCAATAGAATCAGATTCACAAAACAGTGCAAGACTCAGGTAAATCTCTGAATGTGATATGATTTTCGTGTGTACTACTGTGCCCACAGCAACGTCAGTGCCAAGGTCACGGGTCTGCAGGTGTGACTGGATTGAGGCGTGATGCATGGATTGGGCTTTGCCTTCCGCTGCCCACCAGCTCTGAAATAAGGTCTGAGTCTCTTGGGGACTGTGAAGAACAAGAGCACCCCTATCTGTGAGGCTGTGTGTAGGGGAATAAGCACCAGTTCCCACAGACATAGAAGAGAGCAATGAATCGGTGATGGGATTAGCCTGTTTGCCCTCTGACCCCTGGACAATTCCTAGGCTTCACCCCATTTACTGGAAGGTGTTGGTTTGGGGGTTGGGTGAGCAAGGCTAGTGTCATTCAAGAGTGGTCTCCTCTGACTTACCCCAATGTCTCCCACTTTCTCTGCCTCCCACTTTCTCTCTGTGTGGGCATTATTCATCCTTGACCTGAGGCCTGTGCAGTGATTAAGAGACAGTGTGTCCCAGGTTCTGTCAAGTCCCAGGTACCCTCTAGCCTTGCTACTCTTCTTAAACCCCTTCCAGCACCTTTTCAGCCACCTATTAACTGACAAACAATTGAGATGGTAATTAGAAATCAATCGTATCTTTTCATTAAGCTGTTAACCACCTCTCCCTGGCTCTCCACACCACCAGGCTACTAAACAAATGACCTGCCCTTCCTGCCCCTTTGCAGGGTCCTAGTGAAGCCAGCCCCTTCCCATCAGCCTCAACCCCGAGTGCCTTTAATTCAGGCTGGAATCTCCCTCCAGGCTGAATCAGAGAGGGTGAGTGGATGGTGGCCCCAAAGGCAGCCCAGGAGCTCACACAGGCTACAGTTCCTCTTTCCTGGGGTGACCTGGGGTCTGATGCTGGGCCTTGTGCATTCTCTGTTTCTGCTTCTGCAGAATAGCATTGGTGGGAGCACCTCCATGGCCTGAGGATTGTGGGGGTTATGTAGGGTGCTGACTAGGTGGCAAGTGGCCAGGACATTCAAAGCATCTGGTGGCGTCTGAGTTCTTTGCATGGGGTCTCGGGTTCTGAATGCCATTTTGTTAACTGAATCCATCCATCTTATTCTTCTTTGAATTCACCTGTGATTGAACACAGTGGGTGGAGTTCTGGGTACCAGCACCAAGCTGCCACCTTTCCCACAGGTGTCCTGTGACCATGGACGCTGCCTTCAGAGGGGGTCTCTGGAGAAGGGTGCCCTTGGAGGCAGTTGTAAATGACTCCCACACCACCCAAGTGTAGACTTCAGGAAGCAAAGGTTCAGGAAGCCGAGGAGTCCTTTGAGAGTTGATAGGAGCTTAGAAAACACAGGTTAAAGGACCTCTACTCACTGTGGGATCCCCACGAGAGGTTGCGCCTCCTGAGGAAGCTCAGGCGACTGTATTTCTGCCCTGCTCCATAAATTCACACATTTCTGGGAAGGGACAGCCTAAGAGAAA
The DNA here is from genome assembly GCA_021461705.1 of Cryptotis parvus. Classification (NCBI taxonomy): domain Eukaryota; kingdom Metazoa; phylum Chordata; class Mammalia; order Eulipotyphla; family Soricidae; genus Cryptotis; species Cryptotis parvus. The sequence goes on along the minus strand of JAJIBD010002174.1, from coordinate 206,077 downwards.
CAGGAAAACTTTTTGATTCCGTTTTCTTCACCGAGTGGGACCACAATGGCTTAGTGGCCGAGCAGTCTACTGTGGAGATGGAGCTACAGTTGTCTTTTTCTAGAGCCAGAGTTCCTAGCCTTGGCCCGCCTTGGGTGTTTTTACCACTTTGTGCAATTCTTTCCAAATCATCTGTCCTCTGCGTCTCCATTTCCCCCACCTGGAGATGAGAAATGAGAAGGATCCCGGTGTTGGAGTAGTATGCAATATGCCTGAAATATGGTTACGCCTGTACTTCTGGGGAGCAAACAGCCCTGTGGGATGACCCCACAGTCTGAGTGGGTGCTACAAATGGTGCCAGGCCTCATTTTAGAGAACCAGCTGTGGTGGGCTCCATAATCAGCACAGGTCTGGAGTGAGACCGTCTGAGCTGCGTGCCTTGGTGTGAACTGAGTTGTTTTAGTCCGTCTCGTAACTGTGCCTCAGCTTCCGTGCGAGAATCCACGTGGTGACATGGGGTCCACACGTAAGGAATTCCTGATAGGGTGGAACACTCAGGAAATGGTTATGGTTCTCTGGTTACCCTGGCCACTATGAAATGGGCTGGTCCCTGTGAGACTGCAAGAGGCAAAGATGACTTAGCCCAGGTTCGCACAACTCATCAGATGCAAGCAAACCTGACTTTTGTGCTGTTATCATTGTTGCTGGCTCTGCAAACAGGAAGCCAGGTGAGAGGCATTCTCATCTGCTGGTGAGGTGAGCTGAGGTGTTGTGCCTGGTTGTTCCTGGAAATTGTGCCCAAATCTGGCAGCTTATTCGGGCCACTGCACGTAAATAACCCTTCACTCGGAAGAGCCCCTACAGCCTTTCACAGTTATCACCGCCCTCCACTTCAAATCTGTTCCAAAGAGGTGAGGGGCTGTCCAGAGAATACAGTCTCTCTGCAAGGATGATTGGCGCTACATGAAACCGCCTCAAATTCAGCCCGTCCAGGGCCTGCCAGTCCTTCCTGCTAAATCCCAGAGAAAAGCCAGAAGTGCTGATTCATTTTCAAACCTGACCCCTGTCCCCCACCCACAGGGTTGCTCTTCCCTTTATTTTTGGTCACACCTAGAGCAAGCTCACACTGGAGCATCGGGTGCCACTCTGGACTCTTGTTGCCCCTCCGACAGGAACCTGGGGTGCCATAACCGTGGCTTCCTATGTTCCTCTCCCCCACCTCCCTTCTCTGCCTTTTTCCCAGATCATCAGATCTGTCACACACGAGGGTCCCCCAACTGACCACCTATAAATGGCATGGAGTAGAGATTCAAAATGGTAGATATTTCTCAGGAGTTGTTAAGGAGAGAAAAAATTTTTTTCAAAAGATGCTGTTGTAAATGTGCTTCGTCCACCAGCAACAGGAGATGTGCCATTTACTCAGTCCTGAAGCCTGTTTATTCCTCACTGCAATTTCCCTTCCTTTTGCCCCACACAGCCCTTAATCAGTCCCTGGGCCCAGGAGAAACAGTTCAGGAGGGTCGAAGCATCTGGTTTCATATCTGCATTAACTTCAATATTCCAACAGCCCTTTCCTCCCCGTGTTCTTTGCTTCTCCCCTGAACATGCCTGTCTGGCTGCCTCCCCAGAGAGGGAATGTGCTAAGTGAACCTGACAGATTCCAGGCGGGCTCCATATGGTCAGGCCTGAGTTACATGTTCCTAGGGGGTCCCCGGCGACTCTCCCCTTATTAAGATGGCAGTAACGACGTTGCAAGTCAGGTTCACTATTTGGGTTTTAATTCTTAGAACCCCAGAGGCCAACCTCAGATTTCAAGGTGAAATTGGGAGAATCAGCCCACCTTGGCTTGTAACCTTCCCTCCCATGACAGAACCCAGGGCTAGTAGTAAATGAAAAATGGACCCGAGAACTCACCAAAAGAAAAATAATAATCTTAGGAGCACATGGAGGGTTGCCAGTAGAAACTCACACAAGTATCAGAGTTTCATGTCCTTGTTTACTGTCCGGTCTCTACGGTCTGAGCCTTTGAACCACAGTGGTCACTGAGGCTTGGGCATGAAGTCACAGACTAATGATTCACGCTTCCTGCACCCATACATGTTTTAAAAACTAGGAGAAAGCTACATCCAGATCAGAGAAAAGCTCATTTCAAATAGATGCACTCTTGAAACTTAGCCATTAGGAGCTAGTGTTGAAGGCCTTTGGGGACAACACCCAGTGATGATGCTCAGGGCTTATTCCTGGTTCTGTGCACGGGAATCACTGTGGGGAGCCAAATGATAGGATGGGAAGACTCAGGAGTGGCTGCACAGTGGAACTGTCCAGGAAGGGAGGTGCTGAAATGCAAATGATGGGAATGGCCCTTGTGGTGCTGGAGAAGGTTCATCCCCTAGGTGGTGATGTCTAAAATTCTTTCAAGTTCTGAGGTCCCCAGATTCTGGGTACTGCATACCTTCAGTGAGATGACATCTAACATGAGCTGAGTTTACTGTAATCATAAATGACCAGGTGATTCCAGAAGCCATTTATGTCAGCTTTTCACTAAACTTCGCTAAAATCTCTGTTTGGGGAATCGTGTTCACATTTCATTCATGTTCTCTAAAAGTAGCTGAAAACTGACTGCCAGGGAGTGAGTCAAATCAAAGGCTATTGGAAAGCTTATGTGTTGTTTTTAATAAGAAACCTTAAATAAGTGTCTTCATGTGGACTCATTGACTTGGTGCCATTATTAAAAGCTGTCTCTTATCATTCAGTTGCTTTGTTGTTCACGTAGGATGGTATTTCACCTTTCCTTCTCCTCATGATCACAGAATGTCTGCGAAACTCCAGCCATCATGCCTTCACTACAGTGCTTCCCTTATTAAGGACAAGGACAAAGCACTTGACAAAGCACTTAACATTTTTACCATTTTTTTTTGCCTTCTTTTTAGTCTGAGAAGGAAAAACATTAAGGAGACATCATGTTCTACCTCATTTTCCAGAACTGGATGATGTACATGCAAAAAGGTCATTAGAGGACCTTCACCCATTAGTGGCATCATTATTCATTCCCTAGCAGGGCTAAGTGGACTCAGTCCCCCTGAGACCCAAGTGCATGATTCTGTGAACTTGATTCTGTCAGGAATATCTTGGTGAGGGTGCATTCTAGGTGGTCAACAAGCTCCATGCCACAGGAAGCCAGCCAGGTTTCACAGGCCTGGGTCTTATCTAAAATTTTAGCAGAATGAGGTTTCTTCTCTCAATCATTACTCTCCTGGCATAGCATATGCTTAGATCTCAATGTTTCCTTTGTCTCAGGGGACAATGCAGGCGTCCCCCTTTCTTCCTGTGAATGTATATTTAAAAAGATATCTATTACTCTTCTCAAATTATTGGAATTTCACTTTTTCAAAGCTTGGACTTTGAGTTGTTGGCAGACCAAGGATATCCATGCAATAAAATGACTGTTTTCATTTGGGCAAGGCATGCATTTCATCTGGGCAAGGTATGCATGGGTGAGGCATGCATTTTAATGACCATAGCAGCATAGGAACTGTGTGAAGGGTACATAGGATTCATTGAGTGTGGGAATTGCTCCTCATGGAGTAGAGAATGAGTGGGTAGGCATTCTTGTTACTTGAGTGAAAGCACCTCAGTTCCACATTGGTGACTCTCCAACCTGGGGCCCTTCTGCTAATCCCAGAATTCTCATTTTGGTCTAGGCAGTTGGAAATACTTGCACTCACCCTAGAGAGCCTGACTATTGGCAGGGATTCTTGTTTGTTTGCTTTTGGGGGGAGCCACACCTGGAAGTCCTCAGGTGCGACTCCTAGCTCTGTGCTCAGGAGTCATGCATGGTGGTGACCCACTATGTTTGGAATCAAACCTAGGGATCTGTGTGAGGAGGCTGCACTCGGCTTATTGAGCTGGAGGATTGCACCCTCATGCCCATTCCCTGGGTCAAAGTAGCAGGAAGTGGTGGCCATCTCCATGCTCACCTCCATAGACCTCCCAGGTTATCACAGGAAGACAGCTGCCACCACGTGTCTCAATGGGGCTGGCAACCTTAGTACAAATGCCTGTGGAACTAGTCCTTCTCCCCACCCTATCCACCTCCCCCACTCACACACACGGAGTTCATCTGGGTGTTGCATATTTTGACCTACCACACCCTGAGCCCACCCACCTGGAAAGGTTGTGTTTTTATCAATCCCATAACTGGTGGAGGAAGGGGAGCTTTGTGGAAACTAACATGAATGGGGAGGGATATTTACAGGAAAAGCAGGATCTTTACATGTGTTGGTGGGGCGGAGGGCTCGTGCCTGCTGGGTATTTGGTCTTGTATGGATTCATAATGCTTGGAATATCACGCCTCACTCAAGTGAGAGAAGGAATTCAGAGTTCTGACCTCTGTCGCTATTCCAGAATCAGGGACGCTGTCTCATTGGCCAAGGCATCGAAAATCAGATGGGCTGGACATGTAATGTGATTTGGAGACAACCACTGGACTAGAGCCATTACTGACTGGATTCCACGGGATATCAAAAGATCACGTGGCCGCCCACCTACAAGATGGTCAGACTTCCTTGTTAAGACCCTGAAGGAACGGTTTGAGGCTCTTTATATTCCTGAATCAACCAGATGCCATTGGGCTACATTGGCACGTGATAGGGTCCAATGGAAATGTTACTGGCACCCGCTCGAGAAAATCGATGAATAACGGGATTCAAGTGATCAAGCAATTAAGTTATTGATTCATAAAGTTATTAGCCCATTCAATATCTCTTTTTTTGGGTCGGGGGGGGGGGGGGCGGGGGCGCGGAAAATCTCTTAAGTACTCCTTTGGTCACAGTGTGCCTTGAAAATAGGATCTCTGGCACTCCAACTATTCCAGACCTAGGGATCAATGAAGCACAACATATGTACAAGTGCAGAGAGCAGGAGGAGAAATGCAGAGCCCAAGGGAGAGGACTCTGGGAAAGGTTTCCTGAATGAGTCCTGAAATGTGAAAATTGGGCTAATTTGAGGAATAAAGTGGACTCAGGAGAGAACCTTGAAGAAATGGGGTATGGCATTTCTTTTCTGAACATGTTTGAAACAGAGCAGACAGGTGGGTGGCGAAAGCTGGACCACAAAGAGGATTCTATAACAAGACTTAGTCATGAGGGTGGAAATACACTGAACTGGTGTCTTGAACAGTGAATTTCAAGGCTGCTGAATTACCGTTGGCTCTCAGAATTGCCATCTTGCAGGGGTGTGAGTTGGTGTTGATTACTCCCTGACCCTCAAAGTTTCTGACCACACAAAGTGGAATAGGATGAAGGGTGCCCTCTCCATTGTGGAATTTGTGTTGTACACTTTAGATGCACAGATCCTGTGGAATTGGGAGGGATATCTGAGGAATTTGGAAAATCTCCTTTGTATGCTTGAGCAGCTGTAGAACCAACTGCTGGTACAGGGTGGGGGCTGGAGAGTGTTGGTCGTTTCATATATAATCTCTCAGTTAATTTTATGAATTAAGGGGAACCATCCCCTCGTTCCCTCAGTCTCTCTGACATGCCAAGTGTCCCATTAGCCTCTGGCAAGTCAGATCCATAGGAAAGTGGAGAAATAATCCGATTATCCACAGTTCTAGGATGGGAGGTGAAGCCTCAGGCCCAGCTGTGTGAGAGCCAGACCCTGGACAAATGGACTTTTGTCCCTCTCTCCACCACAACACTGCACAGGACATCTTGGCCAGTCGTGGTGCCTTCAGCTGGCATCACGGCACAGCTGATTTCTTATTCATGGGTATGGGCAGTCAACCAGACCTGGCATCTGGAACATAGACTGGGTCTTGTGCCTGAGTTGGGCGTGAACCCAGGAGAGAGTGTGTGTCTTTGCCTGTCCTCAGCGTCCAGCCTGTGCGTGCAGTGCCAGTGGAAGTTCTCTTTGCTTTGTCATAAGTGTTCACACCTTGCTCTCCCAGCACGCAGCTCTTAGCAGAGAGCTCAATGTGAAAACTGTTTGCCAGAACAACTGTCAGGAATTGACAGTCGTGATCAGCCTTTGAGCTTCCACTGGGGTTTTCTCTGGACTTCCACCCTTTCGGTTTGTGGGGTGTCCAGGTTCTTGACATCACCATGGGGAAAGACAGATCCTGGGTGGGTATGATGTAGCTCTCCCTTGAAATCTGATGTGACCCTCAGTGACCCTGAGTCTGTTCCAAAATCCTGCATCTTTGGAGAGAATTCTGTGTTTTAAGGGCTGTGTTATCTTCTACTGGAAAAAAAACCAAACACACACAAGCTGTTCCAAGCCGTTAGTCCTTGACCCTGTGCCTTGGAGGGCCATATGGACCCAGAGATTTCAGAGCTTTTCGGGGCTGGGGTGGGCCACCTGGCCTTTGGCCATCCTCAGTCTGTAGAGTGATGTGAAACTGTAGCAGGGGCTGGGCCCCCTTAGATCCAGTCCTTCGACTGTGTTTCTGGCAGCCTCAGTTTCCCCAGCTGGGAAGGGTGTTTCTGATCCTCCTGGGTACTGACTAGAGTATGAAGGCAGATCATTTCTAGAACTTCCTAGATAAGTGCAAGTGTCCTGACTGACTGTACTCTCCAGAGCTACCCATAAATCTCCAGATGAGAAAGGGAGAGTCCTGCTCTGTGGCGAGGCAGGGGCTGAAAGATGCCAACATACATTCTTGTTCTGTTGCCTCCATTGACTCGAGGCTTTGCTCCTCCGCTCTTGACTTCTTGAAAGCTGAGAGCCCAGCGTCATCCCTACCCCCCCACCCCACCCCCGCTAGTCCAGCCCCATTGTTGCTTGTGGTTTCTCTCCTGCCCCAAGGCTCCATCTGAGCAGGGTCTGTGCCAAGAGCTGTGTGCAGAGAGTCCGAAGCCCAGACCATTTTCCGTAGTCCAGAAATCTTCCCTCTGCGGCCACTGGTTCTGGGAAACCATTTGGGGCTCTGGGAAACCATTTGGGGCTCTGGGAAACCATTTGTGAGCCATTGTAATTAATGATCTACAGGGCCTTGGCACCTAGAAGGAGCCCCAAAGCTGCCTGCTGGGGAACCCAAGTGCCATGGGAAAGCTAGTTTCCCAGGGGGCAATGGCATCTCTTGGTGAAGTGTTGGGTGCTGGGAAGGCCTGGGAAACTGGGGTGGGGTGTCCTCTCTGCAACTTTCATTTTGTTGCCCTGTGTGATAGTGGCCAGGAGGGCCGGAAGCAGTTGTTTCAAGTATGCAAGCCCTGCCTCTTCCTGTTATCTTTTCTTTTTCTTTTTGGAGGAGGCGTTTATGTCACACCAGCAATGCTCAGGGGTTACTCCTGGCAGTGCTCAAGGGATCATAAGGGATGCCAGTGATTGAACCTGGGTCGGCTGTGTGTCAGGCAAAAGCCCTACCCACTGGCTATCGCTCTCAGTGTCAGATTCCTAATTGAGTGAATCAGCCATTGTCCACTGGTTTGAGTATTTCCCTGATAGTGAAGTGAATGCTCCCTCTCAGGCAGCACCAGGCTGTTAGTTAAGTCCTGAATGGGGTTCCTCCACATTCTGGTCACAACCTTTAGCTTCTATTGAAAAGATTTGCATGATACTCTCTTGTCTGTCCATTTATAAGCAAATTTCATGACTTTGTTTTTCCTAATAGCTGCATAGTAATATTCCATTGTGCAGATGTACTATAGTTTCTTCAGCCAGTCATCTGTGCTTAGAGATTCGGGTTGTTTGCAGATTCTAGCTATTGTGAATAGTGCTGCGATGAATATAGAAGTACATATGGTGTTTCTGCTGTGTGTTTTTGGGCCCCCAGGGTATATTCCCAGTAGTGGTATTGCTGGGTCTGTGACTGGAAGCCTGCCTCAAGTGCTGGGGGAGAGGACAGTTGGGATAGAGAAGGGACCACTATGGCAAGATATTTGGAAATGATCGCTCAGGACAAGGACTGCATGGTGAAAATAGGTAAAAGAATGAGAAATGAAAAAGAAAAAATGAAAAGCTATTTGCAGCTTCTGGCCCCCATGTAACCAAAAGGGTTTGAATATGACATGTAGGAGGATGGGATAGACCATTGGCTCAGGTTCTGCCTGGGACAAGGACTCCCAGGTGGCAGCAAGTCCTCCTGCCTTAGGCTGACAATGGCCAGCCCTCCCCACCAGCTCCAGCAGCAAAGAAAGCAGCTGATGTCACACAGACTGAACACTGGGTACCATGATGCCTGGATGTCTGAAAGCTCCAAAGATATTAACTATGATTGTCATCACACCTTCACCCCCAGATTTTTAGGGGACCCAAGGAAGGGAGGCAACCCTGAAAGGTGAGGGCTATGGGATGGAGTAAGTAGTGATCAGAACCTCCCCAGCTCATGCTAATACTGACTTCAGGTTCCTTAGCTTTCACCCAGTTCTGTTTTTGTGTTATGTTGATTTTTCAGCATGAGGCAGCTCCCAGCCTTGTTCGTCTCTTTGCCTTTGCATGCTCAGGGCCTATTTGCAGAATGCTGAGCCTCAGAAACTCTGATGGGATTTTTTCTGCTTCTCTTGAGAGCACCAGGGAGAGCAGCTACCAGGGGGCCCTTTCTGCCCCCCAGGAGGGGAGTGACACGGGATTCTAGTCCACGGTGATGAAGGCAGGTTCCTTCCCAGACGTATTTGCTTGTTTTTTTTTTTTTTTTTTGAGTGTGCTGTGAAGCCTCTGCCTAGTCACCTTGATGGAAATCAGGCCTCCCACGGGCTAGGGATGTTCTGTCCCCAGATCCTGAGTGCCTTAAGCAAGTGAGGTGCTGGGCTGTGGCAGAAATAGAAGAGCTGTGAGGAGAGCAGGTCTTGCCTACAGAGATCTCTTTGGAAAAGAATTCACAGGCAAGGCTTGTGCAGTGAGAACACGTGCACCCCTGCCTTTGGCTCCCCAGAACTTATGTGGCACAGCCTGAGTGCAGTGGGAGGAGCAGGGAGTGCCTCCCCCCCCACCCCATGCTTCCATTGGTTCATCTTCTCCCATATCTGGAGCCAAATCTCCTGGGGCTGGGTACAACCCTGGGGTGGTCCTAAGAGCCCCATGCAGCCTGAATTCTCCCCTGCTCTATGTGTGTGTGTGTGTGTGTGTGTGGCTGTGGGTGGTGTGAATATATGCTGGGTTCTGCAGCTGATGTGGAGAGCAGGGAAAGACATTTGTTCCTGACAAGGAGTTGAATTTAGACTCTGAATTTGTGCCCGTGTGCACCAGACCCAGGAACTTGGACAAGTCATTTCTCTTCCAGATGTGTGCCCCTCCTCCATCTACAGAGGCTAATATGTGGCTTTTTCAAAGCTCTGGTGGGAAGACAAAGATGCTTTACAAGAAAGCAGAGCCTTGTACCATCTGCACTCTCAGGACAGCAAGATGGTGTCGCCTTTTATGATCTGTTCTAGCAAGTCCGCTTTACTGCCTACTTTCTGGGGTGCAGGTTAGGGGTGAGGACAGAGGAAGGACAATCGTCTTGTGTAACTGATATGAGATGATTTGTTTCTTGACTTGAAGGTTTGATAGTTTAAGGGTGTTTTATAATCTTTTCACAGTTCTCAGGAAAAGAGGCCAAGAACCAGGTGGATGGTTATGCGGACAGAATGGAGAACCTGTCCTGGAGAAGGTCACGGTGGTTCTTACATTCCCTAGGGACTCCTTGAAATAGCCTTGCTGGAGAGAGCAATCTGGGCCTTTAGCAAGTGTTTGCATGCCACAGAACGTGTCTGGGGGAGGGAGGCGGGGCCTACCTTGGGTTTTGTGTGCAGTTGTGGAATTTCCGCCACCACCAAGATGAAAATGTTTCTTCATCCTAGAGAGTTTCCTTGTCTCCACCTGCCTGCACCCTGACCTCTGCCCCATACCCCCTGATCTGTGTTGTCTCTCCCCATCATTTGAAATGTTGTATAAATGGTCTTGGACGTTTGACTCTCTTCACTGAACACACTGGTTCATTTCGTTTGTCGGTTTGCAGGAGGATCACACTTGGAAATACTTGGAGGCCACTCCTGACTTGGTGCTGCTCAAGGGACTGTGCAGTGCTGGGGTTGGTACCCAGGATTCTTGTGTGCAAAGCTTGTGCTTAGCCCTTTGAGCTGTGTCTCCTCCAGCACTTGATCTTGCGATGCCCCTCAATGGCATGTACATTAGCGATTCATTTCTTTCTACTGCTGAGTGGTATTCAGGGCTAGGAAACCTTGCCCCAGTGGCCATTTATTCTCATCATGGGGTTATTCTGACTGCCATGCCATAGGGTGTGTTTCTGTGTGAACACAGGGTTTTGTTTTCTTAGGTAGCCTGTAGAAACAGACCATTTAGGTGTAGGGTTAACCCTCAGTGTTGCTGGACCATTTACCCATGTATCTGTGTGGTGCAGTCCTGCCAACAGAGAAGCCTGGGGTGTTTCCCAGACAGCTTCTGGTCTAACAGAGCAGATGCCTTGAGACGGAATGACAGTGATTATGGCTATTCATGCACACACAGGTGGTTTCCAGATTTCTGACTATTGTGAACAGTGTTGCGGCAAACAGGGGGCCACAGAGATCTCTTTGGAATTGGCCTAGTCCAGTTCTTTTAAACTGTAGAAGCCTTCACCCCCAAATAGGGGCAGTGTAGGGAGCCACTCATGTCTGAGAGTGCCCCCTTCCCTATGCTGGTTGAGCAGAGACCCAGGTGTTCCTGGGGCATCCCCTGATTATATTATGACTTCCCTCCCCAATGGCTGCCAAACAGGCCCCTTCCATGGTCTGCCTGGCTAGGTACCATTGCCCGGACATTGCTGGAGCACAGTGCTTGGCTCCTGCACCTGGGTACACCCTGGCATCCTCTTGATGTGGGGCCACCAATGGCTCAGCCTAGGTCATCCCTCAGCTTCCCTACAATCCACCATCAACCAGTGCTTTTTGTAGTGGTAAAACCTGATGAAGGAAGGGGGGAGGTGAATGAACTGAGTCCTGGCCACTGACTAGGGTTGAAGCTCCACTCAGCCCTTCAGTGGGGGGGCAGGAATTATTTGCCCCTCCTCCAGGCAAGGGGTGGGGATCAGAAAAGTTCTTTCATAGCAGAGGTGCTGGCTGCTCTAGCACAGGCATGTTGAGTCCTGTGGTTTGCTCACTTGGAGCTGCTCCAGGGCAACTGAGGGGTCCTCTCCAGCAAGTGTCAGCCACCTGATTTTGCCAATAAAGTTTTATTGTCCCCAAAGCCATGCCCCTTATTTACCTACCACCTCTCGGGGCACTTTCTGGTTACAAAGGCTGAGTCTGTGGAGCAAAGATGATACCAAGCCAGCCAAGCTGGAAGTCTTCCCTGCCTGACTCTATCTTCCCAGGAAGTCAGTTGAGACTCTGTGCTGTCTCTCCACCCATTTGCGGGTCCTTCTGGGTGTCTGTGTGGGGGATGCTATTTGGTTGTCCAGTGAATCCTGCCTCGGGTCAGTCACCTCATTCCACTGAATTTTATAACTGCCAGTGCATTGGACAGACAGACTGACAGACCTATCTCCCAGAAGGCTTGCCTGAGGATTTGGGGGTGCCCCAGGGAGTACAGATGTGGGTATCTATTTCCAGGGCATCACTGCTTTGGGTGAACCAGGCGTCCAACCCGCTGTGTCTGAGAAGGTGCCAGGCGGCCGTGAGCATGCTGCAGAGGGTGGGCAGACACCCAGGATCAATCAGCCAGGACCAAGATGTCATAGCAAGTCCCTTGGCGCCCTCCTGGCTGCACCCGGTCTTCAGACACACGGTGCCCATTGCAGACACTTTCCCACTCTCTGTGCCTGACCTTGTCCTCCTCACTCCAGGTCATTGTGTTACCAGGCAGCAGTCCCAGGCACCAGTGGGTGGAGGGACCTGAGTCCTGCCTCAGCTACCCACATTTTCGTCCTCACCTGAGACCCGCAGAGCAGGGGGCCCCCGCCATGCAGTAGCCGAGCTTGGAAAGATAGGCAGGGAGGGAGTGTTCACTCCAGGACTGCAGAATTCTCCCTGCTATGGCTCCTCCTGGTCCCTTACAGACTGCACAGAGACCAGTTGCCTGGAAAATCCACTTGCGGCCCACTCACTCCCTGTCAGTGTGAACATGGGCAGGGCACACCAACCCACTCACCTAGTTACCCCTTACCCCCCATGGCCGGGAGCCAGCAGATATCACATTCCAAAGGGCCCCTCACTCCCTCCTTAGAAAGCCTACAGCCCCCTTTTAAAAAAAGACCCAGGAAGGCTCATGGGACAGGTCCTGCATTGCAAAGAGCTGCAGCCCGATGCAGGCCATTTAAGTCCATCTTAATTTCGAGGAAAAGCAAATCTTTATTACCTGCATCCAATGATTTCTGTTCAGGGACTCCACCCCCTCTTCCTTGGAATGGATATTTTCTTTTTCTTTTTTTTTTTTTTCTTTTCACAGAGCCCCTTTTTCTAATTAACACCGGAGCCCAGATTATAGGCTCGGAAAGGGAGGGGCCCACAGCCGGAAGTAAGCACTGGAGGTAATGTTTAATTAAAGCCAAGAAGCAAGGGGAAGAGAAGGGCTCGCAGGGCGCTAATCCTGTGTCCCTGCATGATTGTGATTGATGAGCTGGGCCCCCTGACATCTTTATCTGCGGCACTAATACCCACAGGCACAAGAAGCCTCTCACTCGGCATTGCCCGGCAGCTTAACCGAGCTCCAGGCGGCGGGCAGGCCACCGCGGGTAACTTTTCCTCTCTGATTCTTCTTTCCCCCCCTCCCCCTCCTTTTCTTTCCTTTGTGTCAGCTTTGGAGGACAGGTAGATCTAAGGAAAGACAGATATATAGATACGTGCAATCACTTCAGTACCTATACATGCAGAAGCCAGTAGATTAATACCTGCATGGCTGGGTAGACAGGTTCACTGGTAGGACAGTATGGCTTGCAGGTAGCAGGTAGGTCAGTAGCTAGAGAGATCCAGATATCTCTGGGTAGGTGAAGAGAGCTGCTCAGCTGATGACTTGACAGGTAGAGAGCTAGATCCAGGCCCCAATGGGACCATGAATTTATCTGTAAAAATGTATATTCCTCTGTGTCTCTCATCTAAACTAGGGTTCTGTAGAGGTGTGCACTCCTCAACTAACCTCTAAAACACAGCCCTAGTCTCTGTTCCTGCTCCCGTGCATGTACTTGTCTTTGTGTGTCCTTATCACCAACATCTCTCGCCATTCACCCACTCCCTCTCATCCTCTCACTGTCTTTACATTTTTTTGTCTCCCCTAAGACTCTCTCCCAAGATCAAGCCCCATGGATCTCCCTGCAACTTTTTTTCTTTTTCATTCTGCAAGATTAATGGATGGGCAATTTAGAAAACCACTTTTAGTTAAGCATCTCCTAAACGGCCAGGAACTGCCTGAGGTACCTCTGTGCAATTATTTAATAATTGTTCCTACAGTCGCCACCCTTGATTAATCTTTTAATATGCCCCAGCCCTGCTGCTCAGCATTCCCCTGTAGGCACCCCCCGTTCTGTCTTTAGGACGACCCCACTTGGTTGCTATGTGCATCAGCTCATGGTCTCCATGCTGGAGATGATAAAAAAGCACAGAACAAAACACAAACAAAATGTGGGGAAGCTAATTGTGTGTCTTAAAATATATGTAGTGTTTGAGTCTAAGAATCTATTTCCACCCATTCATGAGGTATCTGCAGCACGTGGGGGAGGGCAGGGTCAAGGTCAGTAAATTTGGAGAGGAAAATTCTTGGAATTTCACTATAAACATCTCAGTCTCCTCTCTCTCTCTCTCTCTCTCTTTCTCTCTCTCCCTATCCCTCTTTCTCTCCCTCTCCCCATCTCCCAAAATGCTCTTTCGAGTAGACCCAAACATGATAAGTTGGTTATCTTTCTGGGGGTTTCTCCCTTTAAAAAAAATCTGCATCCAGAATTTTACCAAAGATCTCAGCCATGTGGCCATGGGGCTCGTTTTCTGAATACAAGGGGCTACAGATCGCCTGTCAGTTTGGAGCCAGAATAAATTGGCAGGAACATCTGATTTGACTTTTTCGCCTTCTTCAAGGCAGATGCTCTCTCATTACTGCGGAAAGAATGACACTTTGTCTCTCCAAGAGCTCAGATGTTCTTCATAATAGCCGTGCGGCGTCTGATCCCGGAGCCAGACGCTCGCTCCCCCAGCTCTGATGGGCTCGGTCAGGCTCAGTCTCTGGCTGGGCTGGATCTCTGCGTGTCTGTTGGAACTTGTTGCTACTCCCCAGAGTCGACTGGTTGATAGTTCCAGCGTCCTTGTGTGCAGTTCTAATCCTTCCAGGCTGCCTGCCTTCTTAATTGGAAGGGCTGAGTCCGTGGAGAAGCAATAGTTGGCATGTCCTTCCTCTGTTGTTATCAGTGGGGAGGAGGGAAGAGATGCGATGACTTTTTCAAACCCCTAATTGGCTGAGAAAATCCATGTCTTGATTGGAACCGGGTTCTACACCAGGTCACAAATCTCAGTCCAATCCTGGTAGAAGGTGGAATTAGAATAGTAGGGGAAAAGCTGGGCACACAGGTCTGGGGAGGTATCTCCGTGTGCTGGTCTGTGATGAGGATGATTCTGAATAACACATGGAAATTCAATTCTTTTTATTTTTTTAAATATTCGGTTTGCTTTGGTTTTGGGGCCTCACCTAGTGGTACTCAGGGCTTAATCCCAACTCTATGCTCAGGGATCCATCCTGGTGGTGCTCAGGGGACCAAATGAGGTGCCTAGGAATCAAACCCAGGTCAGTCACGTGCAAGACAAGTGACCGATCTGCTGTACTATTAGTCTAGCCCCAAGCCCAATTCTTTTTTTTTTTTTTTAATTTTATTATACCACCGTGAGATATACAATTACAACGTTGTTCATGTTTAGAGTTTTCGGTCACATAGTGTTCCAGCACCCTGCCCTCCACCAGTGCCCATTTCCCACCACCAATGTCCCCAATTCCCTCCCCCTCCCATAGCCTGCCTAAATGGCAGGTTCTTTATCTCTTTTCTCTCTCTCTCCCTCTCTCTCTTTTCCTTCTCTTACACATTGTGGGTTACACTACATACACTTAGAGGCCACCATGTGCATTTCTTGCCTGTATTTAGTGCTCAGTTCTAGGTTGGTATTAGCCCTTTTGACATTTATTCACACATGTTCCCTTCTCTGTCTTACCTAACCTCTGACTCCCACACGTTTGCGGTAATTTCCACTTTTGGTAAGACCTCCTGATCCACGTTTTGCCTGATACTGGATTTTGGTGTCATTCATAATATGTGTGTGTATATGTCATGCAAATAAATGCAGTCTTTCTATATCTCTCTCTTTCCTTCTGACTAATTTCACTCAACATGATCATTTCCATGTCCATCCATTTATAGGCAAATCTCATAACTTCATTTTTCCTAATAGCTGCATAGTATTCCATTGTGTAGATGTACCACAGTTTCTTTATCCAGTCATCAGTTCTCGGGCATACTGGTTGTTTCCAGGTTCTGGCTATTGTGAATAGTGCTGCTATGAAAATAAAAGTGCGGATTGTGTTTCCGCTGTGTGTTTTTGGCTTCCCAGGGTATATTCCCAGGAGTGGTATGGCTGGGTCAAAAGGGAGCTCAATTTCTAGTCTTTGGAGGAATGTCCATATTGTTTTTCAGAAAGGTTGTACAAGTCGACATTCCCACCAACAATGTATGAGAGTCCCCTTTTCCCCGCATTCACGCCAGCACTTGTTGCTTTTACCCTTTTGGATATGGGCCAGTCTCTGTGGTGTGAGGTGATATCTCATTGTTGTTTTGATTTGCATCTCTATGATGATTAGTGATGAGCCTTTTGGCCATTCGAATTTCTTCCTTGTCAAAGTTTCTGTTCATCTCTTCTCCCCATTTTTTAATGGGGGTTGTTGTTTTCTTCTTATATAGCTGTACCAGTGCCTGATATATCCTGGATATTAACCCCTTATCAGATGGGTATTGGGTGAATATTCTTTCCCATTCTGTAGACTGTATTTCTATCTTGGTCACTGTTTCTTTCAAGGTGCAGAAGCTCTTTAGTTTCATGTAGTCCCATATGTTTATCTTTTCTTCTAGTTGCTTTGTTAATGGTGCCAAACCCAATTCTTTTTGGTAGCATTTTTCTTGGGGAGGTCTAAAGACAAAAATTGGAAATCTCTTGACAACTAATTAGGGTAATCTGGAGGGACTGTTGTGAGGATGCAGTAGGCAGTGAAAATGCAGTGTATTTAGGGCTGGAAAAATCAGCAGAATTAAGAAATCAGCAGAATTATTCCTATTGAATTTCCCTGCTGCCATTGGGCCAGAACAAACTTACTGAGGATTCTGCAAGAACCAAGGAGTCCCTGTAGCTCTTCTTCCCCCACCCAGCCCCTAATTTTGGCTCTGATAGTAGATGGGTCAGTTTTCTAGCTCTAACAAACTCAAATAATTAGATTTGTTGATACCAGCCTGTTTGTTTGTTTGTTTGTTTGTTTGTTTGTTTGTTTGGGGGTAGTACCCAGTTGTTCTCAGAGCTCATTCTGGCACTGTGCTCGGGTTTCATTCTTGATGGCTTAGAGGACCACATAGGGTGCTGGGGATCCAACCTAGGTCAACTGCATGCAAAGCAAGCACCCTTCTCACTGTACTATCTCTTCAGCCCCTGATACCAGTGTTTGAGGTAGCCCCTTCTCGAACTCAAGTGCCAGAAACACTGCCTTTCCTTCCTGGAATCTCCAACGTCCTGGTCTTGCTATTCCCAGCCTACAGCCTTTCAATTGAGACTAAGTCCTTCATGCCTGCTTTGCTACAACTTTACCTCCTTGAGTCTTTTCCTTGACTTAACTTCCTAGCAAGGGCCTCCCTTAGGATTTAAATCAAATCTTAGGCAACACTTGGAAGTATTTTCATCACAAGCAGGTAGACCCTCAGGGACTGGACCAGATGTAGCGGATATCAGACAGATTCTGGAAATGGGGTGGGATGGAGGCTTGGGGCTGTCTTTGATCTCAGAATTCTTTTGAGAGACTATATTGGTCTTCTCTCGACTTCTTGGCTAGAGTCAAGGGAAGCTTATGAATGGTCTCTACGTTTTGTCTTATTTTTTGTTTTATGTAATAGTAGCATGCCTCTCTTAGACTCTATTCTCAACAGCTTACTTTATTATTATTATAATGCCATATGTGGTGCACTAAGACCTGAATAATGGTTTCTACCCGGAGTGGCATATTCTAATGAGTGTTTTACCTTATTCCCTGATTTTCAGAGGAGAAGTGCTCAGGGAGCAGCAGGAACAGGGAGCAAACTCAGGGTCTTACACATTCTGAGAACTTGCTTTGCCATTCAAACTTTTCCCTCACTGCCTCCACCCCACAGAACCATGGCAGAAAATTTTCCTCCCTTTAAAACTCCTTTAATAAAATGGAAAATTGGTTCCTTTCGGTTTGTTTTTGAGCCAATCCCAGTGGTGCTAAAGTGTTACTCCTCTCTCTGCACTCAAGGATCACTCCTTGAGTGATCATGGGACGCTGTGGGGTGCAGGCCACTGGGCTCAGATAAGTGATGTGCAAGGCAGTCATCCTACTCTACTGAACTATTGCTCTAGCCCCAAGAAAATGCACAATGTTTCTGCATCTTTTATCTCTTAACAGAGATATCAGGAAAAACTTGATTTTATTCTAATTCAATAATCTAGCTTGACAACTGTTGGGGGAGCACCGCCGGGGTCCCCGACAGTGCCAGGAAGCGAAGTTCCCTTCTACCTCCGGGGCCGGCGGGAATGGATGAAGACTCAGGAATCCGATGCAGTTTTAAAAGGGCTTTACTATCACAGGATCCAATATACAATCCAAGAGCAGGGAAAACCTCCGGACTCTGGGTTCCCAGCTAGGCCCCAGCCAGGTGTAGGCCAAGATGGCTGCCACCCCGTGTTGAGGCCCAACAGAGAATGAAGAGGACGGAGAAGCAAAACACCAAGGGAAGCCGAAATGGCAAAAGGGGGAAAAAAGAGGGGGGCTTCTTTCTTCTTGCAGCTTATTTTATAGCTAGAAATCTGCCCAAACTCCCCAGCCCAGCCGGGCTATCTAGAGAGTGAAAACAGGAAAACAGCTCCATAGAATGTAACAACTTCAGGAGCCCATCTGGTTGTTTACAAGGACCCAGAGCTAATTAAAAGCCTCCTAGCAGAGCTGGGAGAAGCTATAAGCTAAATGTAACTTCCCCTGGCAGGAAGGATCAAATGCCCTCAGGTAATTTCTCCCAGCACCTCACCTAATATTTTGAGCCAAGATCTGCCTGGAATTGCCTTTATAGGGTAGAGAAGGGGGTTTCTGAGACCAACTTCCCTGTCTCAGCAAATTGTTTCAGTATGGCTGTATTTCAACACCTATATCTAAGCTATCATACACACAACATAAAGCTAATCATCCTTTCCTCTTTCTTCACTAGCAGTATGGATTTTATTGATAGTATAGTGGGAGCTTATTCCAGAATTCCTCAGAGAACAATTAGTTGGGGCTATTAAAAAAGAAGTCAAGTTAAAATCTTGCATGTACACACACACATACACACACATACACACACCATCCACCTTTACAGATGCTTGGTAACCTCATAGAGTGAATGGACACCAAGTGAGAATCAGAGAACATTTTCAAATTCATGGGAAACTTGATAGGACAGTGTTTGCCTCACAGAGTAGCATGGTAGGGTTTTCACAATCCATCAGGTGGGAACTGCCTGTGAAGTTGAGTGCTCATTTCTGGGGCAAAGTGACCTTTACTAGCATCATTAGGGGATGGTCATGGACCCAGAGAGCTGATGCTGTCTCATTGCCATGGTTCAGTATAGATGCAAATTTCCTGATATAAAGAGGGATTAGAGTGAAGTTATCTTAGTATCTTCCTGATACTAAGAAGGGAGCAGAGTTCTCTTGGACTCTTGAAGGAGAAGAGAGGCTATGGCAGGAAAGAAATAGGAGGTATGTGTTTTGAGGAGTAAGAAAGCGGTCCCAAGGGGAGGGATGCAGGTGACCACACCACTGGGTGCTGGAAAGGTCAAGTCTCTGTCTGAATATTCCAGAAATGACCAACTTTAGTGACTCTTGACTTGGCCACGGAAACTGACTTCTTACCATTATAAGAGGGAATGGGTGCCTGACTCTTAATGGCTGCCACAGTCATGGGCAACCCCTCGTGGTCCCACCAGACTCTGGCTTGTAGTTTGGATTCTCATCCTTGCAGAGCCACAGAGTCTGTTGGGTTTTGAGCCACTTCTTTTGGGTCTTCATCTGACATGTTCATATTCCCTCTTGAATGATTTCTCCTCAGAAGCCTCCACATTGGCATGTTCTAAAGTTATCAGAGGTGGCAGTTACAGAAAGAGCAGGTGAGAGAAGACTCAGTCTCTGTGGCTTTGCTTTGGATTGTGTGGCTCGTGGCTGACAGCCACTCCACTGCTGCTGTGGAGCACGGTTTTTATGTGGTGTTGGCAAGCAGAAAACAAGGGTGACTATCCTACTAAATGCTGTTAGAAGAGCAAATTGTGTTGGAGAGAGGGGAGAGGGTTTGCCTCGTGCATGTGAGACCTGGGTTCCATCCCAGGCACTGCAAAGGAAGAGAGAAAAGGGAGAAGGATGGGAAGGAAGGAGGGAAGGAGGGAAAGGGAATAGAGGTAGGAAGGTAGGAAGGAAGGAAAGAAGGGAGGGAGGGAAAGGAGCAGAGGGAGGAAGGAAGGAAGGAAGAAGGAAGGAAGGAAGGGAGGGAGGGAGGGAGGAGGGAGGGAAGGAAGGAGGAGGGAGGGAGGGAAGGAGGGAAGGAAGGGAGGAGGAGAGGAGGAGGGAAGGAGGGAAGGAGGGAAGGAAGGAGAGGAAGGAAGGAGGGAAGGAGGGAGGAAGGAAGGAAGGAAGGAAGGAAGGAAGGAAGGAAGGAAGGAAGGAAGGAAGGAAGGAGAGTACAGGAAGGGGGTGAGAGGTGAGGAGATCAGAAAAACCCAAGTAAAATTTCAACCCCAGGCTGGAAGACTCCGTTTAAGGTGACGGTTCTGCCTTCCCCACCCCTGTAGGGTTGTGTGAAGGCTCTGTTTGAGGTGACTGTTCTGCTTTCCCCACCGCTGTGTGGTTGTGTGAAGGCTCCGTTCAAGGTGACTATTCCACCCCTCTGTAGGGTTGTGTGAAGGCTCCATTCGAGGTGCCTGTTCCACCCTCCCCACTGCTGTAGGTTGTGTTATTTTTCAGGCCCACTGTGTGATCGTGGGTGGGATGAGTCAAATTTATTCTCTGCTCCCTCAACCTGCTCCTCTCCTCCCAGGCTAGATTTTGATGAATTATTTTCTTTCTGGAAAATTTTCCTTCACCCACTCTACACCGACAGCAAGCTCTGTCTCTTTCAAATAACAACAACAATAGCAAAGATTCCATAATGATGACAGCCAACGCGCACGAGACATTGGTTTGCAGGACAACGATATGGAACTCGTCTGCCTCCCCTCATTTCTCCGAGAGCCCCGGAAACGTGTTATCTGCTTATCCCCTTATAAAGCCAAAGCACAGAGTATGTGACTTACTCAAGCATGGAGTGTGTTTCTTATTCAAGCACAGAAAGCAGGACTTGCTTGGGCAGGGAGTAGATTCCTTTCAGGGAAGCACCTGGGAGGAGACAAACACACCAGGGAGCTTCTCCTTCTGGCCACGGCTCCTGTTCCAGAACCCCACAGAAGGCTCCTTCTCAGTCATTCCTTCTTTCATGTCCAGAGCTCTGCTTTTTTAAAAATTCTTTTCTCTTTTCTCCTCAAATCACTTAAATTCTTTGCAGGGGAACCATCCAACGTGATGCTTGGAAGGCTGGGGGGTTGGGTGGATCACCTGGAAATTCTCAGCTAACCAGGTTGATGCTTCAATGCAAAGTCCTGAGAATAAGAAGCTACTGGGGCCCTGTAGTGCCTGGAATTACCCAGAACACCCTGGAAGCTCATGGAGACCTCCAGGCTACCTGCAGCAATGTGCAGTGACTATGTTATTCTGGAATCAAACCAGGGTCAGCTACATACAAGGCAACAGTCTGAACCCCTGGACTATGTATGACTGTGACCCTCAAACTCTAGATCCTTACATGAAAAATATCAGAAATCTGCTGTAATTGCTCACTTAGATTTTTTTAACCTGTTCTAGATTCTTGATAAAGATTCCCATTCATGAGGGAGATTAGTCTAGAGAACAATTCAGAGACATGTCATCAGACATGGTGTGATGGGAAGTAGCCAGCCTGGGTTCTTAGATCCTGGCTCTCCCTCTTTGTAGAATATGATTGGGGGAAGGGGAACAAGCCATTCCTGACCTGAGCCGTGGGTCGCTCACCTATAAAACAGAGATGGCAGGGCCGGAGCGATAGTCCAGCGGGTAGGGCATTTGCCTTGCATGTGGCTTACTCGGGTTTGATCCCTGGTATCCATATGGTCCCCTGAGCATTGCAAGGAGGAATTCCTGAGTGCAGAGCCAGGAGTAATCCCTGAGCATTGCCAGGTGTGACCCAAAAAGCAAAAAATAAATAAATAAATAAAAATAAAACAGAGATGGCAGCAATAGCTAATGGAGTCCTTGTGAGGATTTAATGAGATCATCAGCATAATGGTTATTTAGGTTATTTCCAGGGCTTTTTTAATGCCATGGTCCTCATCATCATCAACCTCAATTGTTTCTCTCTTTCCTGGAGCACGTGGCAAGGGCTCATTGCGCCGGGCGTTGAGAACAGGAGCTTGTTGGCTTGAATGTGCTGTGTCCAGCAATGCAGCCCTTCACTGAGATTGTCTTCTTGAATGTCCCATCTTGGATTTTCTCTCAGGGAAGACAGAGAACACAAGAGAGTTGTCTGACTGTGTGCAATGGCTCCAAATAGTCATGGGTGGAAGGGGAGAGAGCTCATTCTATATTGAAATGTATCTCCGTAGTCATTTATTTTGCCCTGGACATGGGAAACAGCACACCTTAGAATCAGAGTCAGTGGCATCCTTATGGATACAGACTTGGGCTTGATGGGCATTGGGGGTCACTGCCCTTGTTCTGCCTTCAGCCCCCTTCTCTGTCCCTGCTCTGCCCTCTCACACATGACAGCCACTGTCCCTCCCGTTGTCATCACCCCTGTCTTCTCTGTCCAGTGCAGTAGCTCTCTGGAACCCAGGCACTCCCAGGGGAATGCAGCTCTCATGACACTGTCCCTGTTCCTGGAACTCTAGCACTGGCCTTCCTTTACTTAAAGGGTTGAAGCCAAAGGCCTTTGCGTGACATTCCTCCCCTCCTTCTGTCCCTACGCCTTCCATGCCAGGCCTGATTTCTGCCCACACTGTGCCACGGTGCCCTGTTTCCTGGGTCCTCTGATGTGTGGAGGCCATCTGTGTTTGCTCCCTCCCCTAGCTCATCTGGAATGCCGGCTGACACCAGCTCATCTGGGCGCCACCTCCTTCAAGAAGCCCTCCATATTTCCACCCGTGTCTGAAACAGGATGTTACCTTTGAGCGCTCACTATCCTTTACCTTTAGACTTGTAAAATATGATGTTGCATTGGCACATTATTTCCCTCTTTATCTTTCTACTAGTGCAGGGATGGAACCCCAGGCCTCATGCATGCATGCTAAACACTTGTTCTACTTTTTGAGCTATCTCCAGAGCCCCTGAGTCTCAGGGGCTATGAGAGGGAGGAGAACAAACCATTTCTGACCTGAGCCATGGGTTGCTCACTATAAAATGGAGACAGCAGTAACCACTATTCAGTGGGTGTGGGGGAGGGTGGGGAAGATTGAGGCCATACCTATTGATGCTCAGGAGCTACTCCTGGCTCTGTGCTCAGGACTCACACCTGGCAGTGCTCAGCGGAGCATATCTGGCGCTTGTTGGGGCCTATCCAACCTGGAACAGCTACTTGCAAGGCCGGCACCTAACTCCTCTGGAGGAACTGGGAACTCAGCTCTCAGGCTCCCTGTTTATTCATATTTTAATCTCCCTTGGAGCAGGAACTGCTTTCTTCTGTCTGGATGTCCTTTATTTTAATGCAAATGCTGGCTCCAAGCCTACTAGGGGTCAGCCACAGTGGATGGAAGTGTTCCTAATGCATCTCTGAGTGCCTCAAATACAGTCAAGAGAGACTTCTTGAATGAGTGAAGGAATAAAGCGCACGTACCTACCATGTGGCCATGAGATTAGGAAAGAACAGGCTCCCTTCTGATCAAACGTAATGGCTCACCTAAGCCCAACAAGCTCCGACTCAAGTCTGCGGCTGCCTTAAGCATCCTTCTCCATAGTGGACCACTTTTCAAGGCTTCTTCCCTGACCTCACACACGGTGCACGGCTGAGCTCTGTAGGCTATTTGGAGAGAGTTTATTTCATCTTTGCAGAAAGCTGCCCAGTATAAATATTAGTCAGTTGATTTCACACAGAGTTAAAACAAGCTTTTAAAAGCCTTTTACCTCTCCTGTCCCCAAATAGGTACTTTAGACAGATGCGCCGAGCTTTTGGAGCGGCTCAGGTTTGGGAAATGCAGTTCTGCTCTGCTCAGAAGCCGCTTTCGGTGGAGCTGTCTGGGCACTGACGCCGAAATGATGCAGAAGGGCCAGTCCTGGGGTGACGCATGGGGATGTTTCAAGTTGCCAGGATGGGGGAAAGGGTGTGGGGATCGAACCCCCATATCTGGGGCCTTTATTTCCAATATAAATAGATGTTTATTTATGACGTTGTAAACCTAAAACTATAACAGTATAAACCACTCTTATTTAAATCACTTGTATCACTTGTCTTCCCGTTCATCATCGATTTGCTCGAGCGGGCACCAGTAACATCTCCATATGACCTGTCTCATGCTAGTAGAGCCCAAGGGCATCTGCTTGCTCCAGGAACATAAAGAGCCTCAAACCATTCCATCAGGTCATGGGAATGAGGTCTATAATTGTTACTGGTATTTGGCATATCAAATATGACACGGGTAGCTTGCCAGGCTCTGCCATGCGGGTGGCATACTCTTTTTGTTACCTCTGATCTCCAGCATTTATTGATGAACTGTGCAGCCGCTTGTAGCCGTGCAAGCCGGGCTGTGATCAGCTCTTCTGCTGGGTGGAGTTCTGATGAGAGGAGAGTCGGATGTGGAAAATGGCAGCCCTCATGGAGTGGGGAGTCATCTGGCTTCTTGCGAGGCTCTGCTGGGGTGGCTGGCCAGGGCTAGAACCCGCCATCCCTCAAATAACCTAAATAATCATGATTAACAGGATTTCCAGGATAATGTCAATACATACCATGTCTCCTTACTTATATTGGGTCTGGACTTCCTATTTATCTATGGCTAATTTTTTTAATTGATTCACTGTGAGATACACAGCTGTTCATGATTGGGTTTCAGTCATACAATGCTCCATCACTGTCCCTTCACCAGTGTACATTTCCCACCACCAGTGTCCCCATCTTCCCTCCCACCCCGTCACCACTGCCTGCCTCTGTGATAGACACTTTTCTTCTTTCTTCTCTCTCTCTCTCTCTCTCTCTCTTTTTCTCTCTCCTTTTGGTCATTACGGTTTGCAGTACAGGTTGCAAAGGTTCTTATGCATCGTCAGAGTGGTTTTGTCTTTGCCAGACTAGCGCAAAGCTTGTTCTCCTCTGCCACCCAGATGGTGGAGGGTCTGTGTGAAGGCCTAAGGGCTTCAGATGGGAATGGTGAGAGTGTGAAGCCAGCTCTGTGCTCAGCTAATGAGTAGTTCATGTGGGCCAGCTCAGGCCCTTCACCCTGGCCCAGTGGTTCCAACTATATGTTCCAAGAGATCACTGAAGGGGGCCACACTCAGAAACCACATGAGTGGTCATTGTTCAATAGCCTCGTGAGCTCCCCAAGAGGAGGTGGGAAGAGACACAGGTACATTTGCCCTCTGGGTCTCTCCCTGCTCAGACTGTCGCTCTCTATTATCAAGAATGTTTTTGTGGTTGTGATGGAGCAGTAGTGCAGTGGGTTGGGCACTGGCCTTGCACATGGTTAACCCAGGTTCAATCCTCAGAACCCCATGGTGGTACCTGAGTCCCCTAACCCTGCCCAGGAGTGCTCCCCAAGTACAGATCTAGGGGAAAAAGCCTTGGATCCGTTCGAGTGTGGTGCTAAAAACAAACAACAAATGTGTTTCTTTCCATCCAAGTACTAATCAGGCCCGACCCTGCTTAGCTTCCGAAATCAGATGAGATGGGGTGCGTTCAGGGGTAGTGTGGCTGTAGACACAAAGCCACACTCATAGTGCTACAGCACAAATGAAAAACAAAGCGGAGTCACGAGACAGCGGCTGGTCTTTTCCTAGAAATGTGGGATGCGTTTTGCAAGCACAGAACACCTCGTTTCTACCAGGCACATTTCAGCTGCTCATAACCATGTGCGGCCACAGGCTGCCTCACTTGAACTGCTCAGGACGAAAGAAACAAAGGCAGAACCTCACAGGCTCCCACCTTCCAGCTTCTCCAACTGATCTTCCAGAGCTGTTTCTCGGAGATTGGGGAACATCATCACCCTGGGTGCCATCATCATCCTCTGTAGCCTGAGGGGAAGAGAGGGGACAGACACAGCCTCATCCTTAGCAGAGTTAATTGATTTCCATCACTGGACTAAACCTCATGCGTGGGTGGAGGGCCTCAGCACTGGTCTTCTGTCACCAGGAGGGCCTTAAGTCTCCTAGACGACTGCTTTCCACCAGCTAGATGGCAACAGAAATTACAGCCCTGGGGCTCTAGAGCCGCACCAAATCCTCAGACCCTTGCATTGATCCACTGTCCTAATTGGCTAAAATTCACCAGGAGACCTCTGTGCCCCCTGAGCCCTTCTTGGGAGGTCCACCCTTCCCAAATTAATTGTAAAAGAATTTCAAAATAATGACTCCAATCCTACCTTTTGTGTGCTAAGGAGGAGCATATTAGATTTGCAACGCCCGTAAGAGTCTCATTTGCCCTTATCTCTGAGAATGTCGGTGGTCCCTAATGGCCATTTTATAATTTCTACCATGTTCCATGTTCTGATTTTTCATGGAAAGGTGTATGAACTAGGGATAGAAGAAACTCAGAAGAGTGCCCTATAACCTGGTGATGTACCAATGCTTGGGGCAAATGTAAACACAGGAAACTGTTTGCTGCCAAGGAAATAGACCCAGAGTCCAACTCCCAGACAGAAAATCTCTGCGCTGATTAAACCTGAACAGCTGGTGCATTTCCTGGAGCTTGGCTTTCTCTGCAGTAACAGGGGGAACCCTCCTCCCCAGTCCTGATGTGGCGGTGAGACCCCAGAGAATGTGTGAATGAATGCTCCTAATAATCTTATTCTCTCACTGAGTCTGTTTCCCCTTCATTCATTAAACTTAGCACCTGTTTCTTTCATGACTTCTCTCTGTTCCCACATCTGAGTTGCTCTGTATATAAAGGGAATGTCAGGTGTGTGGATGGAATCTGGATTTCTCCACCTTTTCCCGACATGGTCCCCTTTCAACCTTGTTTCCTTCCTCTGCCCCCACCCCCCCACATCCTATTTGTTGGCTCCTAGTCCCAAGCTATCTTCCAATATTTATGCATTTTTAACCTGTGGACACCCCCTTGGAATATCGTGGGGACTGCTCCAGAGACCATATGGCCCCAATTGACACCAGTTCTTTGATCTCCCTGCAACGCCTCTTTCTTCCCGAACTGACTTTTATTTCTATCCTAGATCAGTAGCAGCAGCCATAATAATTTACTCTTTGATTTCCCCAGAAATGTTTTGGGGGTGGGGTGGTTAGAGAATGAACATTCTGGCAGCACAGGCAATGCAGCAGCCCATAGCGGAGCCCATCCTGTCTCCCGAGGACCCTCCAGGTTGGCCACTTCTCTGTCTCTATCTTGCTGTGCTCTTGTGACGATCCTGCTGCTCTGAAAAAATAGCCTCATCACTTTCTTTGACTTCTTGCGTATCGATTCTGCCACTGTGGTTACAAAGACGGTCCTTCCACCTCACCCCGTCACAACTGGCCTTACCATAACATTGAATAAGCAGCAAGGTCTTACCGAGCAGAATGCATAGCTCACCGTCCTTCCTTCCTGCCAGTCCCTCCAAATTCCATTTCTTCCAAGTCCCAACATAATTTATCTTATGACAGACTTTTTTTTTTTCCTCGTTGGCGAACTATCAGAGGCTGAAACTTCTGCAACGCATACTGAAAGACAAGGTCCTATTTTATAGTCTATTTCCGTTGTGGGCACCAGGTGAACTGTCTTTCTAGGAGTGAGGTAAATCCAGCCAACAGATTCTTATATAAACCCTTTGATTACAAAATGTGCAAGATAAAAAAAGGAAGTGTTAAGAATGAATGCGAATTATCTTCTTCCAGAATCCTCCCCTCTTTGAGAGGCCCCCAGGACATTCCTGTAAAAGTGAACAGCTACAAATCCATGGAAATATTGGGCTCTGGAGATGCTGTATGAGCCAGAGGGAAGCTGCAGGTCATGTGATTGCCTAATGTTGTTTCATCAAGGTTAACTCAGGCATTTTTTGAGAAGTAGAGAAGAAGGAAATAAATGTTCATTCAAGGCGCAGGATCCACCTCTATTTCAATGGGTGCAGATATACAGCATTCATAATGGGGTGTGAAAGGAAATGACTGAAACTGCCCACAGACAAGACACCGGTGTTGTTTCTGGTGTTGTTTGGCAGCTGCGGTGATGCCTTTTCCCCTCACTAGAATCTTTTGTTCTCTGCAACATTACTGCAGTGGGACACAAGACATTCCTCTTTCTAGCAACGTGGCTTCATGCTCCAAGTAGTCCATAGACAATGTCGGATTCTTTTTTTTTTTTTTAATTTTTTATTTTTACAGTTACAAAGATATAATTAAAAAGTCATATTTGGGTTTTGGTCATAAGTTCAGCACCCTCCAGTGCCATCTCAGGTCCGGTTCTCCTCCCCCAGCCCTCCTCCATCAGGTTCTTCTTTTTTCCCTTTCTTCTCTTTCTCCCTCCAACTTGGATTACAGAACATACATTAAAAGGTTGTCATGTGTATCCTTTCTCTTTTAATGCTCAGTTCTAGGTTGGCATTAGTACCCTCGCATTGTTGCTTACTGTTCATTTTCTGTCCTACCTAGCCTCTGCTCCACGTCTGTATAAGCTCCACCTTTGACGACCTCTATATATTCGATTTGTGTGAGACTCATTGTAGACCATGACCCTCTCCAACACCCATGTGGAGCTTGAATCAGCATCTTGGGATCATCTTGTAGAGCTCGTGATCTCCCATCTTAAAAAGAGAATTACCTCTCTCTCAAATCTGTGTTTCCCATTGTAGTTGCCATCATAAAATCATCTGGCTGGCCACAATGGAATAAGTAACCCCATTATGTTATCCCAACTCATACATGCATAGGGTGTGGAAGTGAGTGTCGTAATGGTGCAAAGGCCGTTCTTTAAATTTAAGTGGATTAGGCTAAATGTAGTGGCATTAGCAGTGGCGTGAGTCATTGAAATTTGTCTTGAATCCGATTGATATTATATACCTACCCTAGTGGTGCCAATCATGAGAAACTTCTTTCTCTTCTTTAGCAAGTAGTTTGCTGTGAAAGCAAAGAGATTGTAAACATTAATGTCTCCAGACCCAGGAGGTGAGAATTCTGAGTGGACAATCACTTAAAATATATTTCTCTGTTCTCTTCTGGATCAAAACAGTTTTTTTTTGCTAACTATTGATTGCGTGTGCTTCAATTTTTCCACCTGTTCCTCAGCCCTTCTGCTCCCACTCCTCTCTGTTCTGTGTGAGAGACAGGCAGCTCAGCTGTCACTCGAGGTGAGGACAATGGCAGTCATAAAATGATATCGCTAGCCACGTGCTCACAACAGCTCAATGTCCCCCACCTAACTGCATTCTGTTCACAGCTATGGAAAACCATGGGCAAACAGCACCACTTCCAGGTGTGAGGTGTGGGGTCTAATTAGAAAATAAATTATTTTGTAATCTAGATTAAGGGTCTGCCCCATCCTCATCTGTAGTGGAAAAAGGAAGATAATTCAAGGGTATAGAAACTATCAAGTGATAATAATCCATGAGCGCTGGGGTACAGACAAGGAATACCAGTTTGGGACGGGAAGGAGTGATGAAGTAGAGGAACGATGAAGTGGATTGAAGCAATGCAAGGGAATATATAGGTGGATGGTCTAGGACACATTGTTGATTATTAAGTGAGTTAACCATAAGCACAAAAACCAAAGGTCTCAATCAACAGTGGATGGGAAGATGGGGGAAGAAAGATGGGCCAGGGATGGGCCACTTTAGCCAAGCTTGGCTGCAGTAACCACACACCAATACTATAAACTGGAACTCTCTTGTGGCCATAATACCTAGAATATATTAAAAGTCATAAAATCAAAACAAATGATAAAGGACCTGCCTTTAAATGTCTTTTGGTTTCCTGATTTGGGATCAGAGTTGGGTTGGCCACATGGTTTTATTGTCTTCTCTTGCGGGGGGGGCAGGATTTCTTTTCTTGGTCTGACCACTGTCAAGTGAGAGTAATGATGATGTCCAGGTCACTCCTGGGCCTTAGGGTGCATCGAGGGAGTTCCTCAGTGGAACATTCGGAGGAGCACTGGCTCAGGGCATTTCTCATTCAGTGATTGTGGCTATCGAGACTGTCATCGCTGTTCCTGTGATTCACATTATCAGCCCACTTGGAATCTGGATCTTTAGGTTGCAGAAGCTTATGCCATCTTGACAAGCATCCATTTGGCAAGCAGAGGCCAGAGAGGATCAGAAAATAAGTCTCATATTGAACTAGACTATCCTTGCAAATGTCTGCACATACTGGCCACCAAAGAGGTCAGCAGTACCCTACTGGAAGGGGCCTCAGCCTCAGAGAAAGACCTGCAAGGTCTGGAAGGGGTGGGGGGAGAGGGCATCACTGCCAACAACTAGCTCAATATCTTCTTCCTGATTTGTGAATTGCATGTCAGATTATCTGCAGTGATGGGGTCAGATAAAGTGATTAGAAGCATCTGATGCTTAGAGCAGCTTCTTAGGCTCTTCCTTTGAATGACTAAGAGGCAGCATTTAGATATTTCAGGCTCAGATGCAGAGAAGGGTGCTCTGTGTGGGGGTTTCCCCTGAGAAATCCTCCCATTTTGGCTTCTTTCCGTGGATGAAGCATCTTACCAGCAACAGAGCAGCATTGGATGGTCTGACCTGGATTCTCAACATGACGAGGTGCCAGGGAATCAGAGCATGTCTTGGTACAAGTGGGGATAATGGGGTGACTCGGGAATTCATTTTTCAGGACACAAAACTTTAGAATATTGTGTGTGCATGTGCGCACATGTATGCATGTGTGTGCCACCATTTGAAATACTTGAAGCCATGGGGGTGAGAAAATTCCCAAGGTTCCTGTGTTCATGGAGTTTCCAGACTGGCTGGAGATAGATGTCAAAATGGGTCACCTGAAAATGCATCATTTCAAACCAGAATGTCTCTGATGTCAAACTTGGCCAAGGATTTCAGAATCATCGAGGTCCACTGAGAGCATGGGAGGATGATGAACAAGATGAGAACCCCCCATCCCCACCCCAAGTGCTCCGTGATGCTTCCCGGGAACCGCCCTCCAGAGGTTGCTCACCTTGAGGAAATGAGCACATCCCCCTCTGGAAATATCTCCTCATCTGCAGCCTTATCAGACTCCCGGCTGCTGCAAAGTGCCATAAATATTTGATTGTCACTAACTTTTAAGGAGTTGGGAAAAACAACCTCTCCATTGCCTTCTGTGACTCCAAATGGAAAATCAGGATAGAACATTTTGCAAACATGACACCTCATCACTGCAAGCCTGCCACCCACTCAGCTGGTTTGTGCTTCTGGGGCTGGTATTTGTCAGCCTCAGCAAGATGACTCCTGGCCTCTCTCTCTCTCTCTCTCTCTCTCTCTCTCTCTCTCTCTCTCTCTCTGCTCTGTTTCTCACTCACTCTCAATGAAACAAATTGCTTCCAGCTGCGACTATGACCTGACCTCTTGACCATCTTTGTTGCTTGATTTTGTGAATCAGAGACTCCGATTTCTCTGCT
Organism: Cryptotis parvus; assembly: GCA_021461705.1. Classification (NCBI taxonomy): domain Eukaryota; kingdom Metazoa; phylum Chordata; class Mammalia; order Eulipotyphla; family Soricidae; genus Cryptotis; species Cryptotis parvus. The sequence goes on along the minus strand of JAJIBD010002174.1, from coordinate 175,114 downwards.
CCAAGTCTTTTTCTATAAACTGGTGTTATTTGGGAAGCCAAGGTTTGACGCTTACCTGGTGGAGGAACCCCCTTCCCAAGTGGTTACAAATGTGGAGCTTCAGAGTCAGAGTTGGGTGACTCGTACTTCCTGTTTGCAAGACACAGGAGGTAACTGCTCCTCTTCTGCAAGAGAATAACAGTACTGAGAACACTGGTTCTTGATCAGTGAGGCGCTGCAGGCAAAGCTCGGTGGTTGAATTTTCACTTCTCTTTGGTTAAACTGTGAGTGTCACCTTGTGCTTGAGAAAGCTTTGATTATCATCAGTCCTCCATCTCCATTATCACCCCCACCATTGTTAACTTTGGGTCATGACCCACCCTTTCCTAGTCATTACCATCATCATCACCACCTTCTTCCTCATTCACACCATTATCTTCATTGCTGGACCCACCAGCATCCTCTCTTAGTCCTCCTCACCATCACTGTCTCCAAATCATCATCACCGTCACGTCTTTCTCTATCACAGTGAGGTTTCAGTGATAGGAATTCTTCCATAGGATCAGGTCAAACTCAAATTCCTGTTCTGGCTCTTCCTCATTTTATAGGATCGCATAGCAGGAAGTGTTCCCTTGCCCTGGGCTTGCAAGAGTGGCAGCTCCCATAGACCTGGTTCAGAGTCATCATTACACTGGGCTGGAAAAGGAAATTGCCTTTATCCTCACCACATTTCATGAGCACAACAGAACTTTCTAGAAGATACAGCTCGTTTCCGTAGAATTTTTCCCTGAAGCATCTGAAGAGCCTCATTGAGGAGAGAGATTGGTGTAATGATGTAAATTTATGGCCAAGGAAACTGAGGTACACACAGATTGAATCGCAGCCTGTTCCGACTTCTCATATTGGAATGTGACTGTCTAGTTAGAGTGCTAATGCCAGGTTAGGTGGTAGTAAACGCTGGCAATCACCGAATTTAGTATTTCCATTTACTTCAGTGCTATCTGAAGATAACAAAGGATATTCTGTTTGCTTTGATTCTTGTTGTTATCATTGTTTTTCCCCTTTGTTTTGGGGCCATACGTGGCTGTTCTTGGGGGGGTTACTCCTGACTCTGCACTCAGGAATCACTCCTGGCAGTGTTCAGGGAACCATATGGGATGCTGGGGATTGGACCTGGGTCGGTTGCATGCAAGGCAAACACCATCCCTGCTGTACTATAGCTCTGGCCCCTGCTAAGATAGTCTGCAACAAACCAGCCCATTACCCACCTAAACACTTCATGAAATAATTCAGACTCTTACCCTCCTGCTCATTTCTGGCCTGTCACGTGTTGGCAAAATGTTGGTGCCCTCTTCCCCTTCCTGGATTCATAGCCCAAATTTCTCACTATGCTTTGGAAATATGCTTTCCCAGCACTGACTCTGGGAACAAATGAAGCTAAAAGGGTGCCTTTTAGCATCCATGGCTGAATCCCAGCCTCAGCAACTTGGAGATCTTGTGGGAAGCCCTTGCCTCTGGGTTTCACAATAAAATATACCCTCAGGGACTCTGGCATCCCATTTTGCTAAGGAGCAATGTCCTACTGATGGTTTCTAGGTGAATGCTTTGGATATTTGTCTCCAAATATGGTGAATGCTGTTTGGTGGTTTGTGTCAGTGTTTTCCTAAAACGCCCTTCACCAGGAATTTGTCTAAACCTTGTCCCTCTTTCCTGGGCTGAGGGACTGCAGTCTGGCCTTTCAGTTCTCTGTGGGGATGGAACTTGGGGTTGCCAAGGACGGCCACTGAGCATCCAGTGGGGTTGGAGCCCTGGGAGGCAGGCATCTGGTTCTCCGGGGGATGGAGGGCGTCTGCGCTCTTGAGGAACCCATATGTCCCTCCAGGAATCTGCAGAGACCATTTATTTTAACCCAGAGATTTCCCCAGAGTAGCTAGAAATAGAAACAGAAGGCCAGAATGGATCCTGCCCATCTATCTTTGCCTTCCCACCTGGGGAGCTGAGAACTCAGTCACCCAGGGGTTACTTACAGGAGCCCCCTGGACAGTCCAGCAGGACACCGGGCTCTCACCTCAGCCCACTAACCCCTCCCCTTCATCTCTGTCCACCCATTATCATAGCAAAGGCATCATCCTCTCCCTCGGTGTGGCGCCAATCCCTCCTCTCAAAGCAAGACATCTGGGTGATAAACATCTGTCCGCGGGGTTGCTGGGACGTAACATGTTCCCTCTCGAGGAGCTGGGAAGAAGACACACGCCGAGAAACCCTGAGATGACATTTCCCACTCCGGCGGCTGTAGTTTGAAGGAATAAAGGAAGAGCAAAAGTATTTGCAGCTTTAAATAAAGAGGCAGCGCTTGGCATTAAAACCGCTGGGGACTTGTGTGTGCGCCAGTGTGTGTGGAGTGCATATGTGCAGACGAGCCTTCATTTCTGCTCCTCGAGAGAGCAGGAAAATGCAAGGCGCAACGCAGAGATTGAGCTCCAGCAGAAGGGAGTGAGTCTCCTTTCCGCATCCCTGTGGCTCTCATCAGTCCCAGGGTGCCGCGCTGGTTGGTGTGTCCCTTTCTAGAACCCTCTCACTACACCTGACCCACCATGCACGGGTGAAGCTGTCTTTGGATCTGCTCATCCTGGTACTGAACGTGCTAGAGACATCAGTGTAGATAGCCAGTCATCAAGGCTGTGTGCATGCGTGTGTAAGTGTGTGAATGTGTATGTGTGCTGTGTGTGTGAGTGTGAGTATGTGTATGAGTATGTGTGTATGAGTGGAGAGAAAAGAGAGAGGAGAGAGGGAGAGAGAAGAGAGAGGAGAGAGAAAAGAGGGGAGAGAGGAGAGAGATAGAGAGGAGAGAGAGGAGAACAGAGGAGAGAGAAGAGAGGAGATAGAGAGGAGAGAGGGGGGGAGATAGAGGAGAGAGAGCGAGAGTGAGAGCTCTGTGGAGATTTATCCTGAGTCTGATCCCATTATCCCGTGACAGCTCTCCTGGTCAGCACTGTATCCCCATGACACGGAAGCCAGACACAGATCTCAGAGCATTGCCCAAACTCCTTTAGCTCACTGTGTCTACAGGGGAGCCGGATCCTCACCCCGCACAGCCTGTTCTAGCCGGCCACAGGGTCCATTGACAGCCACCAGCAGCTCTGTTATAAAATCATTCCCTCTGATAATGTTCCCTGCGATTTATTTTTTTTTGCCCAATTCACCACCTCCCTTTATCTCTTCGAGTTCTTGCCTCTCCCCTCCCCTGTCTCTTCCGATCCCCTCTGACCATCCCCCTCACCCCAGCCCACTGTTCGGAAAAATATAACACAGACGAGTTGCAGGCTCGCCAGTGGATTCCATAACTTTGCATAGCCTCCATTTAGTTTCGTAATGAAAATTTCCAGCTCGGGGCCGTGCAGAAGAAAGCTCTCCTCATGTTTTCGAAACAGCTATTAATGTCGCCGGGCGCTGTGTGCGCGTGTTTTTTTTCCTCCTTCTCTCTATAATCATCTGCTCAGTGTGTACTTGGAGACGGGGTTGGGGAGCAGAGGAGGGGCCAGCCGTGATTGATGGGCTCAGCCCCTGCTGGCGCGCGGAGACAGTCCCATCTGGGCTTGGTTTGGGGAGCAGTCAGATGTTGAGGGGGAGGTCAGCTGGGTGTCCTCGGCTCCCCCCTCCTCCCACACCCTGGGTTGCAGCGAGCACACGCCCTCGCTCGTAACTGAGGCTGGCTCGGGGCCAGATGCTTTGTGCTCTGGGACCAGCACAGCTGCTGAGTTTATGGAGGAGCGAGGCGCAATGGTGCGGCAGGTATTTTGACCTTTTTCTTCTTCCTGCGGGTTTGGGATTTGCATGCAGCGGAGCCTGTTCTTTGCGTTGGTCTGTGCTGTGGGTGCCTGCCTGGGCAGGGTGAGGGCTGGGGGCGACATGTGTGTGCGGTGCCTGTGTGTGCATGTGTGCCCGTGTGCGCGTGTCCTGAGGCTTTCTGCTCCATGTGCTCTGCAGAGACGCTGGCAGATCCGTGGGGAAGGTGCCGTGTGGGGTTTCCCGGCTTTGTTTCCGAGCTCCTAGAGTGAGCTACTGCTTCTGAGCTCCGGTCCTGGGTAGTCTGTCCCTGTTCAGGCTCACTTCCTTACCGGGGAAGAGCAAACAGCCCACACTGCCAAACTCAAGTCGAACAAACTGTCAGTGCGACGGAAGACTGCAGGGAGGTTGGCCCGCTCTGTCCATCCAGCTGCGTGGATAGATAGATGCAGTCAGCTGCGTGGTGTGGTGAGCACCTGCAGACCTCCTGGAGTGGCCATGAAGTGACCAGGACAGCCTGCCTTTGAGCTCTGGGTGGTGGAGGCAAGAACAAGGTTTGAGGGAATGGACTTGGGACAAATAAATGCCAGAAGCAAAAAGGTTGGGAATGTTCCAGAAGTTTGTCTAGTATCACTGGAGCAGCTACACGCACACACACACACACACACACACACACGCACGCACGCATGCACGCACACCCCTTGTCACCTCTGTCTGCCCCAGGAAGAGTCTGATGAGGGGGTCTTGAGGTCTCCCCCGTGAGAAGCTGGTCTCGGTGGAAATGCTGTTTGCACTCAATGTTAAGCTGAAATATTTTGTCAGGTCTCATGGGCTGCCTCACTTTGCATTCTGACGAGTTTCCCAAAACTGCTTTAAGGAGTGAAGAGGTGTGGGTGGGGGGCGCAGAGAAGGGGTACTTACAAACTCCTAACACCCACCCAGCCCCCCCGTTTTCTCTCTAGCTCGGGCCTGAGCCAGGGGACTGTCAGGGTCTGCGGTGCTTCCTTGCTCAGAGGAATCTCTCCGTGGGCTTGGGGCTGGGGGCTGGAGAGCAGTGTCCCACTCCCGCTGCTCTTGTTTCTCTTAGAATAGCAGTAAGCTCCTGTGCCTATTTCATGCCTCACTAAAATATTTAAATGGAAATGGCGTTTTGTTTTGCTTTGGTGAATCTGACTTGGTTGCTTTGGAATAATCCTTTTGCTCTCAGTCACCAGAGCCCAAGTCCCGCCCGTCGGGCTGTCTCGGGTGACAGTGGGGTTCTGTGTCCTCTTCTGCCGCCTGGTTGTTCTGATGGATGGAGATGCGGTGCGTGAGGACAAGGACGCCTCTGACATTTATCCTCATAGAGATTCTGGATGGCTCCTGCCTGGGTCTGTAGCCGCAATGGGAAATTTTAACGCAGGAGGTGTTGGCTTCCTTCCTTCCTTCCTTCCTTCCTTCCTTCCTTCCTTCCTTCCTTCCTTCCTTCCTTCCTTCCTTCCTTCCTTCCTTCCTTCCTTCCTTCCTTCCTTCCTTCCTTCCTTCCTTCCTTCCTTCCTTCCTTTTCTTCCTTCCTTCCTTCCTTCCTTCCCTCCTTTCTTTCTTCCTTCCCTCCTTTCTTCCTTCCTTCCCTCCTTCCATCCTTCCTTCCTTCCTTCTCTCCCTCACTCTTTTCCTCCCCTTCTTCCTTCCTTTCCCTCCTTCCTTCCCTCCTTCCCTCTCTACCTCTCCTTCTGTCCTTCCCTTCCTCTTTCCATCCTTCTTTCCTTCCCTTTTCCTTCCTCTTCTCTCTTTATCCTTCCTTCACTCCTTACCTCCCTTCCCTCCTTCCCTTCCTTCCTTCTTTCCTTCCTCCCCTCCTTCCTTCCTTCCTTCCCTCCTTTCTTCCCTCCTTTCTTCCCTCCTTCCTTCCCTCCTTCCATCCTTCCTTTCTTCCTTCTCTCCTTCACTCTTTTCCTCCCTTCTTCCTTCCTTTCCCTCCTTCCTTCCCCTCCTTCCCTCTCTACCTCTCCTGTCCTTCCTTTCCTCTTTCCATCCTTCCTTTCTTCCCTTTTCCTTCCTCTTCTCCCTTTTTCCTTCCTTCACTCCTTACCTCCCTTCCCTCCCTTCCCTTCTTCCCTTCCCTCCTTCCTTCTTTCCTTCCCTCCTTCCTTCCTTTTCCTTCTTTCCCTTTTCCTTCCTTCCCTTCCTTCCTTCCTTCCTTCCTTTTCCTTCCTTCCTTCCTTCCTTCCTTTTCCTTCCTTCCTTCCTTCCTTCCTTCCTTCCTTCCTTCCTTCCTTCCTTCCTTCCTTCCTTCCTTCCTTCCTTCCTTCCTTCCTTCCTTCCTTCCTTCTTCCAAAAGAATATACAAGTGCCAAAAATGAGACCATGAAGTTAGTTCAATCTCAGGGTTCTTCCTTGATGGCGTGGGGGTACACATAGCATCTTCCCTTCATCCTGGGTCTCAGCAGTACTCAGCTCCCTCCATACAGAATCCCCACGTGCTTCCCCCTTATGGGTCCTGGTGTCTGGCATGGTGATTGGAGCAAGCCAGGGAAGTGGGTGATGCCGTCTCATCTTTGGGCCTGGGCCTTGCCCCTGAAGGGGCAAAGATGCCTTTGTGTGTCTGGATTTTCCCAGAAAGCACATTTCAGTCCAGCTGAGCATCCAGGAACATCTCCAGTGTGGAATCAGGTCTTGGAAGCCCTTCAAAGGTGAAATAGAATTCCATAGGACCTGTGGTGATCTTAATTCAATATTAGCTGTAATTAGCCCAAAGTGCAAATGTTGGCAATATTAATTAGGGTCTCTCCGAACGGCTGTCAGTGTTAATAAGGAACAGTGGGGGCTCACCAACATCTGTTCGAGGACTCTGGGAATGGGAGGGATGAACTGAGCCACCCCTCACCACACCTGAATACCACCTGCAGGTCCTTGGGCAGTCTCAAGGCGTGGCCTTACCACTGGGCCCCAAAGTAGCAGGTTTGTAGGCAGTGACAGCGGGGAGTCTCTGAGAGGCTTGACTTCACCTGGTGGCATCAGGAACTTCTATAGCCAGGCTTAGGGCCTGGGGAGATGACCCAGGACACTGTTCCCACACTCACTCCCTGCAGCCCTTTAACCAGCTAATGGCACACTGGCAGCTTTGAATCCAAGCCCTCCCCCTGCCACCACCACAGAAAGCCCAGCCCCTCTCGTCCTCGTGGGCTGTCATACCCTGACCTAGTTGTGAACTGTCACACCCTGACCTTATACAAAACATGTGTTGGGGCCCTGGGGTAGGTGATAGAGTTTTGATCATCTCCTGGAGGAAGCCATGGGGCTAGAGAGACAGCAGAGAGCTCAAAGCATTTGCCTTGCCCAGAGCTGAGCCCGGTTCAGTCCCCAGCACTGCAGAAGGTCCCCCCGAGCACTGCCAGGAGTGATCAGTGAGTGCAGAGCCAAGAGGAAGGGCTAAGCACCACTGGCGTGACCCGAAAACAAAACAAGAAAACAAACAGTGGGGTGAGCTTCCTCCTTGGTGGGTGATAAGGGGGTGACTTCAGCTAGCTCCTGGGCCCCATGAGGGTCCCATCACTATCTGAGGGCCACCCCAGTGAGCAAAATGCACCATCGTCCCTGTTGTGTGTCGCCCGCACAGTAATCACCAGAATCCCCAGTATCTGCAGTGCAGGACGGTGAGGGAGGCACCTTTCAGGGGAGCCCCAAAGTCTGAGGCCCTGCCTGGCCCTCCTGAGTCTTCCTCTTCTGGGTCTGAGACTGGGCAGGAGTTGGGGGTCGCCAGGCATTCAGGTCAGTGTTGAGCCTTGAAGCATTCTTGTATCTGGAGCCAGCCGGGCCTTCCCTGTGGGTGGGATGCACCCCCTTTTTCTTCTGGCTTTCCTACCATTTCTGTTTCCTGCTTAAGCTCTTCACACTGCAAGGCTCGGAAGCCGATGCCCATTCTCATCACCCACACTACCGTAGTACTTGGAAAACTCTTTTCTACCAAAAGCCATATACTTCAGGGTGCAGGGCTTGGGGGGCTCTCCTTTATCTGTCACCAGGACTATCGTAACACAGAGTCTGTGTGTCCCAATAAAACTTTATTTATACAAACAATCAGTAGACCAGACCCATCCCAGGAGTTTTGGGGCACAGGACTTTGGGACTCTCCTGGACTATCACACTGTCTGTGTGTGTTTCAAGAAAACTTTATTTACACAAACAAGCAGTGAGACAGTTCTATCCAGGAGTCATTTGCCATCTCTTCCTCTTTCACCCACTCTACCTACCTCCTGTTTGCCAGACAAAACTTTCCAGTACTAGAAGTTTATTGCCTTTGCCAGGGTGAACTCAGAAAACACTTATAAATGCCTTTGCTGCAGCTAGAGTGAGGGTAGAGGGAGAACGAGCCACAGGTGCACTCGTTGGGGGCACTCATGTCTGCCACTAGGGGCTATCCTGGGAGTGACTGCGTGTGAGGGCATTGGCTGTCGTGAAGCAGATATAATAGGCAGCTCTCAAAGTGGGGCGAGAGAGAGAAGCGGAGACCAGCCAGGGAAGTGGGTGGGGGGGCAGAGCCAGAGCCCAGGCTAGGCCCAGAACTGCATCTGTGGGAGCCCATTGCAGAGCCCAGTCACTTGGGCCCTCCGAGCCCTGTGAAATATTCCAGAATGACAGACAGTAGTATTTTCCCTGGGGAAAGTGGAACCTGCAGTTGGCAGCAAGGACAGCAAAGGGACCTTGAGGGACCCTGGACAATGGTGGGGTGTCATATGTAATGGCCTGAGACCCAGCACAGTCAGATCTTTCCTGGAGCACTGGTTAGGAGAGGAGGTGAGCAAGGGACAGGATAGGAGGTGAGCACGGGAAAGGAGAGCAGGTAAGCATGGAGCAGGAGAGGAGGTGAGTACGGAGCAGGAGAGGGGGTAAACATGGGGAAGGAAAGGAGGTGAGCACAGAGAAGAAGAGGTGAGCAGTGTCAGCACCTTCATTGCCCTGGCGCAGACCTTTAGAACCAGGCAGAGATGAGACAAGGGCCAGACAGAAGGTTCTCGGGGGGGAAGCGTTTTTTCATATAGCTTCCATGAGTTCTCGTCCAAGTGTTGTCTTGAACAGCCCTTTCCTGGGGGTGGAGGTTGTATTCTGGGCCACAGCCTGTGGCTCAGCCTGGGGTGCTCAGGACTGGCTCCTGACTCTGCACTTGGGAATCACTCCTGTACGGACTTGGGAGACCTTCTGGGCACCAGGAATGGAACCAGGGTAGGCCACGTGCAGGCGCAGTTTGTGCGCACTCTGCTGTCTCTGCAGCCCCATCGCGGATGTTCTGAAGAAGGGCCTGTGCTGTCCACTGCTCTGCGATGAATTTAACTCTCTCCCTTTTCCTGTCGGGGCTGCAGCCAAGTTACTTCAACTAACTCTTGGAGTATGGGGTGGGTGCTGGTATGTCTGTCCTGGGGACAGTGTGTGAGGTTCTTCAAAGCATCATCGTGTTGACTACAGATGCTGGGGAAGACAAATATTGGGAATATGGGGGATACTGATATTGGGAACCCGGATGGCTAAGCTTTCACCACCACCCACCCCATGCAGGCACATCTCAGGATATCATGGAAAAGTTGGACCCTGGGTTACAGTTATTGCTATGTGTGTTTGTGTGTGTGTTTGTGTATGTGTGTGTGTGTGTGTGTGTTGAGGGTTAGTAGTTCTGGGGGTGGAGGTGGAGCTAGATGTAGCCTAAAATGGAGACATTTGAATTTAGCTTTAAAAAAATACTTTTGCCTTGACTGTAATTATCGCACTGCGTATTTTTGCCTCGCTCTGAAGGGTGAGCTATTATGTCACCCTCTGTGCTCAGACAGAAAGGAGGCTGGGGTGGGGAAGCCATGACCAGTGAGACGAGGTGTCCAGTCCAGAAGCCTGATGGGCTACTTCAGATGCAGAGAGAAGTGGAAATTGTCTTTGTTCAAATTAGGCCCTGAATTTACACTGGCTGCTTCCCCTTGGCACTGGGATCAACACAGACATACACAGACACACACAGACACACACACACACACACAAACACAGGCGTACACACAAGCGTACACTCTGTAGCTGTTCAAAGCAGCCCCCGTCACCCATTACAGGAGCCAAGTCATATAAAACTTTGATTAAATCCAAACGCCTAGATGAATTCTCTCTCTCCTCTCAAGAACACACACATCCAATTTAATCTCTCTTGGCATTTTAAGTATCAAATCAAGGCTTTGCTGCCACTGGAGACAACTTCATGCCCACATGTTCCAAAATGGGAAGGAAACAAGGAGTGGAAGGGCTGGAGGGGTGGTGGGGCCTTCTGGAAAAATCCTATCCTGCAGCCTCAGACCCATGGCGGGCTGGGGCTGGTGGCTTGGGAACGCACATGGCGGTTACCCAACCCATGGCAAGCTCTCCTGGTAGGTTTTGGGGAAGCCTTAGGGTTGTCCATCTTGGGGTCTTGGTGCCATGCTGGGGTCTACCACGTGCTGGGGAGTAGTGGTGGTGTCGGGGGGTGCTCGGGGAGGGCGATGGTGGGCAGAGCAGCAGCTCAAGGCCACTCACTCATGCCCTCCCTCCTCGCTCTCTGTCCCTGCAGGGTAATCAGGAAGCCGCAGCCGCCCCGGACACGATGGCTCAGCCTTACGCCTCAGCCCAGTTTGCGCCCCAGAATGGCATCCCGCGTGAGTATACAGCCCCTCACCCCCTCACCCCGCGCCCGAGTACACGGGCCAGACCACCGTCCCCCGAAGCACACGTTGAACCTGTACCCGCCCGGCCAGTCACACTCGGAGCCGAGCACGGGTGACACCGGTGCCCAGACTGTGTCGGGCACAGCCACATAAGTGGGTGCCCCTCCCCGAGGGGAAGGAGCCATTTGGGAGGGTCTTCAGGGTTAGGGCAGGCTATGGTGGAAGGTTCTGGCTGGAAATGACAGCAGGTGCTTGGGGGGCGGGGGACATGTACTGAACACTGGCCTACCGGGAAGAGGGGGGAAGTCAGTTGGTTCCAAGCCTGCTCTGCCAAGTTGGTCACCTCTGTGCAGGCCTCACTGCAACTTCCTGCAAGCCCGCTTGCCCTTCAAGGTGCTGAGCTATGAAGGAAGGTGCTCAGCTCTTTCCTCTCCTTGTCCTCCCTGTTAATGGAACCTGACCCCAGGTAACCTCACAGAATACAGCTCTGAGGGTTCACGATTCGGGTACCCCTCAATTCACCAATCTTCTGTGTATGTGAAGATCTGGGGCTTTCGTTTCCACAGGGCATGTGAGCCCTATCTCGGATTTAGCTTGGAATATTTCTGTCACCTCCCAAACCCATCGCGTGCCCATTGGCGACTGTGCCTGAGTCCCGCTGGAACCAGCCTAGAGAAACACACTTGTGCCCCTGTGTGCCCCTAGATTTCCCCCTTTTTGCCTCACAAAGCAAGCAGGTAAGGAAACCTTGGTCCCTTCTTGGCCAGAACCAGCAAATGGGCTTTTTTTTTTTGTTGCTGACCAGTGTGTTGAAGGTGGTGGGATTCTGTTGCCCAATTCTTGCATGTTTAATTTCCTGCAAATGGTGACTTGGTTCCAAAGCATATTATTGACCTCACCACCAAACATGAATGTTTCTGGCTCTGCATCCAAGAGACTGAAATGAAGACCACTCCTGATAGGAAGCTGTGTTCACTGGTGGGGTGGCAGGGGTCACAGTGGAAGCAGTTCATTCCTGCCAAGCCATGAACACTTTATTTGAGATGCCTCGCTCTGCAGAATTCCATAGAAACCAAACCTCTCTTCTTGATCAGTTCATAAGTGTGAACATTTGGAGAAGTAAAGGAGCTTGTGGATTTCTTTGACGCTTGTTGATTCGATGTTTATTTCTTCTTACTAAAAGGAGCTGTTGGCTAACGTTGCTGCCTGCAATATGTATATATACACACACGTAAAGGTTTAACTGATGTTGCTGCCTGCAATACATATATACACACACATAGGGGAACATGGCTGGTGGTGTTTAGGGCTTCTCCCTTGCTCTGTGCTCACAGATCACTCCTGGCAGTACTAAGGAGAACTTTCTTTGGTTCTGAGGATCAAACTGAGATTGGCTACATGCAAGATGAGTGCCTTCACCCCTGGGCTATCTCTCTGAGGGTTCTTAGTAATAAAGTCTTCATTTTTTTCAGTTGCTTTTATTCCCCTATTGACCGTGGTAAAATACCTCCATAGCATTTAGGCTATTTCAGTGCACATGGCGGTGGCGTGAGGCGCAGTAATGGTCAGTGCTACCATTGTCCCAGATAGACCTGGGGTATGTTCTTTTTTTTTTTTTTTTGCTTTTTGGGTCACACCCGGCGATGCACAAAGGGTTACTCCTGGCTCTGCACTCAGGGAATTACTCCTGGCGGTGCTCGGGGACCATATGGGACACCGGGGATCGAACTCGGGCCAGCACAGGCCGGCCGTGTGTAAGGCAAACGCCCTACCCACTGGGTTATCGCTCCGGCCCTGGGGTATGTTCTTGAACCCCAGAAAAAATTCCTGCCTATGGTAAGCTAGTGTTCGCTGGGCTTCCTTTCTGCAGCCCCTTGGAGTCATTAGCCTGGTTTTGGATCTGGACATGGTTATTCTGGATATTTCATTAAAATTGGAGTTCAGTGGATCAGGAACTTGCCTTGCCCGCTACAACCCTGAGTTGGGTGGAATGACCCGTTTTGGCTCCAGAAATCCAAGGCTCTTTGGTAGTGGTTCTTCTCTGGGGTTGGAGAATAGGATTCATGGGCTGGGGTCTGGTGGTTCTCTTGTGGTTACTCTCTTGCCTCTAAAAGTGGACGTTTGCACAAGGTCATGGAAGTCTGGAAAGAAGAACAGGAGTAGCTGGAGCCCATGGGATGTGTGGTTCATCCTGCAGGCATCTGGGGAAGCATCCTGGTCCCTGGGTAGGGAAGTTCAGGAAGGTCATCCTGGGGGTGCTGCTCTTTGCTCCCCAGAACTGTGTGCAAGAATCTGCTTCTGTCTGCTTGACCAAGCGAGAACATGCGTCTGTGTCCTGTGTCATGGAAACTTTGAAGCTGTGTGTCTCACCTGTGTCCTGTGCACTTTGAAGCTCTGCGTGTCTCACCTGACCCAGCAGAATGGGCCGAACCAGGCTGGCCGCCAGGGCTGATCCAAACTCTCCACACCCCCAGCCCTTCCCTTTGTGCCGTGTCCCAGAGCCCCCTGGCGCTGCCTCCCCTCCATGCGGGGGCAACCCTGTGTCAGTGCTCCTGAGTCACGCCCTTTGTGGGCCAGTGCCCACGGGAGCTGTCCCGTGGTGGGGAGGAGGTGAGGATGCTGGCGAGGGCCCCGAGAAGCTGGGGGGTTGGACTGCGGGGGAAACACCCACCCATCTGGTCGGCTCCAAGAACAGCTCATCCGTGCCCACGACTTAACACCCATGGCAGAATCCGTGAGAGGGGCTTAGGATGCATGAGCTTCCCCAGCAGGGCCAGGGAGAACAGCCAGAGCCCCCATTCACCCGGCTCTCCCCCTGAGGGCGGCCTGCAGGACATGTTCTCCTCTGTGCAGATTTTCTGGTTGGGGGGAGCTCCCCCCAGGACTCCTCCGACCACCCCTCACACTGACAGAGCCTCTCCTGGGTTCTGGGAGCTCCTGCTCCCGCCTGACAAGGTCTTTTCCTCTTGACATATTATAATTAGAGATTTGCAAGTGGTGAATTCTCCGTGTATCTCCAATGGCAACTTAACTTCTATTTTTAACACCTCAGCAGTCTGTGGAAATGGCTCCCACCCGCGCCGGGGCCTGACGGGAGGAGAGTGAGGCTGCCCAGCCTGGAGCCTGAGGGGCTGAGCTCTGGACAATGGGGGAGGTAGACTGAGGGAGCTGAGTGCTCCATCCTCCTCAGTGGCTCATTCCAGCAGTGCTCACTGCCTCTCTAAATGCCCTGATAACCTTTAGGAAGAGTGGACATGGGTCAGGCAAGGGGGACTTGGTGTCCTGAGCCCTTTACCCACTGGTACACTTCCAAGGCCAGGCAGGGGCTATGCTTTTGTGTTCCTTGACTGAGTGACTCTAAAGAGGACCCATGCAGCCGCCACTGTGGTTGTTATGATCAGAGCATTTGAGGTGTCTGGGATAACCTTGTTGACTCCAAATTCCTGCTGCTCCCAGACCCACATCTCCATCCCCTCAGACCCAGTGTTTACCAGTCCTCTCCGTTTCCTTCCAGAAAAGGTGTTTGCCCATGCTAAACAGTGCAGCACTGCCTTAGTCTACTGGGACGACTGTCACCTGCACCCCCTAACCTAGGTGGCTTGTAAATCACAGAGATGCCTCATCACGGGGGTGGGGGGCACTGGGACATCCAAGGGGGCGGCTTGGTAGATTCATGATTGGAGAGAGGCCACAGCCAGGGTGCTGATCTCATGCATGGGGGCCACACCCTCACGATGGCATCATGTCCCAAAGGCACCAGAAAGGAGAACTCCCATGAGTGTGTTTGGGGGAGGTGGCACTTTCTGTCCCTAAGGTCCACCTGTCTCTTCTAGATCCCGTACCAAATTCCCATCTGTGCCTGTCTCTTAAGAGCGGCAGTCCAGAGGGTAGGCGTTTGCCTTGAATGCGGCCGACCTAGGTTTGATCCTCGGCATCCCATATGGTCCCCCGAGCACTGCCAGGTGTAATTCCTGAGCACAGAGCCAAGAGTAACCTCTGGTCATTGCTGGGTGTGACCCCCAAAAAAGCAAATAAATAAATAAAATAAAGAACAGAATTGAGGGCTGGAGCGATAGTTCAGAGGTGAGGGCATTATTTGCCTTACACACAACTGACCCAGGTTCCATCCCTGGGATCCCATAGGGCCCCTGAGCACTGCCAGGACTAATTCCTGAGTTCAGAGCCAGGAGAAACCCCTGAGCATCACCGGGTGTGACCCAAAGAGCAAAAATAAATAACTAAAACTCATATAAAAAAAAGTTCCCTTCTGACTTCCTCTCCATTTGCTGTTTATTCCTTGGGGTCATTGGCACCAACCTTGCCCACTCTGGATAACTGGGCAGCCCCTCCCCTTGAGGAAGAGGCTGGGAGTTTGGCAAAGATTGGGTCTGGGCATGGGGAGAATCTGATGGCTTTGACTTACTTAGTCCATCCTCCTTCCGTAGGTAGTTTTGAGACTCTCTTTTGTTTGCTTTCAAATGAGCTTAGAAGCAGGGCATGGGCAGGATGAATATCTGTTGTGGGCAGGCTGGGGGTTGCTCTTCAGCTAGTCTCTGCTCCAGCTCATAATCTGCGACAGACCTTCAGGAGAGTGGAGCGAGTCTGTGCGAGTTCCGGGCTCTGGTGGAGACTAGGCGGCAGAAGGCAGCTGTGATATGCCCGGGAAGTGAGAGGTACCCTTGTTTAGCCCAGCTCCTGCAGTGCTGAGCTTGGAGGGAACCAAAGAAGTCACCAGCTCAGCCTTCTCTGGGGTGGCCAGGTGAGGCCGCTGAGGTTAAGTCTAGTATTCATATTCTCTGGGGTTCAGGCAAGTTCCACACGTGTTTGGCAAAGGCTGATTGACGAAGCTGGAGGGGAGGGGGCATAATCCATTCGCAGAGGCATGATGCAGCCATAGCATGGGTCTGGGGGACCCTGTGAGCCTGCAGAGGACAGGTGCAAGGTGCCGTTCAAAGGGAGGGCGTTGTGCCAGCCTCACCGCTATCTTGGCTGGCTGCACCCTCCCATGTTCTCTCTTCCCTCTTCTGTGGCAAAACTTGAGTTTTTATTTTTTTTTATTTTTATTTTTGCTTTTTGGGTCACACCCAGCGATGCTCAGGGGTTTCTCCTGGCTCTGCACTCAGGAATTACTCCTGGCGGTGCTCGGGGACCATATGGGATGCTGGGGATCAAACCCGGCCTGCACAGGCCGGCCATGTGCAAGGCAACACCCTACCACTGGGCTATCGCTCCGGCCCCAAAACTTGAGTTTTTAAGACTCAATTTGGGTTTTTAGATTTCCCTCCCGATATCACTCATTTTTGTTAGTGACACAGGTCAAAGGTTATAACCCCTGACTGAACTGTGGAAACTTAGGGTTTTTTGTTTGTTTGTTTTCTATAAGAGGCCAACTTGAGCCTTTTGAGGGAGACCTTTTGTCAGATTTATAAGAGAGCTTGGATGATTATGCGTGACAGGATGGAGCCTCACAGCATCTCAGTGGTTTCACATGATGGGACGGAGCTTCAGAGCAGCACCGTGGGGCTCATCTACATGCTTCATGGATCAACAGGTCTGAGGCTGAGAGTGGGGCAGAGACACGCTCAGTGACTGTCATGCCAGTGCCAGAATGGAGACCTCAATGGGGGCTGGGGGCGGCTCCCTCGCCTCCCTACTGGGGTTTTGGTTTTCTTTTGTTGGGTTGTTGGCTTTTTTTTAATTTTTATTTTTGGTTCGGCTTCGTGAAGCAAGAAAGTTTTTTGTTGAAACTTATTTAGAAAGAGCTGAGGGGAGAGAAAGGGAAGAGTATACGGGCTTCTCCAGCATGGAAATAGGCAAGCCGTGAAACATAGGCGCAAGCGAGATTTATGTTCAGAGAGAACCCGAGCTTGAAGAGCAAAGCGCTGCTTGTTTTGGGGCCCACCCCTGGTTGTTCTCAGGGCTTATTTGTGGCTCTTCACTCAGGAATCACTCCTGCCAGGGCTGCAGGGACCATATGGGATGCTGGGGATTGAACCTGGACTAGCTGTGTGCAAGGTCAAGGCGCTCCCTGCTGGACCATCTCTCCAGCCCCCTTTGCTACATGTTTCCTTCCCGCTATCCCCCACCCTGCTCCCAGATTCCGTGTGGTCTTTGTGTGACTCTATATTCTGAGTCTTCTCTCCTCTCTGAAGCTGGCCAAGCTTGGTCCCGCTGTCCTGAGGAGGCGGCAGGTGATGGGAGCTCAGCTGCCACTTCTGTTGGAAATTGAGTTCGCTTCTGGGCTTGAGGTTCCAGCCGTGAGCAGACTGAGGTGAGAGAAAGAATCCTCTATGTTCTAGAACCTTCTAGAAAAGGATTCCCTTCTCTCATGCTCCCCTGTGGCTCCTGGCGGCAGGTGTGTCGATGAGGCTGTGCTTACTTCACAGTCTTGTAGGTTGCAGCTATTGCAGCAGGCACAAACATGTGGGTTCTTGTCCTCAAGGGGCCAAAATGTCAAGCAAGGGATCAGAGAGCAAGTCGATGAATTCAGAATATTTAGGGAAACAGAAAGGAAGAGAGAATGAGGCAAAGAAGCTTCCAGATGATGGGAGGGGTCCCCAAAGACAGATGGTCTCATTCCTCTTTTTAACAAAGATGGGTGGGCAAGCGTTTCTTTATCATGCTCCAAGGATGCGGGTCATGCAGCCAGGCCAGAGGAGTCTGAGACGTATCTCTTCCAGAGTCTGGATCCAGCAGGGCTGGGCTTGTGCAGGCTCTCACCTCCGAGGCCTCCTTTATGATCTTCCATACCGGGTGGTTCGTCTGCTGAATCTCACACTTCCTAATTCCTTTTTGGTCTCTCTCACTGCCAGTGAGTGACCCCACCCCATCCCATTCCGGGGCTCTGGACTTCCTCCTTTGCCTTCCTGTAGAATGTGGAGCCCATGGGATTGACCAATAGGGTTGTGCAGTTGTGTGGATCTAGCCTTTGATGGAAAGGGAGGGTCTAGGCACAGCACAGGAGCCCACGGGGCTGGAAACTCATGGCTGCGTATGACAGCTGCCTCTAGCCGTGGAAGAGCAGCCTGGGCAGGCTGGCTAGCAGAGCAGCAGGGGGCTCTCCCCAAACTCTTAGAGCTCTCTGGCACAAGGCAAAGAACGAGCTCTCACTCTCAAGTCAGGAAGAGAACGTTCCCAAGCTCAGGAAACCTGGAGTTCCAGAAACCTGGGTGCCTTGGGACAGCCTCCCCAGGCCTCTCTTCATTCTCCTGCTAATAGTGTTGAGAGCACATGATCTTAACCCGACACAGCTGTTGCACTAAGGTCAACTGAAGGCAGACGTGCTGCAGACTTGTTCGGAAAGCCAAAAGGCCCTTTTCCTCTTAAAATAAATGTATGAAGTTGGTTGCGTCCTCTAAAGGAGAGATAAAAACATGCATCCTGATCCATAGGCAGGGAAACGCAGAGAGAAGCACCCTGGGTTGAAAGAAAGAAATGAAATAGAAAGCCAGGACCTGAGAGAAGGCCCCCAGGAGGGCCCTTCTCCCAGCACCCCAAACCTCTCTCTGTCCCACCCGGTGGCCTCTGGTGGCCCCCTGGAAGGGAGGGAACCCGCTAAAGCTGTGAGGAGTTGAGTGGAGGAAGCCCGGATTTCCCAGAGAAACTTGCTCCGAGGAACTCGCTAATTATAACCCGGATCGGATTTGACTTGTGCCTCCGTTGCTTCCCGTTGTAACACTGTAATTTAAGGAGATTGTTCCCGAGCCTTTTTTTAGGGGAGAAATTAGCTCCCGTGTTTTTGACTAAGAAAAGCTGAGGTGGTGACAGGACAGAAATGACAGGAGGTGGGTCTGCCCCCTCCCCCCTTTCCCTCTAATTGGTTCACTAGTGGGAGTCAGGTTTGCAGTTCTGGGAGGGGTTGCCGGGGCACCAGGCAACTTCTTGGGATGTGGGGTTGGTTTATCTGTTTTCGACACAAAAAAGATTGAAGGTGGCATTGTGGTGGGGGGTGGGGCAGAGGGGGGTTTCCATGGGCCTGGGTAAGCACCAGAGGGGGGTCCTAGACTGCAGAAGGAGCTTAGAAGAGGAGAAAGGGTGTGCAGTGGTCCTTAAAGGCCTGGCTGTGAAGACTCGAGGCACCAGATGAGATGGTAGATTGGGGTGGGACCCGAGCGAGGGTGTCTCCCTACCTGCTCTAGAGCTGGGGTGTCTTTGTCTGGGCCAGCACTGCTCTAGGCATCTCTCTGCCAGCCCCCTCCGCTCCTCTCTTCTTCCATCCTCCCTTCTAGGTCAGCCCCCCCCCCCCCCATCCTTCTCCATCGTTGTAGCTTCAGGGCTAAGCAGCTGGGCCAGATGTTGGAGAAGCAGAGCCCAGGGCTTTGTCGAGAAAGTTTCATTGGCACATAACAACCCCCACCCCGCTCCTGTGTTGTTGCTTATCCAAGTGGATGCCTGCTGTCCACTCCCCCGGAAAAAACGCATTTCAATCCAGCAGATTCTCCAGGCCATGCACCTCTCTGGACTATTCCTGGGGGCTTGCTTGCAGACTTGACTGTGCATTTTAAAATGGGAAGGGAAAAAAAAATTTTAAAAGTTAAAATGGGAGGTTCCACATGCAACTGGATTTTGGATCAGAGAGGAACATCTGAGGGTCCCTGTGTCTGGTGAGCGTGCTCTGTACCCCCCACCCCGAGTATGCCCACTGTTTACTGGCCCCTCCCTGGGATCAGGCTCTCCCCATCTTCCAGGACTCCTGGGTAATTTTTCAAATGAAATAGTTCCCGTTTTTATCTTTATATGGCAGAAAAGTTGTATTTTGTCTATTTTACCTCTGTCCTACTGGACTAACTGTGGAACCCTGCTGGGAAAATGAATGTTTATGCAATGGCAGAGGTTGGCAAGAGTCAGAGTTGTTCTATTAGGCATGCCGGCCCCTTTTACTTACACAACACACACACGCACACACACCACACCATACACACACCATACCATACACGCACACACTCACACACACACTTGTCGGGGGAGCCGCCAGGTTCCCCAACAGTGCCAGGAAGCGAAGTTCCCTTCTACCTCCGCCGGCAGGGAATGGATGAAAACTCAGGAATCCGATGAAGTTTTAAAAGGGCTTTACTAACACAGGTTCTGATATACAATCCAAGCGCAGGGAAAACCTCTGTACTCCGGGTTCCCAGTAGCGTCCAAGATGGCTGCCACCACGTGTTGAGGCCCAACAGAGAATGGAGAGGACAGAGAAAGAAAAAGCCAAGGGAAGCCGAAAAGGCAAAAAAGGGAAAAACGGAGCTTCTTTCTTGTTGCAGTTTATTTTGTATCTAGAAATCTGCCCAAACTTCCCAGCCCCACCCATTCTGGGCTGGGCTATCTAGAGGTAAAAACAGGAAAATAATTCTATAGAAATGTAGCAACTTCAAGAGGCCTTCTGGCTTATTCAAAGCCTCCCTATCAGAGCTTATTCAAAGCCTCCCTAGCAGAGCTGGGAGGAGCTGTAAGCTAAATGTAACTTCCCCATCAGGGAGGGTCAAATGCCCTCAGGTAATTTCTCCCAGCACCTCACCTATTGTCTTGAGCCAAGATCTGCCTGGAATTGCCTTTATAGGGTAGAGAAGGGGGTTTCTGAGATGGCATTCCTCAGTACCAAAGACTATACTAATGCCAGTTAAATATTTCTCCAAGCCTTCACAAGAGTCTCCTCTACTTCACGGTAGTTTTGTATTTTAGTTACCTTTGAGTTATCAGGGGAGCCATGCTTGCTTGCTTGGAGGCAAACAGCATTTCTCTCTGGTCTAATTACTTAGAGATCCAATGTGGCCAGGCAAATATGCTGGTAAGATCTAGCTAGTCCCACGATGCTTGTGGTAGCATGAGAGAATATTTATATCAGCCAGTACAGAATACATGGTCAGATAAACTGCCACATTTAAACTACCCCCTATCTACGAAGTGACCTGCAGGAGGCAATCCGGGGCAGATGCAGAGGTGTCCTGCAACACACTCACACACACCTCAAACTCATACGTGCACACACGCATGCAGACTCACACACGAATGCAAACACACTCACACACATTCACACACACATTCACAATACATGCACACACACATGCACACATACACTCACACACATGCACACTCACACAGTGCACACTCACACACTCACAAACTCACACTGTTGTTTATTTTTTAAAATCTCCCTTGGAATTGAAAAGCCTCCATTACTGTGAGTGTTGCTTTAATGCAGAGCTGGTCAATGGTGTGTCCTTTAAAGCAACTGGTCAGTGGTGTGTCCTTCTGAAGTCATAGAATGAACCAACCGATCTTATTATCATAACAGACAAGGCACTCTGAGGTGGAGCCAGGCAATCAGCCGACGCACGCAGTGCGAAGTAACATCCCATTTCACAGATGAGTAGGACAGAGGTTCCAGCTCAGATGGATTTTTCCCTGAATACCAGAACAGGCTGATTTCAAAGGCCCTTTCTTTTTCTGGTCACACCCGGCAATGCTCAGTGGTGACTCCTGGCTCTGCACTCAGGAATTAACTCCTGGCAGTGCTCTGCGGACCATATGGGATGCCAGGGATGGAACCCGGGTTGGCTGCGTGCAAGGCAAATACTCTACCTGCTGTGCTATCACTCTGGCCTCAGGCATGGCTTTCAGGGCAGGGAAGCCCCCTTTGGACACACGCGTATGGACAGTGAGGCCAGCTCTTGACAAAATGAATAAAAAATAAACAGCCAGGAATGCTCCCTGCTGTGATGATGCTCCCTTCCTCACTAGAACAGTCATCCCAGGAAGTGCATCCTCCGAAGACTCAGATGGAAGCAGGGGACTGTGACTTATGGGGAAGTCACTGGGGCATTTTCCTGCGCTCCTGATATTTCGTACCTCCAGCCCTAGAGGGCTTAACAGAGAGGAAGTAGAGAACACGGGAACTGGGGCATCACATGTTCCCCTTCTAAAGCCAGGATTCAGAGGGCCTGAGCACAGAGTCAAGGGCTGTCTATGGTCATGGGGCTCTAGCAGAAAGCTCTGTGCCACAGGAAATGCCATGGCTACTGGAAGCCCTGGCATGGCCTTTCTGCCACGTGGATATTGAGTTCTCAGGAATCCCAGTGGCCTGATGGGGAGAGGGGGATTGAGTGGTTGATAAAGACAGTAAAGATATGAGATAATCACAGCTGTGTTTCCAGGTCCAGCTGAGTGGACATAGGCTGGTTATGTGAAGTAGATTCTGATGCACCAACCCTGAAGAATAGTGGCACTTCTCTGTTTTATTAGCTACTTTCACCTTCTCTGATGCATGGCCCGGATGCCATGAAAGTCTCCTCAATATGGCATAACTTAGTATAATACGATAATAATGCACATGGCAATGCGTGTGGTTGGGTCCCACTGCAAACAGCCCCTTCTGGGATGAAATCTTCGATTGCTTCCCTGGGCCAGTGCAGGGATGCCAGGCTCGCAGGCCCCAGCTGGGCTTTGCAGAGACGTGAGCAGCTGGCGCATCCCATCTTTCTTCCATGGAGGGGATGTTGGCAGCCACCTTCCCAAACATTGCCCTGTCGATAACAGTCCAGCCATTGTAACCAGCTTTTGAGGTCTTGCATCATTTGAAAATGAGCCGGGTCAGATGGTATCAAAAAGAAGCTAGCTCAAGAGCAGGCAGCCTTCTGTGTTGGAATTGCGTTCTGGAGCATTGGAACAGCCTTTGCTGGAGATTCTATCAAATCCTTCCTCCTACTCCCAGTATCTGATCATCAGGAAACCTGGTCACGCTGCTGTCCCGATGCCACCAGCCCTCCTTGCCCAGGCTGTCTGTGCCTTGAAAATCTGTACTCTTGGCATGTCCCCCCAACAAAATGCTTATTAATTGCCTATAAAAATGCCACTAGAGGCACTAGCTTGGAAATGTACACAGGACAAGTTGAGAATGAAGGGGTTAGTTTTGCAGACAAGTTTATAGAGTCCTTGTAGACTTAGGGCCTTTATTTGTCTGGGAAGCAGACACTGGGTGCCATATATAAGGAAGAAGCAGCAGATGAGAATTTCTTGAGTTCCTGTGACTTTGAGAGGCGGCCTTGGAGGTACAAGAATGAGTGGGGAAAAAAGGAAGAAGAATGAACGGCAGACAGGAGATCTCCTTTGAAGTCATTCCAGTGGGGCACCAAAGATAGATCATAAATGAGGGACTTAGGTCAGTAGCGCCAGTCAGAAAAAAAAACTACATGATTTTGTAACCAGATGAGAGGGGGAAATGGCTCCAAGTAATAGACTTGGTACCTGCAGAAAAGGACACGGTTCCTCCCAGCTGGGCAGGACAAGAGTGATGAATTCGTAGCTACAGTGCTACAGTGTTGGTGTTTGCACCACGGACATTGCCCACAAGAGTAATTACCACTTGGGTATTGACCATGGAAGAGTACTTATACTATGAACGTTGGTCATGGAAGAGTATTTGTTCTATGGACATTGGCCATGTATAGAGTATTTTCTCACAGATATTGGCCATGATTCATATCAGAATTCTTCAACTGAAACAGACACAGAAAAGAGCTTAGATATATTCACCTGGAAGAATATATCTTCCATGTTGGTGTCCCAGTGGGACCACTGGGGAGGTAGGATGGTCCAAGTGGTGGCTGGACAGTGAACAAAGGACACTGGGGCCAGGGACTGTGAGCCATTTGGGGATGAGGGTGTGTATCCTTCTTGGCATGTGTACCTTCTTGGAAGGTATTTCAGGGGTATTGGCGGGGTCTTCCAAGCAGTTCTCAGGAGGACCAGGGGGCCCACAGCAAATCTTGGCCAAGAAGGCAAAGGGTTCAATGCATAGACCCGAGGATGTGATGCTGCTCAGGCCCTTGGTGCTGGGGATCCCTGCAGTCTCCTTGGTGGTGCATGAGGCCTCCGGAGCTGTCCCCAGCACTGCTCACAGTACAGCGCGGTGCTGGGGAGAGAATCTAGGTTGGGCGTGTGCTGCTCTTAACCCCCTATGCGGTCTCTCCAGCTCCCACTGGAAAGGTTTTTAAGCAAGACAGTGAATTGATCAGAATTTGATCTTAGGAATCATCTGAACACAGAAACACAAGGAGATTTGGGGAGTCCCAGTCATCGAAGTGGCCAGGAATAGGTAAGGAATGACTGGAAAGTGGCAGCTGCCATGTAGCCCTGAGAGGCCCCCAGTCCCTGGTCGTGAGCAGGCTGTAGGGTTTTATGGTTGAAAATCCCCACTGGTAGTCACTTAGAAGCCAGGATCAACTAATGAAAATGCAACTTTCCCCACCTCCAAGCCTTCTAGAAGCTTCTCAGCATTTGAGCCTCTTGTATCATGCACAAGTGCCTTGAGTTTTGGCCGTTAATTGTGGTTCGATTCTTGGACTGTCCGGTGTGAGGTGCAAAGGTGTGTCCAGGACCTTCAGGCAAATGCTCGTTTTTGATGCTCCTGCCTTGTGGTGCTCAGGTTGCCGTGGTGACTGGGTACATGTCAACAGTCTTACACAAGTGTCTGTTCTCCCTGACAGTCCCTGGACACCCGCACCCCTGCAGTCCCTGCTCTCTTCATTCTCTTTGATTATATCGTATTTGATTCCCACTCTGGCCACAGCTTCAATTGATCTTACTCTCTCGTCACTGTTTACGCCGCGGAGGCGCTGAGCGCAATGGGGAAGCATCTTCATCTGCTATTGCTCGCCGAGTGCTCCGTGATTGCCCGACACTGGAGATCCAGGCACACATGGGCTGGAATCTGCACTCAGCGCCAGCACATCCGTGCAACAGCGTGGCAAATGGCATCGCTAAATAATTGCAGATGGTGATGTTTGCTTCGGTCGTGCATCACTAACTAGATTCCCACCAAATATCACCATAATAAGGCTTTAAAAATGACATTGTTTCAGGTCAGAGCCATACTACAGCAGGGAGGGGATTTGCCTTGCACACGGCTGACCCCGGATTCGATTCCCGCATCCCATATGGTCCCCTGAGCACCACCAAGAGTAATTCCTAAGTGCAGAGCCAGGATAACAACCCCTGAGCATCGCCAGGTGTGACCCCAAAAGCCAAAAAATGAATAAATAAATGACATTGTTTCTGGTTTGTTGTGCTGCTTTGCTCCTCAGTCCATGCTTTGGACATTTGGCAAGGTGCTGCTGGACAGAACTCGTCCAGTCACTCAGCCTGTTGCTGGGTTGGGCAGTGAAAGTGAACAATTCTCTCAGATGTCTGGACCTTGGCGATTGCTCCCAGGTCCCTCCACCCACCTTCTCTCCACTTGACTGCTTGGACTCCCCCGCAGCAGTTAGGCCCTAGTTGTCCAGACTTATTACAATGTGGGCATCCTCCTGGCACAGTCAGTGCCGGGAGATAGGACTCCCAGAGGGAGAGGGACAGCAGCTGGTGCCAACTCTCTCTCAGATCTGGTCCTGATGCTCGATTGGTGGTTCTTTGCCTTCACATCTTTACCAACATCAGCCCAGGGTCAAGGAGAGGGAATGAGGCTCCCCTTTGACCCGGAAGAAGAGTGTGCAATTCCCATCAACCTTCATGATATCTCTGGAAGTCAAGAAATGTCCAGTTGCTGAAGAGTGTGGTGTGGGAGGGACAGGTGACCTGAGCAGCTTTCTCAGGGGATGGGAGGAGGACAGTGGGCAGAGGACCTGGAGAAGGGCAGAGACAGCCCCAAGGGACTATCTCTCTGCATGACCAGTGCTACCTTGTTCCCTCTGAATGCTTGGTGGTGAGAAGGGGTGGTCTCTGCTCTCAGGGGGCTCTGGAGAAGCTCTGAATGCCCATTCTTTTTGTTTGTTTTGTCTGGGGGCCACACCTGGCCACTGTTTTCAGTACCTACTCCCTGGCTCTGAGCTCAGGGATCACTCCCGACTGGGTTGGGGAACCATATGGGATTCAGGGGATCAAACTTGGCTTGCTAGTATACAAGGCAAATAACCTCCCCACTGTTGTATGGCTCCGGCCCAGCCTGAATGCCCGTTCTTTATTCTCCTAACATCTTTGTAACTGGATCGCACTGAGTCCCATACTGGGAGACTCCAGTTCGAGGGTGTTCCCTGGACCTATGGTTATTGGGAGAGTGACCTGCCAAGCACTGGAGTCCAGGTAGAGGCCACCTCTGGCCTGGAGGAGGGTGGGGGAGCTCCTGATGGTGCTGGATGTGTATGCTGCTAGCTCCTCTCAAACTGCTGGTCGGGAGTGGTGGGAGGTGTGGGGCACACCCCAGAGCAGTAAGAACCAGGACTAACCACATGCGCATGCACATAAGAACCACATGTACATGCAGGTGGATGGTCACTTCCTCTGCCCCCTGCCTCGAGTCTCCTCCAGGGGAAAGACAGGCTTTGGGGGTGCTCAGTGCATACAGCTCAGTTTCAACATGGCAGCCCATGCGGTTCTGAAGGCTGGGGCAGCCCTGAGTCCCACCGAGGCCTGAAACGTGGGGCAGGCACCCTCCCTCTCTACGGGCTCCTTCTCCTGCTGCCAGGCCCCACCGTAGGCTTTGTGGTGGTTCAGCCCCAAGAGGGGAGCACCCCTACTCCCTCCCTCCACCCACCCTAAACTTGCTCCCTCCTAATTTGAGAGATCTCTCCTTGTGTCCCCATTGTGCGTGTCCACCACCTCTCTCCAGCCCTTATGCCCACCCTTACAGGACTCTGCAGATAGTGATTTTTTAATTTTATAAGAGCCTTGAAGATGAAACTTCAAGACATGATTCTGTCACGGAAATGACAGGCCTAGAGTGCAGGCTCTTGTGTAGGGTTGATTCCTGCCACCGGCACTGTATGCCGTGTGTGCAATACCTCCACTGTCCACCAGGGGCACTCCAGCGCGGTTCTGGTGGAGATGCCGTGGCCTACCCCGGTTCCCACAGTGCTTGCCCCAGGCATGGTTAGCATTGGCCTGGCTTACTCTGTGGGCCTTGAAGTCCTATGTGGAAGCCCCCACCCCGTCTGTGGAAATCCAGGACACCGGCATTCACAGAAGAAGCCTCTTCTAGCACCCCGCTCCACTGCTCTGCCCTTTGAGCAAAGAGAACTCACCTAATTACCCCAGATCCATATTTCAGGACAAGTACAAAGAACTCAGAATTTAAAAGTCATCCACTCAGCAGATTCACAGAGAGAATTTCCGGCTCCAGGAGTAAGGCTTGTGGTTCCCGAGGAACCAGCTCACAGCTTCTCAGCTTCTTGGCAGCTGCCAAGTTCAGCTTGAGGTCAGATCAGCTGGGGGCCTCCGTGGGGTGTCAGTGGGAGGGGCGTCAGCCTTCTAGACCTTGCATCATCCTGAGATTGTCGGCTTTCTCAGGTCCGTCTCAGGAAGGTCACTGTCACTTAGGGCGCAAGAGACGTGACCTCAGCAGGCCTGTGCTTCCCACGCCAGCGTCTCCGAGACTGTTGAATTCACACGTAGGTTGGGGTTCCTCTTTCTCTGGTCCTGACATGAGCCCTTCTAGAGACTTTCTGTTATAAAGACAGAAGCAACCATTCCCATGATGGGGTGACTCTGAGCTCATTTAAAATATTTCAATAATACCTTCCATCACTGACCCTACCTCTGGCCTTGGCGAGACCTAATCCAATACGACTTTTTAAAACAGTTCAAAAAGCAGAAAAAAAAACCAAAGAAACAAATAAAAACAAAGAAACAAAAAAAACTACCCCAGTTAATTCATTAAAAGAAGCGGGTTTTCTAACATCCTCATTGCCCATGCCTCTTTAGCCGGGGTGAGACTTCTGCACTGTCACCTGGAAATGTAGAAATGGTAAAACTGCAGAGAAAGGGTCAGGCACACCGTTGCCTTTTTCGCTCATAATATTGCGCACCTGGGTCCAAGTGACTTCCTGGATTTAACCATTTTGTCTGCAGTTCACAGCCTGGCCTTGTGGTGGCTCTGGCCAAAACCCTGGACCTGGATATCAGTTGTTTGCTCACTTGTTTGCCAACGCACCACAGTGATTTCCTCTTGCCCTAATCTTTGCACATTTTCATAATTACTCCCATCGAAAAAATTCCCAGAAGTCAAACTGTGGAGTCACAGACTAAAAATGCACATTTTTAAGGCTTTAGATAATCAGATAAAATTTTTTTAAAAGAGAGGAAGAAGAAAATTACCCGCAGAAAGGTTAAATTCCTTTAGAGTCCCACAATCCTTCTCTAGAGCCCCACCCCCCGCCCCCTTGGTCTCCTGCAGTATCTCCGAGTGATTTAAAATGCTTGAGGAGAGGAGTGATAACGGTTTTCTAAACAGCAGCTGCTAAAACACGGTCGCTGCATATTGGCTTTCAGCTTGATAAATACTTTCTTATAAGGTCATAAATATCGGTGGTAGCAAAGGTTAATGTAGTGTGCAGCGCTGTGAAATCCTGCCGACAACCTGCTAGATCATGATGATGCATTAGCAGCTTTCTCGGGAAGTGCCTGGGCTTCCAAAGTCTGTTTATAAGTGGCCACTAACTCAACAAGTGCAGAACTGTGCGAGCTGGCACCCCCGTTCCTGCAAACATCATTTATTAAGTGAGCACCTTGCCTCCCCGCGCCGTGCCACAGGACGAGAAGAGAGAGGCAGGCGAGGCGAGTGTGATTAGCGGAGCTGACCATGCATTTAATCCCTGTTTGCAAGCTCGGGATGCGATACATGAGGACCCAGCATCTCGGCATGGAGGAGAAACAAAACAATCATCATTTTCTGTCCATTAGCAGGTTGTGGGTGGGCTTGGCCTGACACCTCCCGGGCCTCTAGGAAGCAGGTGTTCTCCGAAATTAGACTCGGAAATGATTGTGTTTTCCGGGGATGGGGCGGTGCTCAGACCTGGAGGTTATGGGTCTCGGAGCTGGATGCTCTGGTTGGCATCTGAGCCCATGCAAAGTGACGCTGGTGTGTGTGTGTGTGTGTGTGCGTATGTGTATGCATATGCACACACATACATCTGACTCTCTTTATGGGTGTGCTTGTGTGTGCATGCATGTGCGTGTGTATATGGGTGTGTGTTTGTGGTGTATGGATGTGTTTGTGTGTGAGTGGAAGTGTGTGAGGGGTGTTTGTGTGTGCATCTGTGTGTGTGCACAAGCACGTGTGCTTGTGTTTTTGAGTGTGTGTGCGTGCATGCATGTGTATTGAAGCAGAACAATGGATGCTGGCAGCAGTGAGCCAAGATCTAGCCCACCAGCCCCAGGCCTGTGTGGGGGGAGTGTCCTAAGCACTGCAGCTGCTGGGATTGTCTTGCATCTTTTTGCAAGAGCAGGTGCTCCTGGGCAGTGCTCCCTGGCTAGTGCTCCCCTGGCAGTGGGGAGTTGGATGCTCACCTGGGCACTGTGTTTTTTTGTCCAGTCAAACATTCTGAGCCAGATGTCTTCTTAATCTCTCCCTCTCTTGCTCCCTCATTCTCTCCCTCCCTCTTTCTTTCTCTTCTTTCTCCCTCTCTTCTTCCTCCTCTTTTCGCTTTCTGTTTCCCTCTTCCCTTTCCTGCTCTCTACTTTTCTCTTCTTCTATGTCTCCCTCTATCTGTCTGTCTCTGTCTCTCTGTCTATCTCACAGCTTTAATCGCATTAAATTCTGAGCTCTGAACTGTGCCTGAGGGGACCTGGTTCCATGCCACTCCTGGCAAGGCGCAGACCTGAGTGGGAACCCCCAGCTCCCAGAGCAGCTGGGCGGGAGCTCCAGAGACCTGAGCTGCCCTTTTTTTCTCTTCATTCCCATCTCCCACCAGCAGCAGATGGTGCGGAGCAGAGCTGGGGTCCCTCTGTGGTTACTTCCACCCTGACATCCCTGTGGGCATGTCCGAGTCCTTATTGGCCTGGCTGCTGAGGACAGAAGGCAGAGATGTACCTGACAACCCTGACAGGTGTG
Source organism: Cryptotis parvus (assembly GCA_021461705.1). Classification (NCBI taxonomy): domain Eukaryota; kingdom Metazoa; phylum Chordata; class Mammalia; order Eulipotyphla; family Soricidae; genus Cryptotis; species Cryptotis parvus. The sequence goes on along the minus strand of JAJIBD010002174.1, from coordinate 145,882 downwards.
AAATGGCCCCACCAGAGGAAGGCAGGCTTGGCTGTGGAGAATGAGTCACATTCACCCCAAGGGAAGTCTTGACTATGGAGAGGGACTGAAAACTCAGCTTACCCTGTCCTCACCCATGCAAGGGGAGAAGGACCCGCCAGGGTTCTCCCACACACATGCGTGGGAGTCCGCTTAGCCAGGAGGAACTGGGACTTCCGGTCACACTCAGGCAAAGGACAGCAAAGGGCAGAATCACCCAGCAAACATTGGCTGCAGAGTTTGCTCTGCAGAAAAGGGACAGAGCAAGGTTCTGTCAGCCCGAGGGACAGAACCACAGCACCAGCTTACGACTCGGAGAAACCCTGTGCTCACCCATGCAAGGGGAGAAGGACCCGCCAGGGCACCACGACTGGGGAGACAGGGAAGGGGGAGGGGGAGGTTCCTAGAAGCTGCCACCCAGATAGGACCCGTCATTGCTGGGGGCAAGGAGAGAGAGAAGGGTGCTACAGGGTGGGAAGAATCAGAGTGTGAGGAAGGATAACGTGAAGGGATCCCGGAGGCCAGAGGAGCTGAGCTTCGGTTCCAAGAGGAGACGCTCTCAAAAGATCAGAGATCAGTGATCTCTCTGATCTACTCTCTCTCTCTCTCTCTCTCTCTCTCTCTCTCTCACATGCACTCCCTTTTTGCTCTCAAACTCATTCTATTCTCACCGTCTTTCGCTCTTCTTATCTGCTTTCTCCTCTCTCTCTCACTCTCTCTTCCACATGGTAGAGTACCCTGGAAAATCAGGGTCACTAAGTGGGTTCTGGAAACCCCCTTCATCCAAGGTTAATTTGGTGTCACAAATATGTGCCTTGAGCAGGGGTGGGGCTCCAGCAATGCCTGAAGGTGATGTCCCGTCCCCATCCGAGCACCCTGGCACACTGGCTGGCTGGCAGATCCCGGTCATCCTATTGACTGTCTCTTCCATTTTTAATGAGGAGCCTGGGGCACTGTGCGGATAAAACGGCCGAATTATGAAATTATCACTCCATGGGGCATCTTCTGTTAGTCCTAATTAAATGATGCTTCATATTAACAAACAGAGCTCTCAAAGAAAAAAAAGGGAAAAAAGGTTTCTGATTTTTTGCATCCCCACCTAGCAGAAGTAGGAAGCTGTAGAATTGTCTAGAACAGATTTGGTCCACCACCGCCCCTACAAGGACTCGGGAGTGTCGAGTCGCTGTCCAGAGCCTCAGGCACATTTTCTGCACATGGAGCACAGGCGTGGGAGTCCGCTTAGCCAGGAGGAACTGGGACTTCCGGTCACACTCAGGCAAAGGACAGCAAAGGGAAGAATCACCCAGCAAACATCGGCTGCAGAGTTTGCTCTGCAGAAAAGGGACAGAGCAAGGTTCTGTCAGCCCGAGGGACAGAACCACAGCTCCAGCTTCCGTCCCGGAGAGGCCCAAATTCGGAATCTTGGAGAAGGACTTGGGTGAGCATCAGGTGCCCAGCTCCCTGTTTTGGGGGGGAGCAACAACTGAGACAGACCAAGTGCTGAGCTTAGCTCGTCTGGGGAACACGCTAGTGAGGAACTAAAGATACAGGCTGGTTTTCACTGCAGGGGTGTTTGTATCTGCTGCCAAGGACCCCCATGAGTGTCTCCCACCCGCTTGCCCCAATCTGGGCTCTCTACACTCGGTGTCATCATGTTGGTGATGTGGCCATGGGGTACCTGGTACCCTGGAGCTCAGGAGAGCTTATGGAACTGGCTGTGTATAGCCTTGCCTTCACTTTCTTTCCACACATGCCACTGGAGTAACATGGAATGAGTCCCCCTACCCGACACCCCCGGCTCAGTGTCCGCATTAGAAATGGCGGGTTCTCATCTGCATTAGAAATGGCGGGTTCTCGTCACACAGTGGCTGATATTGGCTGCGTCCAGTACCTGCTCCCCTGGGATCACCCAGCCCCGAACCTCCCTCCCCACCGACATTTTAATGGCGGCTCACTTTTACTTTCTTAGACCAGGGGAACACAGGACATCAAACCTGTAATTTTGGCCACATTATCCCCCTGTTCTAAACACGCGAGCTTATTACCTCAGACAATTAAGGAAATACAAGTTGAAAATAGTTGGTGATTAGGGAGGGTGGTGGGTATAAATCCAGCATGTCGGGACAATTAGCATTTGCAGTAATAAAAATCAAGCCGAGCGCCGAGGAAATGAATATTATGTTTATTATTGAGCATTTACACAGCGTTGGGTATTTATAAAATGCCTGCTAATTGTTTGGGGCCATTTCTTTTCGGGTAGAACCCTGATGAAGGACATTTGCTATTCTGTGGGGAGTGCCAGGGTGGGGGTTAAGTAGGATCCCATTAAATCACAATTCCAGCCCTCTTGTTCTCAGCTGAGATTGAAGTCGAGGAATACCCAGTAATCTCCCAGCATAAGTTATTCCATGTCTCTAGTGAAGGAGGAAGGAAGGAAGGAAGGAAGGGAGGGAGGGAGGGAGGGAGGGAAGGAAGGAGGCAGGAAGGGAGGAAGGAAAGAAGAAGGAAGGGAGGGAGGGAGGGAGGGAAGCAAGGAAGGAAGGAAGGAAGGAAGGAGGTGATGAGGGAAGGAAGGAGGCAGGAAGGGAGGAAGGACAGATGGACGGTGTAAGCTATAGACTCAGCCATTCATGGTTCTAGCGCTTGCTTTGATTTGCATAGGACAGTTTGAGTGAAGGCACTGAAATAAGCTTTCAGTGTTTTCCTAAAACCTTTCTGTTTTCTATGATTAAATTAGTGTAACATTCACGGATAGTTTTCCTGTTTTCCTGACAGGCACGGGGTTTCTCCCAGGTGCCTGTCAACAACACACCATCACCCCCGTATTCTGTCTTCCTCAGCCTCTTCATCAAGGCCCCGTTAAGTGCCAGTTACTAAACAATTATTCAGAACCCAGCTCATTGTTTTGTTTTTTGTGCCACATCCGGCGGTGCTCAGGGCTTCCTTCTGGCTCTTCATTCAAGGCGTCACTCCTGGCTGGTGATGCCCTGGGAACCATACAGGATGCCGGGGTTCCAACTAGGTGGGCCATTTGCTTTACCTGCTGCACTGTCACTCTAGTCTTCCTTGATTGTTTATTGGGGATCTGACATGTGAGTATCACAAACCCATTTTATGGAGGAGAGAACCGAGGCTTCTGGAAGCTCAACTCATTAGCCCAAGGTTAATCAGAGTATCCCCTGGTCCCCTGTGTTCTGGTCACTTCCCCACCAGAGGGGGTAGCAGAAAGCAGGAGGCTGGAGCTTGGAGGACTCATGCCTCCCCCGCCTCCCCTCCCCCTCCTGTGGGGGAGTAAAGAGTCACCAGCCTGCTAATATAATAAGGACCATCTTTCCACCTTTGGGCAGCAAACCCAGAAAAAGCCTGGAGCACCTCTAACAACAGAAGAACCTGATAAGAGAATTAGAAGGTTGAGAATGAGAAGGTTCAGAATGTTGATGACCTTTGTATTATATTTTCTTTCACTGTGGGGTTGTGAGACTACTGGGGCAGGGGTGAGCTTGAGCCATACCCGACCCATCCCTGACTCCCACACTGAAACTGGGACTTTGGAATGTGCCTTTCTAGAAAGTTCCCTGGGTGGCTCCTGAAGCAGAGATTTAAACACCTACAGAGCACATTCAAAGCCAGTGCATGAGAACACCATGGCAGGGGGTTGCTTGCAAAGGAGACTTCTTGCTCTTCACCAGTGCCCAGGGCAGTGAGGCTCAAAGAACGCTGCCATCACTCCCCATCAAAAGAGACCTTTACTTTTTTAATTGAATGAAAGTATTCCCAAGTTTTCTTCTGCGCTCTCAATGCAGTATGTTTTCCCTGCGTGATGGGATCCGGCTGCCTTGCCGTATCCCTGCAGTTGGCCTAGGAGGCTGGTTCTGAAGCCTTCCTGGAAGGTGTCGGCCAAGATAACGTGCTGTGGAGGAGCTGCAGAGCGGGGCTGAATGGCGCCGCCACCTTGTAATCTGAAATTCAATAGGAAAAAATCGAAGCGTCAGAGTCACAGGCAGCTGTGCGTCTCCCACTGCCATGCTGCAGTGGCCTGGGCTCCGACTTTGTGATTGTGTTAATGTGGGCACGTTATACTGCTCTCTGGCCATGCATACACAGAACATTATAGAAAGAGCAAGGCAAGGGCTGGAGCAATAGCACAGCAGATAGGGCATTTGCCTTGCACATGGCCCGCCCAGGTTCAATCCCCAGCATCCCATATGGTCCCCTGAGTACCGTTAAGAGTAATTCCTGACTGCAGAGCCAGGAGTAACCTTCTTGAGCATTGCTGGCTGTGACCCAAAAAAGGAAAGAAAAAAAAAGAAAAAGAAAAAGCAAGCAACTCCCAGATCTGTAAGAAAATCTTTCTTGACTTTTCTCAAGAAACCAGTCCAACCCCCCACCTTTATCCCCTCACTCAACCACTTTTAGGGTGCAAAAATTGAGTCTGGGAGACAGTACTGTGGTTAGGGAATGTGCTAGCTTGCAACAGATCTGGGCTTGGACCTGGCACCACATGGTCCCCTAGAATTGCTGGGTACATCCGTGGAGGCTGCGAGCCCCGCTAAGGTTCAATGGTCAGGATTCTCGGTGGGTACCACTTTGTTCCGCATCTGCCCTTCACATTAATGATGTGAGATTTGTCCATCAGAGAACAAACCCATTTTCATGAAGTTCATGAGTTTCCTCTCCTCCAGCAGTGTTGGATAATTCCAGGGCCTCTGAGTGTGAATTAGTTCATCCTGTATGGAGCAGCTTTTATAAGCAGGAATTCTCACAGTGGTAGCTGCAAAGCAAAACTCCATTGTCCGACGAAGTAACTTCTGACCTAAAGCCAGTCCCTCTTGCGGTGGTAGCTGAACAGAGCCATGGAGAGTGGGCTATGCAGGAAAAAATATGGTGCACAGTGGCCCACCCCTATGTGTGCAGATGGTCTGTAGGGCTCTAGGCAGCCAGGCAAAGCAGGCTGGAAAGTCAGAATGTTTTTTTTTTTGCTCCATGGCCTTCAGAAGAAAGGCACGTTTGAAAGAAGAGATAGCCGTTTGTGAGCAGATTTCTGAGTCCTGTTTCATGCCTCTCTCCCTGCGCCCGGCCCTGATGGGAAAAATCCACTCTGTTACACTAAGCCTGTCCCTCAGAAGAACCTGAGTCTGGCCAGTTAGGGAACAAACATGTGAATCGTAAGTGGCGAGATTGGCTATCAAATGTCTGACAATAAGCATGCTGGAGTTCCCCCAAGAGTGACGCTTCCCTGCGTGGCTCTGCATGGCACCCTCGCTTCACCATGTCCCTATGTTCTTGGAAGGTGACCTTGGGGAGTAAGCCGACCTTGCCATGTTCATGGTCATTGTTTCTCAGACACTATAATCAAAGGGCTTTGTGCAGGACTGTGTTCTGGGAGGAACCGGCTAGGATCTGGTGTGCTTAGAGACAGCTTGTGTTATGAAACAGACCCCTAGAAGGCTGGATTTTGGTTGGAAACCTTTAGTTAGTCTGTTTGTGGAAACACACCTGGTGATGCTCAGGGTTTACCTCCGGCTCTGCTCAGGGCTCTCCTGGCAGTGGGAGGGAGGACATGTGGGACGCCAGGGATCAAACCTGGTTCCACTGTGTGCAAGTCAAGTGTTATATGATGCTCCTGCCCCAAATCCAGGAATTTTAGCTGAGACCAGTCTCAGTTGGACTTGACACCAATTTTGGGCAATCGAGTTGTGCTTTTCATAGACATTTTTTATAGGCCTGGAGATAAAGGCATAGAGATGGACTAATGGGCTGTATGGAATCCTGCCCACGCTCTGGGGTGGGGAATCTTGGAGCTGAGTGTGTTTGCATCTTCACCCCAAAGTCCCAATGCTGTTTGCTTTTCCCATCCATGTCTGAGTTGGCTTTGATTTCTCAAGTGAATGAGGTAGTAAAGAGAGACAGGAAACAGCTAAGGTGGGTGAGAAGATTGTATCCAGCATCCCAGGTGTGAGGGCAAGAGTGGGAGTGGGGCACATTCAGGGGTGCTGGCTGCTGGCCAAGGGCTCACCCGAACAAAAGGATCCAAGAGGGAGACGGTGGCAGAGAACCTGGGCATAGACTGCTGATGGCAGCCCAGTGCCCTTTTGGTATTGGGTTGGCCATTTGTGCCTGAGTGTTGCTGCGCATCGGGGGGCGGGCTGGATGCTGCACTCACCAGTACCAGTGGGATGAAGAGGCCTGATAGCACATGCCTTAGGGCCCCGTGAGACCAGGACGATGCTTTAAGTGTGTCCCCAGGAAACTGGGAGCCTGGGGAAAGAGTCATATGCCTTGAACACCCAGGGGGTGGTGCTTGGGCAACTGGAGCTTGATTTCCCCACTCTGGGAGGACTCATCCCTCTCTCACCACGCCAGCCTCATGTCCAGTCTCTCCTTCTGGGTGGCCACAGCCCAGCTCCTTATAACCGTGTTCGACCCTGGGCCTCTGATTCATTCCAAAGACTGCAGACGGACTTTCTGGAGAAAGTGCTCCTCTGACTCCAGGCTGCCTCCCTGCCTAGGAGTTTCTGCATTTCAGCAGAGTCTGGGATGGGTCAGAGCCTAGGAGAGACGATGCCTGATCAGTGTCACCTGTGGGTGGACACTTCCGGCTCTCTGGAGCGAAACTGGAAAGGTGGGAGACCTAAAGCTGCCCAAACTCTGTGTGTCGCACCACCACCACCCCTCGTTTGGAAGCCTGATTGTAAGGGCAGGTTTGAAGGCTCCTTGCTGGGCTCTGCCCCCCTGATTATTTTCTGGTGGAGGGAAACAGGGAACAGGAGTGGGGAGGGTTAGATTGTCTCCTTCGGGCGAAGACTGCATGCGCAGGCGTCTCCCTCACTCCTGCATTCTCTGTGTGCATTCAATCCAGTTCCTTTTTCCCTTGGCTTAGAACATGGATATATCTACCCACCCCAGCCCTCCCAGAACTTCTCCTCAATTGCTTTTTTATCAGGTTTACAAATCAAATCAAATAGGTATATTGCAGAGTCCTGTGATATTATTTTCTGAGCTTATAGTACAATGGATTGAATTACCCTAGTCTATGCTTGGCTCCTGCCTTTCTCTCTAGATTGAGTGAGAGGGAGAGAGAAAGAAAGAGAGAAGAGAAAGAGAGGGAGGGAGAGACAGGGGAGGGAGAGTGTGAGAGAGGGGAGAGAGAGAGAGAGAGAGAGACTCTGGACCCTGTAAATTCGTGGTGCCGGGCATCACGGGCTAAATCAAGGCCGCTCTTGAGGCTGCAGGGAAAGACAGGGCCGTGTTTGTTACACAAATCAATTTGGTCCAAAGTACATCACAGAGGGTACTCAACCATCGCTCCCATCATATTGTCAACTTAATCAAATAATGCCTCGAAGACACTCACAAGCTTTTCTCACTGAGAAATAACTCGGTGGGTGGAGGCGGGGAGGCAGCCGGCTATGCAGAAGTCCACGTTTTATTTATCGCTGTGAGAGCGCAAGCGGCTTTGCCTGTTCCCCATTAAAGAAGCAGCTGACACCCGCGAGGCCACAGGTCAGGGATGAAGTTTTTTTGGGTGCCGTTCTGTGCTGCAGAGGCCTTGTTTGTCCCTGGGGTGCTCCTGTGCAACTGGGGATGCCTCCAAAATGTCCCGATGGGCTGGATGGGGAACGAGGAACCTCTTCAGCAAGATTATCACAGAGAATGTGTCTATCCCGACACAGGGCCTTCTCTAAGAGAGACTCGAACTTCCTTGGTGCTTTCCAGAGTCTCCTTTTTTTTTTGACAAGAGGCCAAAAGTGTCCAGGGCCCTCTGACTCTTAGATTCGATCTGGTTCTGCCTTGACCTTGCTGTGTGATTTTGAACAGGTTACTTAACCTCTCTGAGCTGCCATTTCCAAACTGTTAGGACAAGCTATTGGGATAAAATGGCTTTGTCAGCCATTTTTGGAAAACAATATGGATAATCCTCCATAAAAAACAAACTAGAATTGAGCTTCCATTTGACTCAGCAGTTACGCTTCTCAGCATCTCATCCATGCATCCAAATCTCTGTTCAGAAGAGACATTTACACACCTATGGCACAATGGAATACTACACAGCCATTAAAAGGTGAGATCACAGAGTTTGCTGCTGTGTGGCTGATCTGAGAGTGTCAGGTTGAGTCAGAGGAAAGGCAGGCACAGAACCATCGTTCTCACATACAGGATCTGGATAAACAAATGGAGTGTCACAAATGCCCCGAGTGAGCAGGGACGTGAGAACTGTTTCTCAGTAGGAAACTTCTGCAAGGTTGTGGGGGAGAAACAGGGTGGGGGGGGTCAATGGCCCCATGGTGGAGGGAGCAGATAGAACATGTGGTGCTAGAATGTTCTAGGCATGAAACTGTCATTAGTCATAAGGATAATTAAAAACCTTTCCTGTGCTGTGGACACAGGCTGAGAAATCTATTCTGGGATCAGGGTAGCCACGGCTTACTAAGGTCCTGGTCAGTCCTAGATGGACCAACTGCAGAAGCCAGACATACCTGCCTGTGTGTTTGTGAGTGTGTGAGTCTATATGTGTGTGAGTATGTATATGTCTGTTTGTGTGAGTGTATGAGAGTATATGTGAATGTGTGTGAGTGAGTATGAGTACCTATATGTGTGTGTGAGTGTGTATATGTCTGTGTGTGAGAGAATGTGTTTGTGTGTGAGAGTGTGACTGCCTGTTGTGTGAGTGTGTGTGCATGTGTGACAGTGTGTGTTGGGGGGTCCTTTCACACTTACCATTGACACAAGCATGGTGATGACAGTGGTGGTGATGAATTTGATGAAGATGATGATGTAATGATGATGATGTCATAATGATGAAGATGAAATCATAATGATGACACCACGATGATGAATGTTATGAAGATACTGGTGATGAAACTGATGAAGTGATGATGATGCTGTCGTAATGGAAGATTAGTCATGATGAGGAAGGAGATATTGAGATTGATGAAGACGAGTCACAATGATGCCTGATCCCATCTTGTTCTTTCTAAACGCAAATTTGGGTGTGAGGAATCCTTCCTTCACAGCACCCGCCATGCCTGCTGAGGGTCTCTGCTCTCTAATCCCCTCCCTGGGGGCACCACCTCCCCCAACACCATGCTGTAGAGCCACTCAGCCAGTAGAAGTTTCTGCCCGAGGACATGTCAGCATCCCTGTTTCCGTGGAAGGGGATGCCCTGGCTCTTAGTGCCACCGCCCCCAGGGTTTCTGCTACCAGCGCATGGCCAGTATCTCTGGGCTGTGGCCTATTTTCTTAGTGCCTATCCTGATCCCTGCTGGCCTCTCTTGCTGCCGAGGTTGGGCTCCTGCTCTGGTCTGTGGACATTGTCCCCCATGGCCAGCTACGGCATATGTCAAGTCCTCATTGCACCCTGCCTGAAATTGTGTCTTGTCAAATATGCTCGAGACTCTCCCATGCCCAGGCGATCTTTTGCTGAAACACTCTGGACCGGATGTTCCGTCCTTTCACTGTCCTACCCTTGTATGTGTCTCTCTGTCTTTCACCACAAATGCTCATCCCTGACCTCTCCCTGGCATTGCCTCTCTGGATCCTGATTTCTGCTCACTCTTTCCCCCTGTCACCCACCTCCATCCCCAGCGAAGGTTCCCTGCAGGACAGCCCTGCCCGTAACCTGGGGTGACTCTGAGTCTGAGTCAGGATCCAGCATCCTCACTCCAGTACAGCTGGGGGGTGCAGATAGGTAAAGGGTGTGGCTACAAACATCCCCAGACTCAAGCTTCTATCCCCAGGGGGTACCTGTGTGGCCCCAGAGATGCCCCCACTTGCACCCCAAGAGAGGCAAGGTGGGCCACGGCATGGAGCAGCCTCTTCCCTGAGCCTCCCGGATTGGTCGATATCAAAATCCAATTTCAGCAGGATTAGCCTTGGGTTGCTCAGAGCTATTCATTGAATTAGGAGCGATTATCACGGAAGGCGCCCGGGGTCCTTTATTAAGTTCTTGGCGGGAAACCCTAAGTGGTCTTCGGAGATTAAGCGCCCGTGGTGTTTAGAACCCACACTGGTGTCTAGGGAGTTGGGTTTATTAGGGGGAAAGTTCGGGGGTCCTGCCCTAGCCCAGTCAGAACCAGGTGAGCCTTTTTGGGAGCCCCTGAACCCCCTTTCCTGGTCTGGTGTCTCAGTCCCAGAGCAGCCCACAGCCATGGACGGTTGTGTCTGACTCACTCTGAAGCCAGAGCCTGAAAGATCAAGCTTGGAACCCGGTGATTGTTGATGCTGGGACACAGACCCAGTTACTGTATTTTCCCACATCGCCCAGTGGCCCCTCTCACTCTCCTAGACCTTTAGAATGTGCCTTCCCCACTGAAAGTCTAGTAAAGCATGCCAGGGCCAATGGTGGGACTCCATGAGAAGACACAAATGCACACTTCGCTGCATTGTATGTTCTTCTCCCAGTCATGGCTAATCCCCTCCACCCCAAGTTTCCATGGATTCTGGCCTTGATGGGTGATGCCCCACGCCAGGGGTCTGGCTGTCTGGGCTGCTTTGGAGATGTCCAGGAAGGCACTTTGGAGACATCCAGTATCCGCTGGCCTTGTTGTCAGCCCATACTTGTTCTCTGTGCAAGTTTGTCTCTCCGGCTTTGTCCTGTACCACCACTACCCCGTCTATGTGTGCTGAGGCTGGCCCTGTACACCCAGGACTGTGACAAGGCTGGTGACCTTCCAGGAGGCTGGTGGGAGCTCCTGGGTGCCAGGTGGGGGCATCCCAACCCCTGGTGCACAGGGGCCAGCCAGCAGCCTGGACTGGCCAGCTCGGGGAGCCATGAGTCCCGTTCCTGGCTAGGGAATGTAGGAATGGGACATTGAGCATCCCTTCACCTTCTTGTCTCTCCTAAAAGAGGGGTGCTCATGCACACATGGGGCAATTGTAGCATGGGACACCTACAGCTGAGGTCTGAGGAATGCCCAGACCACCCCTGCCTAGGTCATCCAAGCCTGTGGTATTCCCTGAGTGGAGGGATGATCCTATAGAGGGGGCAGGGACCCCTAAGACCAGTATGGCCTGGATTCAGGAGGTGCTCCACAGACACACACTGCCTTCCTCTACAGAGGAAAGGGTATAGGTGGCCTCAGAACCCCAGGAGACACGTGGGGTTCACCCCACAGAGCCCTGACCTCAGGCACCTTCGTGGGAGAGGTCTGCCCCCATCTATAAGGGAGCCGATTCCTGGGGAAGGGGCCCCACCCATGTGGGGACTGGCAGGGTGGGGCAAACATGGGCTTGTTCTGAGCCTCATGTCCCAGCAAGCCTGGGGAAAAGAAGGAGCATTACCTGCCTCACCTTCCCAAGCCTCTCTAAGGACCAGACTCCTGAATCCCAGCCCTGCCACAAAGCTGGTCCCTGCCCATCATCGCTTTGGAAAACCTTCTGGAAACTTCTTTGTTCTCTCAACTTCCAGCTTCCCGCCCACCATCCCTCCCCTTGCACTACTGAAGCATCCTCGGTTCCTTCCTGATGGTATGTGTTAGCGTTAAGCAGGTCTCTCGGACAATGATGCTCCGCCCTACCCATTTGTGACCATTCGTATCCCCTCACACTCGCAGATGATTAATTGAACGTTGTATGTTTTTATCAAAGGAAACAATGCAAAGATTTCTTCATGTTTGACTAAAGATGATTAATTTTAATTTTCACATGAGCGGCATAATGCTATTAATCATTTAATATGTTTAATCATAATCTCTGTAATTCCTAATTAGGTTTATTAAACTGGAAACATCCAACAGTTCTGCACAAATCCTCCTCCTCACAGCTCCCTTCTCGGGGAGAGGAGCTTGTTTGTTTGTGTTTCAATAGTAGCTGAGAACCATCAAGAAGGAAAGGGTGGGGGACCTGGTCAGAGGAGCGGGGGTCTATCGGTCACTGCTTCTGAAACCTTAGAGTCCTGAGTTCCAGGGCAGAGCCCTGATCTCTGGATTCTAAGTCTCATCCGCTATATGCATAGGAACCCCGACCTCTCGACACCTACAGAGAAAACTCAGATTCTGCTTTGCTGGCTCGTGAGTTTCTGGTGCTGTGGACACGGGAAAAGCCCTGGATGTGGAGTGAAGTTTCCTGTCCATGAAATAGCTGTTGTTCCCCCTAGGCCACCATCGCCTCATGGCGTGCCTGGGGTGGATCCCTCCACCTTTAGCAATGGATGCTCTTTTCTCTGTCTCTGCCCATCAGGGGGTTACCCAGTGTCCTGCCTTGCCTTCCCTACCCAGAAAGGGGTCTTGACTCTCCTGGGGCCGACCTGTCTAGGCTGATGGCTGCCCCGTGGTATCTAGCATTGGGACCCCTCCCTGCCCCCAACAGTGGGGCCCAGGAACCTCCAACAGCCTCCCAGGGAGGTTACGGCTTATTAAACATAATTGATAGAATGTATGGTCTAGTACATTTAATATGTACATACACGCACTCACTAGCCCCTGGTCCATGCAGCCAGCTCTGAGAGAGTCTCTTATCTGCCATGACTCAGCCTCCGTGTCAAGCAATGGTCGTGGGGCCCCTCTCCAGGGCCAGTCAGTAACTTTGGCAGGGGTGAATGCACATTTGCTTGGTACTCAGGGCTTCATGCTCCACCCCCAGCCTCCCCTGGCTCCCCACCTACAGCGTTTCCACTTATCCTTCATACGGATACTGAGGCCCAGTACACGCCCCTGAATCCAGAACATTCCTCCACACCTCAGCTTCTTTGGGCCTGCTTTCTCCTCTGCTCTCTGGGTCCCCTGCACCCCTCCTTTTAGATACTGCCCACTTGAAAGCCGACCTCCACAGCAGGATGGCCCCAGTTCGGCCAGGAGCCCCCCCGAACCCCCATCTTCAGCCCCCTCCATCACAAGTGCAACCCCAGCACTGGGCATTCTTCCAGCTCTTTCCTTCCCACCCACACTGGGCCAGTCTGTGATTTGGAGAACGAACCTCCTTGTCCTGGAGATGGTCATCGCTCCCTTAAAGAGCATTTAATGAAGGGACGGAGTGATAGCACAGTGGGTAGGGCAGGTTTTATCCCTGGCATCCCATATGGCCCCAAGCACCACCAGGAGTAATTCCTGAGTGCAGAGCCAGAAGGAACCCTGGGGGAGCATTTAATGAGCCTGACTTAGCCCCTTCTTCTGTTTCCGGAATGAGGCTGTTTGTGGGCCTCCCTTCTGACCTTGGGCAAAAAATGACCATCACTTTAAAGACTCCGTCACTACCTGCTTATAGCCTACCAGCCACATGACCAGAGCTCTGCCAGGCTGCATTCATTGTGAGGGTGATTCTTCACAGAGCGTCCTGGCACGGCTGTTCTTCTGGTTCTTTATCCAGATCAGGAAACTCTTACCATCTTCTTTTCTCTCCACGTCTACAGAGTAAAGTTAGATGCTGGGGGCTCCATGGAAGAACTCTCCAGAAGCTAGGATGGGGCGAACTTGAATGATTAAATTCAGTGATTACATTCAGTGAATTGATTAAAGGCCTACCAGGTCGTGGTTTGCATTACAGGCTAGCAGAGGATGGCAACTTCATGGGCACTTCATGGCCTTGAGTTGAAAATAAAATGCACAGGGGGGGCGGAGCGATAGCACAGCAGGGAGGGCTTGCGCCTTGAATGCGGCAGACTCCGGCTCGATCCCCAGTATCCCATAGGGTCCCCAAGCACTGCCAGGAGTAATTCCTGAGTGCAGAGCCAGGAGTGACCCATGAGCATTACCATGTATGACACCCTCCCAAAAAATACGATGCACAGGGTCCAAGGAGGAGGAGGAGGAAAGAATGAAGGCTCCCCAAGACACACAGCGCGTTAGGGAGTGTCACTACCTGGGCTCCATCTCCCTCACCCAGTACCTCTGACTTTGTGGAACTGTCCTCCTGCACCGTGTTTGTATTGTTTTACACCTGACTGGCCGCCAGGGATCAGTTCCTCCCATTTATAGTGTTCTCAATTGCTTATGTCTAGAGGAGGACCACTCCTTGCTCCAGCAGGAATCCATACCTGGGTGTTTATTCCTCCTGTTGTCAAAAAGCAGGTGTCTGGGGCTCTAGACACCTAGGTGGTGTCATATGATGGGGAGGGTGATTGCCTTGCACGTAGACAAGCTGGTTTTGATTTCTGACACCCCTAGAGTCCCCTGAACACTGCCTGAATGAACCCTGAGGTCTGCTGGGTGAGGGCCCCCAAGCCAAAACCAAAACAAACAGGTGACAGGTGTTCATAGCATCTGCTGCCTCCTGGCTGTAGTCCACGCTAATTGCAGAGAAAGTTTGGGCCCTCTCTGAAATGAACTCAGCAGATTAATCTTATTGTTCCTACTGCCCTATGTGTGTCTCTGTGACCTCATGGCTGCGTTCCCATTTGAGGAGGGAGAGTTATGCTAAGAAGACAGTAGGCTATCCCCTGCAGTCCAGCAGTCAGAACTTCTTGGTTCCAATGGAGATGTTCTGTTTATAGGAAGCCACCAGCCGCATAGACTGTCAGGAGCTTAAAATGGCTCATGCCGGTGCAGAATTGAATTGTCTGTTTTATTTCATTTTGACTCATTTAAACTTTCACAGTCGCAGGGGATCAACCCTGTTCAACAGTACAAGGTCGGAGTGGTCAAGAAATATATATTTCTTGAAAATATTATATTCCAGAAAGATATAACCCTTAAAATAAATTTTTAAGCCGATCAAATGGCTGTTTGCACTACAGAATAATAAATATTCATTCTCAGATGCACTGTCCCAATGCCCACAATTGTCGCTCGTCTCCACGATCATGTAGGCAGATTGATTTTGAGCACGCTCAGTTAAGGGGTCCACTCTACTATATTAATGAGCCTCATCCCCTTCTCGATGAAGAGTTGTCTCATTACCTATTACTCCCATCACTACAAGCCCTGCTTTTACATATACACACACTCACGCACACACACTCATACATGCAATCACACACACACCTCATACATGCTCACACACTCACACACTCACACATTCACACATACACGCACATGTATGCACACACTCACACATACACTCTCACATTCACACACTCATGCACTCTCACATACCCCCGCCCAATATTATGGAGCCAGCCCTTGCTTTGCATGATTGTCGCCATGTGCTAATCACCAGCTTCTTTCAGCTCTGGGCTTTTCCTGTCTACCTTTCTCTGAACCATGTTCCATGATGACCTTGGGATCAGTTACCCTGCTGGGCTTACTGTGTAATCTCAAACCCATCATGCAAGCTCAGTGGATAGCCAGCCACTCAGTGCTTGTTGAATGAGTGAGTGAGTGAGTGAATGGATGGATGGTGGATGGACGGATGAGTGAAGGAATCCATGGCGCTTTCCTTCCTCTATGTTCTGGCCTTTCCCAACCATCTGGAGCAAGACACACATCGGAGCAAGAGCCTGGGGGCCACTCAAGCTCTTTCCTCTCCTCCTTTTAGCAGACAGACGATGCAGCGCCCGACGGATGGCCAGCCCCAGACGCAACCTTCTGAAAACACAGAGAACAAGTCCCAGCCCAAGCGACTGCATGTTTCCAACATCCCTTCCGGTTCCGGGATCCTGACCTCCGGCAAATGTTTGGCGTAAGTATGGCCACTCTTGGCAGCGCCCACCCCGTGCTCCCTGAGTCCCCTCCCTTCCCCCGTCCATGTAAGTTCTGGGCATTTATGAAGCCAAGGTGAGATGTTTCCAGGGCTGGTGGGGGCACCTTATGGTATGTGTCCACCCTATTTCCCTGTAGCCACATGATTGTCTGCTGACTCACACCACTGTGTGGCATGTGGCAAGCACACTCAGATCACGCTGTGTCACAGTGTGGCCATTGGTGGCCCCGTTGAGTGACCCAGGGCCCAGGGCATGGCTAAAGCAAGTATTTCAAGTCCTCATGGCTCTTGGTTCTAGGTACTGACCAGTACTCAGGAAGGGGTCCAGGCTGCTCCCTCCTCCTGGACACTTTCCCAGGCTCTGTGTTTTGAGGGCTGAGAAGTGCTCGTGGACCCTCATCGATCTTGAGGAAAGAGCAAAGTGAGACCCCTACAAGGGGCCTGACGCCTGTGTCCTGCCTTTCTTTGGGAATCCACAATGCCCATTCAGAAGTGCCAAAGCAGAGAGAGTCTGGTCCTGCTCCTAGGCTTCTGGGAAAAAGCTGAGATGGGGAGAGCTCAGACCCAATCCTTCGTCCTATGCCTGCACTTTCTACCTTGGGATGAGTTTGCCGTTTCTTTGGGCTTTGTTCCACAGAAGGACTAAACTGGGCCAGACATTCATATTTTTTTTCAAACATCTTCCATTCATCCCTGACCTCCCAGACTCTGGGAGTATCTGCCAATGGCACGAAAAGCACAGCAACCGTCATGTTGAACTTAGAGGAAAGGTTGACCCGCTGGAGATGCGGCACGTAGGAATTTGTAGTGGATGCAAATGGAACCCAAGGAAAGGAAGTGGGTCTTTCAGTCCTGGTGTAGGCAGTACTGACCCCACAACCCTCCGACCCACGTGCACACACACACACACACACACACACACACACACTATGAAAGAAGGTGAGCTGGGTTCTGATTCATGATTCCATGGTGGGATTACGGGGGTTGCTTCTACCTTTTCCCTCCCTGTGCAGAATGTTTATCAGGCATGCGTCTGGCACGAACATAGGACATGGCATCCTGATCATGAAGAACTGGCGTTTTCCCAGGAAATGGCTGATCCTTCCACGTTTGTCTCTCTCATTGGATGACAACCTTGAGCACAGCCCTCAGACTCTTCCTACCCGGAGCAGAATAAATATTCTGAGCAGTTCACTCGGGTACTCTCAGCCAAGTACAGCTCCTTCAAGGGGACAGTGGGGATAAGGAAGGGCCTGAGACCCTGTTTGAGTGACAGGCAGGCAGAGGAATTCCTTTGGGCTCTTCCACTTGGCAGCTGGTCCTCTTGCCCTTCACTCTCGTCTTTCCTCATCAGGCATCACCTTGGCTCTGGCTCTTCTCTTAAGGACCACTCCGGTCATTTTTCAGGGCATCACATCTCCCAGCTTACCCCAGGGCCTTCCTCTGAGGATGCTTTACTTTCCTTCTGAATCTGCTCGCTTGAAGTTTGGGGAGGATGATGCTGTTAACATCAGCCCCAGATTAGAATCTTCTCCACATGCTCACCCCAGGAGAGGACCCCACGCTGTGCTAAGAAAGGGACCTCTCTATTCTTCCAGGGCCGAGGCAGCAAACCCTTTACCAACAGATCACCCTGGAATTGTCAAGACTTTCTCCAAACCTACTGGTGGCAGAGACACTGAAAAAGTGAAATTCTTCAAGTCATTGACAAGACCCGTGCTTTGGGGGCAGTGCAGCGACACAGAACTTAGAGAATTACTTCCTCCATCACCAATAATATCTGTGATTATTGGTTTTATATTTTTGCTTTTTTGGGGGGGTCACTCCCAGTGATACTAAGAGGTTACTCCTGGCTCTGCACTCAGGAATTACTCCTGGTGGTGCTCGGGAGACTCTGGGATGCCGGGAATTGAACCTGGGTTGGCCAAGTGCAAGGCAAAAGCCCTCCCTGCTGTACTATGACTACAGCCCCAGTTTTGATTTTTAGAGAGAGATTACAGGATTTATTCCCCCACCGCCCCACCCCATGACTCTTTTTAATAGACAAAATGATCCTAGATATGGATTGGGATTCCTGGTACTAAGTCCAATATCTCCTTGGCTTAACAGCCCCTGTGGTGAGGAGATTCAGACACTCAGGACCTGATGTGCTTCCTGGGCCCATGCACTTGTGAGCCGGTCCTTGGGTTACTGGATGTGCTCAGCAGCAAGAGTCGCCTTTAAAAGGCTCCTTTTCATGTCTTTTAGCAGCTCCTACTCTCCATCAGGGATAATTTTACCTTCTTTCTCTTCTCAGGCCAGAGTTTTTATTAGAATACCCCCCCATTAAGCTTTCTGAATTTTGTCATTTAAGGTTGCTTGTCAGAAAAAGATCTTCAACCATTGTGTAAAGTTATCCGTATGGGGGCTGGGGAAATAGTACAATTGATAAGGCACTTGCCTTGCATGCCTGGTTTTGATCCCTGGCACCCCAGATGGTCCACTGAGCCTGACTAGGAGTGATCTCTGAGCAGAGAGCCAGCAGTAAGCTCTGAGCACCACTGGGTGCTGTCCCCAATCCAACAAAAACAAAACTACTCTTGGCTCTCCAATCTTCACTTGAATCCTTTGAACTTTATTTTTTTTTTCAGTTTTCCAGGGACAGGTGATTGGTTCTGAGGCTGTCTGGGGCCTTTTGTCCAGAGCCTCCCATGCCTGAATCTCGATCCTGCATGAGGGCCGTGGAGACCCCTTGCATGGTTCCTGCTCCCAAGGAGCTGAACATGGGTGTTGAGCAAACACACGCGAGTTCTGTCTGCAAGTGAGTCGTGTCTATTTAAGTTGAAAGTGGGCCAGCTGTGTTTACATCATTAGAGCCTAACTTCCCAATTAAACTGTTGATACTATAAATATAGTGCGCGACTGTCTTAGGAACGGGCTGACATCAGCATTCTTCTCACAGCTTGTTTCCATGCCTCCAAGAGGCCTCCACCTCGGAGCAACCCGAGACAGACTCATGAGTTAGAGAATCCGGGATGCAGGTGCAGAATTCCACTGAGCAAAGACACTGGCTAAGTCAGCTCTTCATTGGGTTTCGTCTCTTCAGCTCATCTTATTGGGGTGTTTTGTTGTTGTTGTTATGTTTGATTTTGGAGCCACATTGGTTGTGTGGTTGTGATTAGGGCTTACTCCTGGCTCTGTATTCAGAGATGGCTCCTGATGGTGCTCCAGGGACCATATGGGATGCCGAGGATTCAACCCGATTTAATGCATGCAAGGCAGGTGCCTTACATACACCTGCTTTACTGTGTCTCTGGCCCCTGACTTTCTTTGGTCAGGGCATGTTGTATGTGTGTGTGCTGACAGCTCAGAGGGGGGCTCTGGACAGGCTGTAGTCTTCTTGCTTCTTCCCAAAGGCCTTCTTGAGTTTCTCTTTCAGTCCATAAGTGAACTTCTAGGCTCTCAGTCTTGAAATAAATATAATAAAGTTCATGTAGACTGAATATTCTAAGCACGGTGAATCAAAATGGCTGCTTCTAAAACACTCCCAGAACTGCCATTTTTGTCTTGTTTTGTTTTGGCTTTTTTTTGGGTCACACCTGGCGATGCGCAGGGGTTACTCCTGACTCTGCGCTCAGGAATTACTCCTGGCAGTGCTGGGGAGGATCGCCATATGTGATGCTGGGAATGGAACCTGCTCTACTATTACCCCCAGCCCCTCTGATTGGTCCTCTTATAAACCCTTATTTGCTTACCCAATCCGATTGGTTCTTCACATTCCATCATTGCATAAAGACATATTTGCAGTCTCATTGGTGGATGCAATCTGATGCCTTTTTTCTTTCTGGGTCACACCTGGCGATGCTCAGTGGTTCCTCCTGGCTCTGCACTCAGGAATTACTCCTGACAGTGCTCAGGGGACCCTATGGGATGCCGAGGATCCAATCCAGGTCAGCCATGTGCAAGGCAAATGCCCTCCCTGCTGTACTAACATCTCTGCAACCCCAACTTCAGGTGTTTTGTTTTCTTTCCTAAGCTAGGAAATTTATTTCACCTTTCAACCAAAAAATCCTTCATTTTTCCCCAGTCGAAAAGTTTCCCAACTTCTATTTTTAATGATTTTTTCCCTGCCCCATTGTCAAGCATTAGGAGGCACTTAGCAGATTCTCATGACCCTGTGAGTGGCAGTGTCCAGCGCTGCCTGTCTCTGCGTGTCCTGCAGAGCCCTCCTTCTTCCATTTCCGGTTTTCTTCCTTCCCTCCTTCTTCCATTTCCAGTTTCCCTCCTTCCCCTCCTTCTTCCATTTCCAGTTTCCTCCTTTCCCTCCCATTTCCAGTTTCCTCGCCTCCAGTGCTCTGATAGGCAACCCAAGCATGGCACCCCCTTGACTGGCATAGCTGAGGGATGAATGCATTTCTGGAGGGATGAATGCATTTCTGGGGTGCAGGAAAGCAGAAGCTTTGGGGGTGAGGTTCTCCTGGGTCACACTTTTTCCCTTTCCCTGGCTATGAAATATGAATCTTCAACAGGGAAAGACACACTTTCCCCTCCGTCTTCCTGAGGAAGGTAGGTTTCTCTCGACTGTTCTGGAGTTGAGCCTCAGTGTGTTCCAAAAAGCTTCTTTTTGTTGTTTCTTTTCTTAATCTTGGTTTTTGGGCTACACCGGCAGTGCCCAGTGCTTACGCCTGGCTCTGTGCTAAGGGGCCACTCCTGGAGGGCTCAGGGTATCATTTGAGGTACTAGGATACAACCCAGTCTGGCTGCATGCAAGGAAGCCCCTTTCCCACTGTCCTATCTCTGCGGTTGCATATTTTTTTCTCTTCTTTTTTTCTCCTTTTTTCAGTCTTCTTTGCAGTTCTCAAGGATCTGGGGCCCCATTTCAATGAGACTTAGCCCCATCGTGTCTGATAGTTTGGTGTCCAGTCTAGCCATGCTGGGGTGCTAGGTGCCATCAGGACTGCACCTGGCAGGGCTGGGGCAGCTATGAAGCACCTGGGATCTAACTTGGGGCCTTGGTCACGCAGTACCTGCACTCCAGTCCTTCGTGCAATCACCCCCGCCGATCTTAGCCAGACTGTGTGGACACTTCTGGGCCACAAATTCTAAGTCTTGCCTGCAAGCCACCCTCAGTCTCTTTGTTCTCGTTTTTGTTCATTTTCCTTCCGATTCCTCTGCCCTGTACAAAGAGGCTGGCACGTGCTCTCTGTTCAGGGGACAGACCAGAATATAGAATCTCCCAGGGGAATAAAAGATTTGCAGTCAGAGTCCCCACTGCAGAAGCCTGTAGTTAAAAAAAAGTATACGTAAATGTTTCTTTAGATTCTGTTTTATTTCCCCCAATTTTTAAAACAAGTCTGTGCTCTCTCAATGGACATTGGGGTGACCTCTCTCTGCCTCACCTGCCAGGCTGTACAATAGACCCCTCTGTCAAATCAACCCCCACTCAGTCCTTTTGGTAGAAGTTCATGGAAAGGATGCCAACCCCAGGGAAAGAATTAGGGCTATCAACTGCTCTCAGCTTTAGGGGTCATAGTCCCTTGGTCAAGAGGAGATTAAGGGGGATATCCATGATCCAGGTGCACTAGATTTCTCCAATTAAAAGGTTTAGCCAATTAAAACAATGACAAGGGGCTGGCGCCAAACTATAGCGGGCGAGGCTATGCCTTGCATGCAGCCAACCCAGGTTAATTCCTGGCATGAGAGTGAACCCTGAGTGCAGAGCCAGGAGTTAGCCCCTCAGAGTGTAGCTGCCCCCCCAACCCTGTTATGCCCAAACTGCAGAACAGCAGCAACACAAGACATAATCATTGAATGTGAACTTCAGAGACCAAAGTATTTGGTATAGTCTACTTATGGCCCAGATATTGCCCCTGGGGCCATGAAGATACAGAAGACCCCAAAATTAAGATTAGGCTGGCCAGTATTTTGTTGGCATTTTGTCAGGATACCAGATTCTTTGTCCCCTGGAAGCTTGTTTCTCAGCGTGAAGGTGTGGGTTACCCCCCCCACCCCAACTTTTCGTAGAGCCTATCCTTGGGGGCAGAGGGTGTTGGAGAAGAACCTGAATTTTGGAGCGCCCAGTGCTTCTGGCCCAGCTTAGGAGCTAGACAAGAAAATAGCTTTCATGTTGGGATTCACTCACATCTACACTGACTGTGGCCAATTCTGGCTTGTATTGGGGCAGTGGGTGGGCAGGGAATCACCATCCTCAGCCTGAGAGTCAAGTTGGAAGTTTTATGAGCAAAGTGTCCCTTCCTCTGGGCTTCCTCTGGGTCACTAAAGGGTTTTTGTCTGCGAGGATGCAGGTAGAGATAATTTATTTCTCACCTTTGGCTCCCAGAGCCTGGGAAAGTGTAGGGACCCCAGATTTAGTCTCTTACAGAGCCACTGCCGACCTGGGGCCACCTTTGCTATATCACTCAATGGCGTCTGCCCTCAAGACACATTATTCCACTGGTTTCTTTGGCTGAAGCCCTTCCTTCCATGATAGCACACAGATGCCATGACAACCCTTGATGCTCAAAACACCAGCATTGCCTTGAGGACACTGGTTCCCCTCCCCCATGCTCCCCTCCCCACCCCATGCATCAGTTGAGTTCTTCTGCTTGTCTTCACGCTTATAAAATATTTCTGTTTCTTTGCAGCAATTTGGTAAAATCTTAGATGTTGAAATTATTTTTAATGAGCGAGGCTCAAAGGTAAGAAACTTAATTCACTTCGAACTGTTTGGCTTATGTGAACGCATTTGTTACAGTGACGGGGACCAACTGCACTGTTTTAATCAGCAACCTAGTGCCAGTCCACACGGGGAAGGCCCTTTGGAGGCCGCCTCCCGTTTCTGAAATGGTGGGCAAGGCATCAGGCTCTGTTTCAAATGTCTCAGGGGTCCTTTGAAATTGCTGTTTTATATCTATCTCTAGCTACCTAGATAGCAAGTCCCCAGAAGAAAATTACCATGCTTAAAAAAAAAAAGAAAAAGAAAGAAAGAAATAATGTTGCTACATTTTGTTTTTCAGTGATAATTATGTTCTTTATATTAAAAAGTGAGTTGCTAGTCTCATGAGCAGGTAAATATGTGGTTACGCTGTATTAATAAGGCACAGTTCTCTTCCTGGGTTTCAAGGAGAGACTCTCATATACGCCAACCCTTTGAATATAATTGTATTCATTAGCCTGTTTACCAATCCGCGGTTTGCAGTTTGCCATTGCTTTGAGGTTTTCATTTTCTCTAAGAAGCCATTTTTTTTTTTGAGATTACATTTTTCTAGTGCTCACAGCGCTCGTGAAAATTGGGGAGTTTGAGAGATATGCTAGCTACCTTCAAAATGCAATTTTGTTGAAGGAGGGAAGGAAAGGGAGAAGAATTTGTCCCCAAACATCCTCTCTAAGCCCCCACGTCCCTTAGGAACTTAGCTGAGATGTAGATCCTTGGGGTCCAGGCCTGGAATGAGATTCTCAGAAATCGGGACCCCAAAGTCTCCGTCTGCTTCAGTAAAATTCACAGAACTCTCCTTAAAATGCCCCAAACTACATCTTCCCAGCTTAGACAACAGCTAAGACTTTTCTGAATGCCAAGTACCCTTTGCTCACTAGCACATCGTGGCTGCAAAATAACCCTCTTCGTACCACCCCCAGAAAATCCAGACCCCACTGTGGAATCTCCATCCCCACCATGCGTGAGCACACACACACACACACACACACACACACACACACACACACACACACACACACACACACACACACACAGAGTCTGTACACTGGGTGCCGAGAGGGATTGGGAGTGAAAGAGCTGTTATGCCCACTGCAAGCACACAGGAAGAGAAGCTTTGAGGGAAACGCCTTCTGGGCCCAGGGTCGCGTGCTGGGGCGGGGACTGTTACCTCCATTCCCCTCGCATCCTGTCCTGAACATCCTTGAAAGTGGCTCTGTCCCAAAAACTGCTTCCAGCTTCCAGCTCCTGTTTTTAGCCTCCCAGCTTCCCCTCGGCAGGCAATTCAGGACAAGTTGGCAGCCCGAGGATTACTGAGAGCTGGTTTTTCGGGAAGTGGCAAGCCCAGCTGTTCAGCTGCCCAGCCCCCTCCCCTTCTCAGCCAGCCCACGCGGAATCGATTACCCTTTGGGGGAATCTGTAACCTCCTCTTTCGGGAGCTTCCATTCTGAAGTGAACAGGAGGCTGGAACGAACATGAGGCTGCCTCGGAATTGAGGGAGGGGAAAAAAAAATCCCATCTCCCCTTCTTCCCTTTTCTCTGGCCCAGAGGACTTTGTGATGTGCTGGGTGAGTGAGAAAAGGGGAAAAAAAAGAAATTAATCCATTATATTGCCCAGACCTGCCACTTCAGGGTCTTAGGGTTCCCCACCAGCCTGCAGGGAGAAGCAGTTACCTCTGTTTTGTGCATTTACAGGCACCTTTTCTTCTTTATACATTTATTTGGGGGGGAGTGAAAGGGATATTCCTAGCAGGGATCAGGAAACCTAGGTCCACTCCCCTGTGATTCAGTCAATGGAGGGGGCCGTTCCTCAGGCCCTGTGGTGCTGGGTTCCCTTGGGTGATGCTGCAGTGTTTGATGGGTCATGTGGATACCGGGGTTTGGGCTTGGTGCCTGCTTTGGGGGCTGAACTACCTCCTTGGTCCTGGAGAGGTTTTCCGGCAGAGTCCAGCCAGTTCAGAGCAGGAGGTGCTCGGCCTTCTTCTGTGCAGCCCTGAGCCTGTGTATGTTTTGATGAATGATAAATGGTGACCCAAGACGCTCCTGCCTTTTACAGGGCTTGTTTGGTTTGGGGCTTGGGGATGTCGCTTTGTTTTGTTTGTTTGTTTGTATAAGTGGTGGGGGGTTTTGGGGGCTTTTGGTTTTGTTTTGTAAATTCATCTTTATATTCATTGTGTAACTTCTACTGGTTGGAGGACTCCACCTAATTCCCATCAAGAGCCTTTCTTGGGGATTTTAGCTTCTTGGGGAAGATATAGCTTGCTATTTTGAAAGCAGAATGGACCGGCTATTTATAAATGGACAAGCTTCTTCAGTGTAATGTCCATGATTAGTGTGTCTCTGGGGCTTCTCGACCCAGACCCAGAGGCTCTGCCACAGCCCGAGACTTGCTTTTGAAGGCTGCATATGCCTGTTCTGTTGTTGGCTTTTGAGTTGTTGGTTTTGATTGCTTGTTTGGAGAATGTCCAGAAATTGTGAACCTGTAACCAGACATCTGTTGGTTGCCCTGGAATCTTCCAGAGCTTCAGGATGCACCAATGGAGGTTGGGTGCCCCCAGGTTCCCTTTTTCTGAGAGGTGCTTTGTTCAACGGGACCTTTTCCCATTGAGCTAAACAGGCCCAGGCCCTGGCTATGAGCTCAGGCCTGCCCTTGGCTGTAGAAAAAGCATCCAGGCACCAGACACAGAGAACTGAGGGCTCCCCCTCTGTCCTGAGTGGACACGGGCTAGACTCTGTTTGGAGCTGGACAGTGTCTCCCAACGCCCAGTCCCACCACCTGACTCAAATTTGCTTATTTCAGTTTTTAATCCAAGGTCCAGAGTTTGTGGTCATTCAAGACTGTCCTAGTCCTGGTTTTATTTCTCCGGAGAACACAGCTGGGTGAGGGTGTCAAGGCTGGGCCCTTCGCCCTGATTCCCTTCACGCCCCCAATGGCCCCAGCTCTCCCAAGTTGCAGCAGCCTGTGGGACCATCATCCTTTCCTAGAGCGGCTGGAGCTCTCCATACAGAGTCTGCCCCTGTCTTATTCTGTCCAGCCTTTGAGTCGTTTCCATAACCTGGTGTCAGACTTGAGGCTTCCATGAGCATAGGTGTACGCCCACCTTTCCGGCGTGTGAGATCAGAGCCATCCCTTTGGAGCCTGGAGGAACTGGATTTTCACACAAAAAACCAGCCCCCTCATCCATCCAGAGTGCTTTTAAGCCTGAGATTGATTCTGAGGGGTCCTAATGCTGTGAGCTCAGGGGTGTATCTCGCTAGTAACCCAGCTCCCCTGGTGATGGAACCACATATGTCATATACACGCACGGGCCCACAGGCCAAGCTAATGGCTGAGCAGACACCCCACGGTCTGTCTTTCGCCTTCAGAAGAACATGGGTTGCAGAGCCACTTTGGCATTCTCCCTGAGTTGGGATCTTCCACTAACGCAGCCTCAAAGCTCATCCACTCATATCCAGCCCTCACCAACTGAGACTCTCCCTCAGGGACATTCCCAACAGCCATTCTGGCCAGGCCCCCAAAGGAAAGACCTTTGTGCTTTGTTTTGGTTTTCTCCGTGGGCCCCACTAGGATGCCCCCTGTGCTATTGGCATGGCCTCTCTCAAGCCTGCTGAGTTCACTTACTCTGGCTTCACAATGGCTGCAGGTGGCCTGGTGGCCTGCCCCAGATGAGATCTTTCTAGAGATTCCTAGCCACTGCTCCACCTTCTCTTCCCCTAGAGACCCTGATTGCAGAGGCATGTTCACCTCTCCCGTGTGAGCCATCTGCACAGCGAAAACCCAGGCAAACAGGGCAAATGTGCAATGCGGTTGCTCCAAAGGGTTGGTGTATATTTCGAACATTGGACAAATAATTTTAGGGCCTCAAAAAATTATTTGTTCTGTGTTCTGTGCCCTTCTTAGGAACAGTTTCTGTGGAGTTAAAAAAATAACAATAAAGATGATTTGACAGCGGTCATGTTTCGTGGGATTGTTATTACTGGTTAAAACAGATGGTGTCAGTGGTGGGTGGAGGCTTCTTTGTCCTTAGATATCAGTGAAAGGCGAAATGGGCAGCGTGTTCTTGTCAGGGACGTTCTATGGACGTTCCATGAATGATGCTTCTTGAACATCCACCTTTTGGCAGAAATGACAGAAGCTCCGAGCCTGGCCCCACACGCACCCATTTCGCTTTTCACTGTAGAAAGTGGTCGGGAAACTGACAGATAAGGGGAATGTCTGGTCTTGGTGGGGAGGGGCAAATATTGCTACAGTCAAAAAACATTATTTGAACTGTTTGCATTATTAATCAACTGATATTTATTTCTATTCATTTCATATGATTCTTTTGTTTACTAGATCCAAGAGTTTCAGATTTCAATTTATTATCAAAAAGAACTTTTTTTTTGTTTTCTCTTCCTTTTTTTTAATTTAGCTTCTGATTTTTGTTTTTTGAGAAGTAAAGGCAATAGAATCAACCAATTTGAATAACCCTAAACTTGCATGGGGAAGAGATGTTCTTAAAACCACATGGCATGAATCTGTAGGCAATGTTAGAAGATTTGGCCATTCATTGTTGAATTTCCTGCACACGGTTTATTTTCTTTTATTCTTAATTTGCATGTCCAGAAAGTGGTTCCCTTTTTTTTCCCTCTCATTATTTCATTTTATTCTCTGTGAAGACACTGTACATTTATTTTGATCTCATTTTCTTTCTGTTCGATTTATTTTCTTCTGTAGTGACATTTAGAAATGTATTTTTTAGTATCGTCCTTTGAATTCTTCTGGGGTTACAGCTAACTGGTGACAGGGGAAAAAAGAATCTTGTTCACATTTGTCGCTTACTGATTGCACATTTGAGTACTCTTATAATTTCTCTAATTTGCATGTTACAGAACCGAAGCCAGGACAAGACATAGAAATTAAAGCAAGAGAACGTTACCCAGTGGTCGCGGACTGGAATAATAACCTGCATGTTATTTTCCCTTCTCCCTCCTGCATGCAGGGATTTGGTTTCGTAACTTTCGAAAATAGTGCCGATGCGGACAGGGCGAGGGAGAAATTACACGGCACGGTGGTAGAGGGCCGTAAAATCGAGGTGCATGTCCCAAATATTTTCCTTTTCATCTTTTTTATCAATGTCTGCTTCACCCTCATTTGCTGTTTCAGATGCATCTTTCGTGTCTTGTATGTGACCCCGTTTCCTTCTCATCGTTTATATATATATATATATCTATATCTAAATTTATATATAAATAGGAAAACTGACCTTCCTTTTGGTTTTTTGTTGCTTATTTTTTATTTGACTCAAGTCGGTGGACTCTTCTTCACTGCTGGAACTTGGTTGGCAAAGTGAGGCAGGCCAGAAATCAGCACCAGGGCTCTGTGGATGATCCGTGGTTTAGAATCACGGGGAGCAGAGACTGTCAGAGCGCTCGATTGTCAGAGATGCGCAGCAGAATGGAAGGACAGAGCAGTTTCTTCTTCTTTTTTTTTTTGTTTTCCTTTTCTTTTTCTTTCCACGGCAGGGTTGATGAGGGGTCCACAGTGGTGTATAGGTTAAATCCAAGTGTCTAAGAAAGAACATTCCAAAGAACCAAAATGAAAAGAGAGAGTGAGAGAGAGAAGAGAAAGAGAAGTCCTTATAGGGCCTTCTCTCTCTCTCTCTTTTTTCAGAAGCCTGTTGGAATCTTTATATTATTTTGATAATAAAGCGAATGACCAAGCAGGATTTCCTGTCCAATAACTGGCCCTTCTTCTTGGAAAACAAAACATATAGTAACCCAGGTACCAATTACAAATGCTGAACCTACTCTTTCTACCACTGGGTCTCCCTCACGTGGCCACAGGGCCATCTTGGTTAAAACTTAAAGGAAAAAATAAATAAAACAGCAAAAATACCAGTGACAAATGCTTTAGTCTTTGGAGTAAGATGTTGCATATTTTGCCTTTCATTTTCCCCTCCGACGATAACGCTTTAGGCCCCTCACCAAACTCTCAGTAACCATGGTAACTGTACACAAACCATGCTGGCGATGGTGGTGAATGGTAAGTGGTGAAATCCATCTGCCGTCTCACGTACTTTAGTGCTGATATCTCTCTCTACATATCTCTCTACCACGTGACTTTTTTGACTTGATGTATTAAGTTTTCTTGATGCTATATTTTTTTTGGATATTGGTACGCCTGTGACTGGAGTGTCCGGTCTCAGCTAGCCTGGGAGGCTCTGATTGGATTGAGACTTGATGGTGCACATCTTACTCAGAGTGTTAACTCCATATTGTGTGACACAATGCACCTTCCTTCTACCCTTTTGTTAGCTGTGACTTTCAAGCTTGAATGGTTTTGTTAATTCCTGCGATGTTGAAGGCTCTTGTTCCAAGTGTTGAATGCTTAGTCGTTGCTTCCCCATGGCCCTACCCTTCTCTAGTGTTGCACACGGTTACAATTTGTTTGTCCCTTGACATTGATGTCCCTTGTACTTCGTCTCCCCCTTCTTCTCCACTGCATGTCCCTTCATTTGAACCTTATTTTCTGTTGAAATAAAAAGAAATCAAATTATTGTTTCTGTGTTCCCATGGAGTACACGCATGCTTTTAAATCTTCAATTATGCGGTTCCTTTTAATTTGCTTTTACTGTCTTCCTTATTAAATTGTTCAATGATATGACATTGCTTTATTGAAATGATTTGGAAGTTAAAATGGTGATGAAGTAAATGTAATTATAAAAAAGTATGATTTTTTGTTATGCACCTACTGCCTTTTATAAATTAAATTGCATTTTAGTTTTTTTCTTTTAATAAGTAATCACAGCCATAATGCATGCCACTAATTAAAACTTTGGACTGGCCCTGAAGTACACACTCACATTAAATTTTCTATGTACGTAGGTAAATAATGCTACAGCACGTGTAATGACCAATAAGAAGACTGTCAATCCTTATACAAATGGTAAGTCAAGACTGGCCTTCTCAAAGACATGGTCTCAGCCTCTGAATGTACCAAGTCCTTTGACTGGGAAACAGATTGGGGAGCCCAGGGCTTCTGCTCGCCTCTGTCCTCGGTGCTGAATGTCCACAGTGAGATCCCTGAATCAGTAAGATGCTTCTCTCCTCAGAGGCGAGCTTAACTTTCCGGTTAAGTGTCTCGCTCTCCCTGCATCTCTCCCCAGTGTGAAGAGCTGCAGTAGCTCCTGGTAAACCATGGATGGTTTGGTTTGTAGAGTGAAGAAGCACGAGGCTGCTGCTCCTCAACCCTCATGCCTTCTGCCTCCTGAGCCACTAATAACGCTCTGGAAATGTCAGCCCAGATTTGGGCCCTAGCTTTGACTCTTGTCTTGCGGGATTGACTGTCTGAGGGGCTCCATGAGGAGTCATGGTGGAGTTCAGAGGTGAGAGGGGCATGGACTAAGGGACTGGCATCCTCTTGTGGCTCTCAGGAGCAGCAGAAGGTGGTATCTTGTCCCACCAGAGACCTGAGGTCAATGTGTTTCTTCCCTCACCAACCTATAAGAATTATGGAGACTCAGGATAAAAAAAGGCAGAGAGGAAGCATCATGAAATGGGTCAAACCTTTTGATGCTTTAATCCTTCTCAGGATAAATCTTTCCTAAAATAGATGGGGCAGTGGGGTTGGGGAGCTACTAATATGGTAATCACATGCCTCATTGTACCAAGACTTACCAGGAAAGCTCTTGGGGCTGGAGAGACAGTCCAGTGGGGAGGAGCTTGCTCTGCATGTGGCCACACCCAGGTTCGATCCCTGGCAGCTCGTATGGTCCCTGAGTAACACCAGGAGTAATGCCTGAGTCCAGAGCCAGAACTGACCTCAGAGCATCTCCCAGGTGTGGCCCCAAATGAACAAACAATAAGAAGGGTAAAGCATTTTCCTTGCATGCAGATATCCTGACTTTGAATCTCTAGTGTCCTGTAGGTACCTTGAGCACCGCCAGGGGTGACCCCCTGAGCACTGCTGGTACAAACCTCACACAGAAACAAAATAAGCAAGAAAATTTAAGATATATATGTCTAATGGAATATTACAGCCATTCACATAGACAGGGCGAAGGACCCCATAACCAGTGAAGTACTGTTGAGTATGACTTAGCAAAATGGTGGTGAGTGCACTATGAAAAGGCTGCTGACTGGGCTGAAATGTGAGACGGGAGATGATGCATATATATGGATTCTCTGTAGCCACAAGGCCAAGCCCAGTGTTCGGATGCTGCCTGATGCCAGCCATGGAACTGGGGGCCTCACTCCAGCCGAGCATATCTCGAGCTCTGAGCCTCAACCCTAACCCTATTTTTTTCCTTTTTTTGTTCAGTAATTTGTTTGAAGATAACATAATTTTATGCTATCGTAGGATAAATCATTCGAATTTTTTACTTTTAACATTTGAGACGGGAAAGTGCAAGTATATTAAAAATCAGAAAATGACATTAAAGAAAAGATGAAAATATATTTGGAATAAAAGCATAGGCAACTTGGCTCTCTCCACGCCCAGTGCCCCAGAAAGCCTGAGAAAATAAATAGATGGCAGTGGAGTGGCACTTGGCATTGCCACACTGTTGTTGGCTTTAGTGCAGACAGACCGTAAATGTGTGCCCACCTACAGACCAATAGTCCTGTTGATATGAGACAGTTAAGTGCTAAGTGAAGGGCCTCATTCATGCCTCATAAACCAAGCAGCAAAATGACCCTTGGTGAAAGGCTCACCTCAGGGTGACCACAGAAGCAGGGGTCACTTCCAGGTGGTGAAATGTCACCTTCGACACCTTTCTTGGGTCTTGTCCCCAAGGACCACTGAAGCAGCTGCCCAGTCTCTAGGTCCCTGCCCCAGACCCAGAGGCAGGGACCACGTGGTTAGATCCAAGCCACGCTTGCCTGCAGCCTTTCTAGCCCGGATATTTCAAGGGGCCACAGTGGCAGGAGGTCCGACAGGAGATAAGGTGGCTAACTGGTAGGACAGGGGACCACAGGGAAGAACAAAGAGGAGGGAAGAGGGTCACCATGAGAAGAAGCTTGATGAACACTGGGACACAGAGTACCCAGACCTCCTGGGGATGTGGCTTCCGGCCCCCAGACACTCCAGCTCAGCTTGTAAGAAGGTCGTGAATCTTATCCAGGACTCGGGAAATGTGGCCCCACCCACCAAAGAGACCACTGGGCTCCTTCTCTAAGGCTGATGTGTCCCAAGGACCCCCACTCTGGAGAGGAGGAGGGAGGTTTTTCTATGTTTTGGGGACCAGCTGTTTTATCCACAAACCAACCAGAGTGTTCTGTTTGCCAGGGAATTGCGAGAATGTAGAGAGGAACATCCTGTCAGGTGCAGCATGAGCTGGAGACAGGCCACAAAGACTGTGAGCTATGAAGAGAGGCCCAGTCTGAGCTCTGCTGTAGTCTTGGTACTTGGGGGACTGGACAATTTATCCACAAACCAACTCCAGGGGTGGTGACCAGTTCTGCTGTCATGGGCCAGGGGATCTGGGGCCGTGGCTGGTTCTGGTGTTATGGGCCTTACAGGTCTGGGGGAAGTGGGTGGTTCTACTGTTGCAGGCCAAGAAGGTCAGGGGCAGTGGCTAGACATCTGCACACAATGACTCACTCGAGTGGGGAAATATAGAGAGAACTAGACCAATGACTAAGAGCCTTGGTGATCCTCCGAGGAGATCAGGTACCGGACTCAGTACCCTACAAGTGAGTGATAACATGTTCTCCTCTGGCACCTCTGTAATAAGCTGGATTTTCTGGTCATCTCAGAGTATGAGGATGAAACATTCAGACACCTGAAGCCTAGGCAGGTAGAGTGCCCAGGAGAGGAAGGTATGAGATGCACAGAATGGAACAGACTTTCTTTCCTTCTTTTCTTTTCTGCTCTGAGCTTCCAGGGCAGGCATCAGAGGTCCCCGAGAATTCTACCCACAGAGCTGGGGGCCCTCACTGCCAGGGAAGGAAAACAGAGCCTTGTGCATGCCAGTTGTAGGCCCCGACCTCTGCCCATCTTCCTTTGGCACATTGTGTCACACAAAATGTTGCTGTAGAAGAGAACAAAATGGCCCCATCTAGCCATCAAACTTCTCTGGCCCGTGGGCTCTCAGCCACATGGCCAGCAGGGAGCAGAAGCAACAGTGAGTTATTGGGAAGGGTACAAGGGGCCCTTGGTCCACTCCACTTGGACTATCCAAGGAACCAGTCTAGGGCTCTGTCTACTCTGGACCTTCCCAGGAGGGAGAGTTTCCAGAGAGCCAGAGACCTTGGCTTGTAACAGGTGATAGGGGTGAATAGACGCACCTTCTTTATTTTGTCTTCTTGGGTCACACCTGGCAATGTTCAGGGGTTCCTCCTGGCTCTGCACTTAGGAATTACCCAGGGAGCCCTATGGGATGCCAGTGATAGAACCTAGGTTGGCCACGCAAGGCAAACGCCCTCCCCACTGTGCTATGGCTCTGGCCCCGGGTGGGGGAAGGGAGACACCTTAAGTGTATTTATGTCTTTGTTCTCTGGCCAAGCACAGCCCAGAAGGAAACTCAGACTAGC
The DNA here is from genome assembly GCA_021461705.1 of Cryptotis parvus. Lineage (NCBI taxonomy): Eukaryota > Metazoa > Chordata > Mammalia > Eulipotyphla > Soricidae > Cryptotis > Cryptotis parvus. The sequence continues at coordinate 113,085 of JAJIBD010002174.1, read as the reverse complement.
TGTGACATGTCCAGAGTTGCCTTTCAACACCCCCTTGACTCCCTTTCCTATAGAGGCAACCCACAACCTCTGAGAGCCAACCTTTGGGGAGCTGGGGCTTCACCTTGGCGGCAGCCCCTCCAGGCCCTGCCGCAGAATGGGGGTATCTCTGTGTGGGTCGGGCCGAGCCCCCCAGCAGGCTGGTCTCTGCTCCATTGCCTGGCTGGATGGGAGCCCTGGGAGCCGAAGCAGCAGGCTTTATCAGCTTTTCTCCTTTTGTTGTAAGCCTCATTGTTCGGTTTAATGTCCTTGATCAAAATCTCGGAATTCACAAGGCCTGGGGACGTACACCAACTGCCGGAGAAATTAAAGCTGGGCTCATTTTGTCCGTCTTCCTGACAGTGCGGCCTCCGCCTCCAGCAGGGACATCCCCAGGGTCTCCTCCAGGTACTGGAAGGCAGCCCAGGGGCCAGGGCTCATTTGCATGTGGTTTGCATGGATTTACATAAGCCTGCTCCAGCCCCCTATATTTGAATGAGGTGATTTTCAAGGGCTTGAATCTTTTTTTGCCTTTCCTGGGAAGACAGTCCCTACCCACCCACCCCCATATCCCCAAACAGGTGCTCCTTAGGACATAGATCTCAGGAAGCAGGTTCCTGGAGGCTCGGAGAGGTCAGAATCCCAACCAAGAGTGAGGGAGAACATGGGGAAAGAATTATTGGTGGTTAGTGCTTGCTCACCTTCTTCCCAACATTTCTGACCTTGATTCTGTTCCTTTGGGTCACCTTTTGGCCCCCAGTGTTATGCTGTGGCCCCCTGGGAAGAGCCTGGGGGCTGTGCAGTCCTGGTGTGAGAGGTGCTGCTTTCTAACACAGGGAAGCTGGCATTTCGGGGAGCCCTGCCAGGCACCGACCGTCATCAGCCCTGGGAGTTCCCAGGGGGTCCCCAGCCTGCGCACTTCCCTGTTCATTGTAATGAAGGAAAATGGTTACGGAATTGGTTAGGAAGGAGCCAAGACGGAAAACAGAGCAAAGGCAGGGAGTGTGCTCTGTTCCACAGACAACACAATGGGGGATTCGGCCAGTGTAGGCAAGATAGGGAATTTGGCCAGTGTAGACAATATAGGGGATTAGACCAGTGTAGATGAGACAGGGAGTGTGCTCTCCTCCACAGACAACACAGTGGGGGATTTGGCCAGCATAGGCGAGATAGGGATTTGGCCAGTGTAGACAAGCTAGGGGATTAGACCAGTGTAGACGAGACAGGGAGTGTGATCTTCTCTGCAGACAACACAGTGAGGATTCGGCCAGGGCAGGTGAGACTGGGAATTCAGCCAGTGTAGACGAGTTAGGGATTCAGCCAGTGTAGATGGCACAGGGATTTAGCTAGTGCAGATGAGACAGGGTGCTGGAAAGGCCCTGAAGCCCTGCAGCTTGTCAGGTCAGCCTCTCCCAGAGCCAGGATGGTTCTGAGCACAGGGGGCAGAGCAGCCTCGGAGATCCAGATGCTTGTCGAATGATCTCAGTGATTCTAGACAGATTCCAGAAAATCAGAGTCACCAGCTCATGACAAAGAAACATGGTCTGATACAAAAGGCCATTCTAAGATGATCCCAGGGGCTAGCTGTAAATAAATAGTTTAAGTTGGAAGGGCAAATTCTTCTGGGGCAAAAAAAAAAAGCTCTAGAAAGTTCTAGAATGTTCTTAGGGATCCACATCTGAAGTTCCTGACCTGAGTCTCTTCATCAATGGAGCAACTGACTGGTCACCACAGCCACTGGAAACCTGTCGTTCCATACTCACTGTTCCTGCTGTCTTCCTCAGTCACCGCCACACGGTGGGTCATCTGGAGCTGAGCCCCAGACTGACGCTTCCCAGTGAGCTCATCGGATTTTCTGTCAGTCAGGAACTCCAGAGCAGATTATTTACACACCTGAAATGTGACTGAGCCTCCCAGGGTGGCTTACTGTGCCCAGTCACCTGCCGCCGGGGAGCCACTTCCTCTGGTACTCTGCGTTTCTGCTTTCCACTCAAGTCAAAACTGCCAAAGGGCAGGGCCAGGCTTCAGAGTGGGCTCCAGCCCAAACATCCAGGAAGTGACGGAATTCTGTGCCTCCTGCCCAGGCTCTCTGGAAAGTTATCGTCCAGCCTGTGCATCCACTCAGAAGTTTGCTGCTTCCTGAGTGCTCTGAAATTTCATTCTCTGCTCAGTCTCCAGCCAGTCGATGTCATTTTGGGGATGGGTGATTTGAAAGTGCTCTGGATTCCCTCCGAGTCTCTGGGCCGTAATTAGGAATAACAATTACCATAATTTGTTGCTGCTCAAAGTTCTGTGTATGTGAGCTTTCTGACTCTGTGTGTGTGTGTGTGTGTGTGTGTGGGTGCTGAATGCTAAGGCATATGTAATGGATTATATAGCAGTTGTCCATAAAAGAAGACAAAAATACTGAAATCATTATAAAGGGCCTGGCTATATCAATAGGGGAGGGAACCAGTGCCTCAGAAGTTCACTTTGACCAGCTCGGTATTTTCCATGTGATTAACTCATGTTGGCAGGAAACCTAAGGCACACATACACCTTCCTTCATCGATGTAGATTCAGGAGAGTTTGTATGCATGCCCAAACTGGGTAGCCTCTCAATTTGTCACTATTCACCCCCCAAATTATTCCCCCATTCCATTTGATTGGCAGTCAATGTGCTAATGCAGGTTTTATGTATCTGTTTGCAGGCTGGAAATTGAATCCAGTGGTGGGTGCCGTCTACAGTCCTGAGTTCTATGCAGGTAAAGAATTTCTCATTGCATGGCGCCTTGGGGGCCTCCTGGAAATGCGCTTTGGCTGCCTAGAGTGTCCTATGCCAATCAAAATCAAGTAAATCCCCACCCTAGCAAGTTCTGCATGATTTTTTTGAGGGCAAAAACAAACAAACAAGCATCTGAAACTTTGAACAACAAAGAAGAATTCTGTCCATTCAGGGGTGGGGTTTGCACCAAGCTGTTGCTCCTGGGGGCCAGTCTGTGCTGATTTTGAAGCATCCAGACTTTGCAGGGAGAAGCATATTGGACTCAGGGAACGCGGAGCTCACCTGACTTCAATATGCCCAAGTGTGTCTGATCATACATTCCCATTTGGGGTGCACTTATTATTATTTTTTTACCCCCGGACAAAGCAGAGAGCTGGCCAATGAATTCCTGTCAGGGGAACCATTTAGAAAACTCAAAAAAGCACAAAGCAAAACCAAGTTCTCTTGGTTCATTCCCATGTCAGTGGCCAGTCCAGCCCTCTCTGCTTTGCTGGCACTGAAATCTCGCTGCCCTCTTCCCTACCTTGCTGTCCACCTCCAGGCAGTTGGGAGTCTCGCTTTCGGAGAGAAGGTGGGCTCCTGGGTGAGAAAAACGCAGCCGGCCCCATGACTGAGAGCTCGGGCCTGGCTTGTTGGTTCCTTGCTCCTGGATAAGGCCATCTTGTTCTCCCTTAGAGCATCTGAGACCACAGTACCTTGACCCCTCGTAGATTTGCTTCGTGACTATCGAAGTCTTTCTCAGTGTGGCTTTGATACAGGGAGGTCAGAGGCTTGAGAGTCTAGTTTTGTGCCTTTGGTGAGCTCCTGATGGTAAGTTTTGACCCTGCTGAGGCTCTATTGATGCTGATAGCCTTGGCCCTAGAGGGTGAGAAAGGAGAGAAGACCAAGATAGCTCCTCTGGCACAATAACCCATTTGATGTAAAATATATGGTCAGTCTGAGCTGGTCCCCTCGGGCAGTTGGGGGAGACTTTTCTAGGCATCACTGACAGTGGTTCTGTGTGTGTGTGTGTGTGTGAATTTTAGCAACACCTGGATGAAATCCAGGAGCTGTTTCTTTAAAGGGGCTGTGTGGATTCTCAGGAAGGAGGGCCTTCACTCACATGAGGAAGGGGTAGCACCCAGCTCCTGAGAGGGCACTTAGAAGTGTGAGCCATCTGGGCGGGAGACTTAGATCACCCCCATATCACATCTGGCTCTGACTAGACAGCTGTGTGACCCTAAGCAAGTGACTTAACCTCTCTGTGCCTTCGTGTCTTCCCTCTGTTAAATGGGAAATGATCTTAGTAACAAATTCACAAGATTTGTAAGAATGAAATGGGTCAGTCTGGGACGCATGTTTGAGGCATAGTCACTCCTTAATCTTTGTCGGGTCCATGAAACAAAAGGGTTAATATTCCACTTCTCTACTATAAAGGGTGAATGAAAGAGCTGATTCCATTGAACTGAATAAGTCTTTTTTAGTCTCAAAGATTCTCCTAATTCATGCTGAGCCTTCTGCCCCCCAGTATCCCCAATTAGCATCCTGACTACGTCCAGGGCAAGGTGGTGCATGTAGAGGACCTGTATGTTGTTAGGGTTTCTGGAAGCCTAAGGCAGATAAACCAGTTCCCCAAAGTGGGAAGGAGGCGGCTTCTGTGGTGTAGCTAGCACATAGCAGGGGGACGCTGAGTGTGGGGCTCTCACATCGGTGTGCTTGTCTCTCCTTAGGGTAGTGGGACCTCTAGCAAGGAGTTGCGGGTGAAGAGGTAGGGAGCACTGTGTGAGCAGTGAAGAGGTAGGGAGCACTGTGTGAGCAGTGAAGAGGTAGGGAGCATTGTGTAAGCTGGTGAAGAGGTAGGGAGCACTGTGTGAGCAGGGGGAGATGTAGGAAGCACTGTGTGAGCTGGTGAAGAGGTAGGGAGCACTGTGTGAGCTGGTGAAGAGGTAGGGAGCACTGTGTGAGCGGGGAAAATGTAGGGAGCACTGTGTGAGCTCTGAAGAGGTAGGGAGCACTGTGTGAGTGGGGGGAAGAGGACTCTGCCTTGTGGGGGTCTTACAAGACTGTGGCTGTGGACAGCTGGTAGCTCGGACCTCAGGAATCCAGGAGCTGGCTCCAGGAGCTGGTGCTCGGTAGCTGCCCACTTACCTGTGGAGACTTCAGGGCCATCAAGACAAAAGAAACCATCCCAGGGTATGTACATACAGGAATAAATGAGTCTGAGTCACTGTTAGAACAGGAGACCTGTAGCCCCTGGGTCAACTTAGCACTGAATCCATCCACAGAATTTAGATCTTTGTACTATAGACAAAGAGTTAGTCAGACACTATCACTATCACTATCTTCCCGTTGATCATCTATTTGCTAGAGCGGGCACCAGTAATATCTCCATATGTCCTGTCTCATGCTAGTAGAACCCAAAGGCATCTGCTTGCTCAAGGAACATAAAGATCCTCAAACCATTATATTAGGTCATCGATATGACCTAATATAAATGTTACTGGTATTTGGCATATCAAATACGACACGAGCAGCTTGCCAGGCTTTCTGTGCGGGTGGCATACTCTTGTAGTCACCTCTAAATAAAGCAATTATTGATGAACCGTGCAGCCGCTTGTGGCCAGGCTGTAATAGTCTGGTCTACTGGGTGGAGTTGTGATGAGAGGGAAGTCCAGATGTGGATAATGGGGCGCCCCATGGAGTCGGGGGAGTTGTCTGGTTTGTTGTGAGACTCTGCTGGGGTGGCAGGCCAGGGCTAGAACTCATCATGCCTCCCTGGCGTATCATGAGCTGCTGGGCACAGGAAGAGCAAGTAGCAACTCTGCCCCATGTCTGAGAGTCTCTGGTTCAGCATACCTGGGCCAGGTTGAAAAAAAACTGCTGCAGGGTGGATTTGCTCACTGGGTGTCGATGATCTGGGCTGCGATAAACTGGTCTGCTGGGTGGAGTTGTGATGAGAGGGAAGTCCGGATGTGGAAAACGGCGGCCCCCATGGAGTAGGGGAGGGTCATCTGGCTTGTTGTGAGGCTCTGCTGGGGTGGCAGGCCAGAGCTAGAACCTGCCATGCCTCCCGGGCGCCTCATGAGCGGCTGGGCAAAGGGAGAGCAAGTAGCAGCTCTGCCCCATGTCTGAGAGTCTCTGGTTCAGCATACATGGGCCGGGTTGAAAAAAAACACAGGGTGGGTGTGCGATCCGGGCTGTGATAGACTGGTCTGCTGGGTGGAGTTGTGATGAGAGGGAAGTCCGGATGTGGAAAACGGCGGCCCCATAGAGACATGGAGACATTAGTCAGACAAGGGTTGTTTTTATGTTTGGTTGTTTTTAATTTTTTGGTGATGGGCTATAGCTGACAGAGTGAAGGGCTTACTCCTGGCTCTGGCTCAGGGCTCACTCCTGGCAGTGCTGGGGGACCTAATGAGATATCAGGGATTTGAACCCAGCTCAGCCTTGCGCAAAGCAAGTGCCCTTTCTGCTGCTCCAGCCCATAAAGAGTTAATGTTTACTGATTCCTGTGGGCAGGCGCTGTTGTTCTAAACATTTTACCTAAATTAATGTATTCAATTCCTCAGGGCAATTTTCCAAATGAGGAAACTGCCAGTAGTCCAAAGAGTTTTGCGTCTTGGGGCTAAGATTTCACAGCTGGTAAGAAGCCGGCTGGAATTGGAAATTGAGAGCCTGTGGTCTTTTTGGGACAGGTTGTGCAGTATTTTATATTTTACGAATATTAAAAATCATCATTCTTATTGACTGTGTACCCTGTGGCCGCAGCCCTTACTCCTGCTCGGTCAAACCAGTCTAACTTTAAGAATAAAAGTAAGATGGTCATGCTGGGATGTTCCAGAGCGCCCCCGCCACCATCAGACCTGGTGTCTTAGGGAAGTTTAAGGAATTTCTGCAAATATTTCTAGGAGTTGCTGCAAAAAAAGTTGAACCTAAAAATAAAAGTCGACATAGGAAAATGTTGCTGGAGGCATCTGAATATTTGTGTTTTCTGCCGTTGTATTTGGGTTTTGTGGACGGAATCTGTGTGTCCTTATTAAGGAGACGGGACTCTGGATAGTCAGTGTTATGGGGCCCTGTGGCAGCAGAGTCACCTTCCTGGAACTAGTCCTTTGAGATATACTGAGATGTTAGGCAGAGGGGACCTACCCAGCTTAATTACTGATGCTTTCAGCCACCGGGAAGATTAGATGCATAAACATATAATGAAATCACTTCCCTACCTAGCTATAACTGCTACTGCCATTCCATTTACACATCCCTGGCTAAGAATCTAAGGGATGTTTAAAAATGTTACTATAACAACAAAAATACTGTAGTTTTTTTTCCCTTTCACATGTTGGCATGTGGCTCTAAGCAGAACTGGAGAAGGCAGTGACTGATTTATCCTGAATATTTAGCAGGCCAGCTCTGTCTGTGCCTGAAAGGGAAAGCCTGACTTACTAGTTGCCACTCTGTATAAAATCTTGTGTTAATGACAAGTATAATATTCCCATAGATGAATGACGGATTTTTCTCAAGTTTCTCTGCAGTTAATAATCCTGCCTCCAATTGGCCCTCAGAATGAGCCGTGAAAAGTTCACATATTTTGTAAATTAAAATCAATATTTCCAATCTATCCTAAAGGTAATTTTCCTAATTTAGTGGACTTTTCCCCCCACATTTATTTTTCCCTTTTAATTATAAAATGGCAGTTTATTGATTTTCGTCTCTAACCTCTAGCCACCCCAAGAGCCTTTTCATTGCTGAAGCAGGGGCGGGGGCTGGGGTGCGCAGACACCCTTTAATGAGGATCTTTAATTACTCTCTGAACAGTATTAATTTGCTTTGATAAATGATGACACGCCCGCTCCCTCACACAGACATTCAAGGGAAGCGTGTCGTGAAGCCTCTTCGGGGGTGGGTTTTTTGTACCCCCATTGCACGGACCAAGCCGTAAGAATTCCTTCCCAGGCCTCTTGCTTTCCGTATTCAGAGGCAGAGAGACATAAACCAGCCTGTCCCGTGTAGCTGCCTGTTCCCCCAAGATGAGCGGTGTTTTTCTCTAAAGCTAAACAGCATCGATTATTTTTCTTAAGTCTAATCATCTTCAGATTCCTCAAGGCTAGTTCTCAAGAGTCATAATTGATTAGTCAATATTAATAGAAAGAAGGCAAAAGAAAAAGAATATCCAGCTTAGTGTGGTCTCCCCAGACTTTAGCTGGTATCTATACCTTTCTAGTTTGGATTTTAATTGCTTTTTTTTCTTTTTTGGGTCACACCCAGCAATGCTCAGGGGTTACTCCTGGCTCTACACTCAGGAATCACTCCTGGGGGTGGGGGGACCATATGGGTTGCCGGGGACCAACCCAGGTGAGCTGCGTGCAAGGCAAACACCCTATCCACTGTACTATCGCTCCAGCTCTGGATTTTAGTTGTTAAAATGGATGTTCCTCCCCCTCCCCGAAGAAGACTGCAAATATACTCCCAGATATGGACCTTAAGTCATTTAATGTCATTAGCGAAGGGCTCAAAGGACTGGAGCATAAAGGGAGTTTTGCAGGAGGGATCTAGGTTAGACCCTTAGCATCAGGTGGCGTGGCCCGTCAAGACAAAACAAACCAAAGCAAGAAAAGGAATATTGTCTCTAAGAGTCTTTTTTTTTTTTTTTTTTTTGCTTTTTTGGGTCACACCTGGCAATGCTCAGGGGTTACTCCTGGCTCTGCACTCAGGAATTACTCCTGGCAGTGTTTGGGGACCATATGGGATCTGGGGATCTAACCTGGGCCGGCACAGGCCGGCCGCATGCAAGGCAAATGCCCTACCTGCTGGACCATCGCTCCGGCCCCTTTTCTCTAAGAATCTTGAAAACATTCCCGCAAGTGAAGTCTCAGAAAGTTCATCATGCTCCATAACCAATAGGTTTATTTGATTGAAAAGCACCTTTAATCTTCATAAAAGCAAAAGCAATGCTACCAACACAAACGGCCTATTTACCTGTCCCCGTTGCTCTGACACAGGCCAGAATGTAGTAATCCCCACATGCTGGGGTGCACATGTTGGCTCACAGCTGTGATGAGACATGCCAATGGTGAGGTTTCAGGTGGAAGCGCTTAATAGTCTTCATCAGATGCGTCCCCAGCACACACATAACCCAGCTCCCTGGCTAGAGAGTCGCCCTGCCCACAAAATCACCAGGGAACGGAGTTCAGTTGTTCCATGCACCTCTGTGGGTAGGAGGGAATAATCCCCCAGGGCCATGGAAAGTAACAGGCCTGGGAAAGAATTCTTATAGGTTGGTCCTGGGCAATGGGGTTACTTAGAGTCTCCATAAAGATTTGTCATGAAGCAAAGGCCCTTGAAAAATCTTGATTTGGTTTTTGTCCTATTTTGGAGCTGTATCCTGTGATGCTGAGGGCATCCCCTCAGCTCTGTGCTCAGGGATCACTCTTTATAGGACTCAGGAAACCATATGGGATGCTGGGTATCAGATCAAACCTGGGTCTACCACATGCAAGGCTGGTGCCCCACCTGCTGTACGATCCCTCCACTCAAAAGTCTTGATTGAGATGCCGACATGGTCTTTGGAGACACTGTTATGGAGCACTTTTTATGGGTCAATGGAGGCTCTTGAATGGATATTTCACCTGAGAATCAAAAGTTCTGGTTCTTAGAACTGGGGATGGGTCACAGGTCCTGGGAGAAGGGCACACCTGTCTGCCTCGGCACTTCGGCACAGTGCTTGGATCTTGAAGGTAGCTTATCTTGGGGTTATAGGGAAAATCATATCAGATAAGCCCAGTAATGAACAGGCTAGAAAGTAAAGTCAAAAGAGGAACGTGAGGTCCTTGCTGTTATGTCCATAGTGTGGGGGGGACTTGGGCACATGCTACGTGACCTGAGCCCAGGGCAGGTGTTAGATCTGTTTTGTCCAGACAGAGGTGACAGCAGAGAAAAACAGGGATGAGAGACCTGTGATTGCTTATTTCAGAAGGGCAGCTGGGCTTGACCTTGGATTACCTGAACAACTATATTGGTTTTCTTGGAACCTGGGGCCACTGTGAGCCATAATGCATCTAAGAATTAGGCTTCCCCACTGCACCCTCCAAATGAGCAGTAGTAGTTCCATCTCCCACCTGCTCTCCCCATCATTAGCTTTTCATTTGAATCCAGGGCAGTGGGGAGAATGACTACTAGCCGCACTTCAGGGTCAGCTTCTTTCAGCTCTCCTCCAGCCATCCTGTCACTGCCAGCAGTGGCATATTTAAAGAAAAGAAAAGAATGAAGAAAGAAAAGAAAAGAAAGGAAAAGAAAGAGGAAGGAAGGAAGGAAGGAAGGAAGGAAAGGAAGGAAGGAAGGAAGGAAGGAAGGGAAGGAAGGAAGGAAGGAAGGAAGGAAGGAAGGAAGGAAGGAAGGAAGGAAGGAAGGAAGGAAGGAAGGAAGGAAGGAAGGAAGGAAGGAAGGAAGGAAGGAAGGAAGGAAGGAAGGAAGGAAGGAAGGAAGGAAGGAAGGAAGGAAGGAAGGAAACAGATCACACTGTCCAGAGCTTGTGATAGCAACAGGGATGGCGGAACACGTGTTTCTTGAGCTTTATTGGTGATCGCCTTCAATTGTGGGTGGAGTTCTTGGGTTATTCCGTCATGGCTGGACCAGAGGTCTCCCTCTTGAGAGTGGGTGTCATGGAAGCTTCCTAAAAGATTGTAGTGTGGGCTTGAGAGGGACTGTACCTACCCTAAGCCCCTCCAAACAGCCAGCTACATATCCATATCCACAGGTCCATATCCACCAAGAGACCAGCTTCCACTAGACTCCAGTCTGTGGTGCCATTCACAGGGCCCAGGAAGCTGGACTCAGATGTTTGGTATAATTTATGCATCTACCAGATTCAGATGTAGTAGCCGGACAGTGAACTGGAATGGAGAGGGCCATAGTTAAGTTTCCAAGCAAAGAATTTTCAGCCCCAAAATGTTCCTCTTCAACAAGCCTGTCCTGTCCATCTGTCTTTCTCTGCCTCCCTTCGGGGTATTGTGGTCGACGTTGCTTCCCTCCTTCAAGCATCTGTCTGATCCGATTTTTGTATCACCACTGCCACCCCCTCAGCCTTTATTTTCAGCTCTGTCCTTCCCGATACAACAGAGGGTAAAGGAGCTCCCTTTTGAGTGTAGCCAGTGGAGGGGAGTGGGTAGAAATCTTCAAACAGGAACAGAGCTTGCTAAGGTGTCCCAGGAAGTGGCACTGCTTCACTAGATCATGCTTCTGTATATTAATTGGCTGTCCCTCAAACGGTCAGTCTTGCAGGGAGCCGCCCCAGAAGCAGAGAGAGGTGCTAGCATGGCCCGGGTTTGAATGTCTGGCAGTGGCTACAGTCTATAAGGCGCATTCCAGGAAGCAATCATCAATTAGCCAAGAAACTCAAATCAGCATCATCTGAAATAAATCGACTCTGGCACTGACCAGTCATGGGAAAGCTCTTGGCCTTGAAGCCTCATAGAAATGTGATGATGTCTTCATTATGGAAATGACGGAACCAATGATGGATCCGGAGGCTTCTTGGAGAGGGCCAGAGATCTCGTTTCCAGACACACCAAGCTAGTATGTGAACAGTCGCTGATTACACAGAGGTTGGGGTTTTCTCCTCCAAGATCAGGGTTTTGTTTCTATCCCTTGGGAGGCGCAGCCTGGAGCATGCTCTCTGGTGGCGTAACTCCAACAACCTAGTTTACTTTTCCCTACTGCAGGCCAGGCTCGGGAGTGGGGGTGGGGGTGGGGAGCCTTCCTGCGTTTCATTTGCCTTTCTGCTTTCAGAATTGCAACTTTGCAGGAAAATCTTTGGGTGCAGATATTTGGTTCCATGCTCTCTGGGTGCAGATCTGTTAGATTGCGCTGAATGAAACTGATCAAGGCTCACTTGAAAAGTTTTAAGATTCAATGAATCCAAACCAAGGTCTCTCTCTCTCTCTCTCTCTCTCTCTCTCTCTCTCTCTCTCTCTCTCTCTCTCTCTCTTCCTTTCACTTCCATGCACACTTAGTATCCTGGATTAATGTTTCAAAACTGGGAATGGTCTGCTTCCCAAGGGGACTTGGCCATGTCCAGAATACATGGGTGACAGGCCTATTGGGAAGAGGTTGCTTACTCCTGCCACCTAGTGGGTGGAGGCCAAGGGTGCAGCCAAGATCTTCCAGGCTCAGCTCAGAACAGTGCTCGCCCCATACCTAGTAGGGAGACTCTGCCCAGTATGTTGATGATACTGAGACCGAGAACTCCGTGTCCTCCTAGAACCTCATTATTAAAGGCACATAGGAACCATGTATCCTCACATCCTCTTATTACTAACACTAGGAGCAACAGTCACAGTCCACAGGAATGCAGGGGGCAAAAGGAAACAGTCGTCTGGGTACTCCCCTCTTCTAGTGCTCCTGGGTGCTTGTCTGAGTCCAGATGGAGAAGCATATGTTTTGATTTTGCACTGCAGAGCTGGGCCATGTATGTCCCCCCTGCCCTCAGGCCTCCCCCACACACACCCCACTATTGGGCTTCTAGGTTAGTTAGAAATATTCAAGGGGTTCAGAAAGGTTGTTTCATCCACCAGCACAGGGGTGCAGAGTAAAACCAGCAGAGGAAAAGAGGACGTGCTGGCCACTGGGAAGAGACCAGGAACACACTTGCGGGTGCCGCCCTGTGGAGTGCCCCAGAAATGAGGTAGTGACTGGGGTAGTATCTCTGTGACTGTGTTGGACCGCCACCTGGTGGTTGGGGTCCGGGGGGGAGGCGGGACATCAACGGTTAAGCTCAGCTGCCCAAACCCCACCAAGCACCGCCACACACCCTTGATGCCTTACCAAGGCTGCCATTGGGTTTTCGAGCCTTCTCACTGCTTCTGTGTGGCCCAAGACATGGTATTCCCCAAACAGTCTCATGGGGTGGAAGAGTCCAGAAGCTCTCAGCTCATCTCCTGAGAGCTGAGTCAAGGCCAGTCTTCAGCCAGGTGTTTCGAGGAAAGGGGGCAAGGTCTGATAGCCCACATGGCTGACTTGCCCTTTCCTGTACTAGCTAAGGGGGAAATGAGGGATAAACTGAGCCCTGTGGCCAGAGTGAAGGCCAGTATGGGCGAGGATGTCGGACAAAGCAAAAGATGTAATGGCATGTACTGCCGGGTGCTGAGTCGGGAATATGATTGGACTGAATCCAGTTATGAAAGAGAACAGGTTGTGTGTCTTTCTTCATCTTTAATTCTCTCCGTGTCTCTGTATGTCTCTATCTCGGTCTCTGTCTCTCTGTCTCTCTCTCTCTCTCTCTGTCTGCTCTGTCTGTCTCTCACTGTCTCTCTGTCTCTCTCTCAGAAAGGCCCACACAGGAAGTTTTCTCAGCTTTGGAGAAAAAAATTTCCAAAGCTATAATTTCTTTTGCCACAACTGCCTGACTCTGTCCGCCAAGTAGGACCGTGAGTGTGGATCATACGCCAATGAACACGTGTCTCTGCCCCAGCCTAATCTTAGTTAAATTACACAAGCATGTAAATTTTATGTTGTGTTTCAGTGTCCTGAAGTCATCTATGTAAACAGATAAAGGCTGTGGCCACTGTAATGGCCCGAATAGGGATCCTGGGTGAAGTCCAGGCCCGAATAGGGATCCTGGGTATCCTTGGGGAGACATTTTCATTCTTTTAAGCCGTGCACTGTCAGAGCAATGATATAGTTCCAGTGTCCCAAGGGCATCACCGACGGTCACTCAGCTAGACTCCTTCAGAAAGAGCTGGCAAGAGCGTCTGCACCTGCCCCCTGTCCCCTGCCCTCGCTCACTGTGGCCTTCTGCTCTGAGTGAAGCTCCCAGCCAGTTAGCTCCTTGGTCCTAGCTCTAAGGACCAAGGCAGCTGGCCTGCACCCCTGAGTTTGTCAGGGAAGTTACAGAGTCAGATAAATAAACTCCAGCAGGAAGCCTCCACCTTGCCTAAGAGCAGTACACAGACTGAGACCAATACAGTGCTTAACCTCCCCGAGATTGGGCAATTTGGAGGCCCAATCAGGTTTTCCCCAAAAGGCTGACAAATATTGATCTCATAGGATCCAAAGCTGTTCTCCATCAGGATTCTGGAATGATCCGTTGAGTTTTAGGAGGGTAGCTGCGGACGATTGCCCATTTAAGAAAAGAAAAAGAACACAGGGTTACCAGAAAGATAATTTTAGGGCTGCCGCAGGCTTTGTATGCGGGTACCCCAGGTTTGACCTCCTGCATTGCAGAATTATCCCCAGGACCACTGGGAGCAGTCCTTGAGTATGGAACTGGAAGTAGCCCCTGGGCCCCACCAGGGATAGTTCCCACATCTCTAAAAAAAGGAAAGACAAAGCAAGCCAAAAAACTCCATATGAAGCCAGGTTACTAGTTTTAAATCTCCAGGCCTGTTGAGGGTTTGTGGATTAAGACCAGAATGGCTGAAAGAGGTAAGCACAAACTAATAATCACTCGCCAGCCGTTGGCAGTTGGCAGACCCCAGAGTTGGTGACCGCATGTTCCACACGCTCATCAAAGTTGTCACCTGGGCAGTTCTCGTCATGGGACGCAGAGTCTAGAGAGTTGCAAAGGGAAGGCTGATTTTATGCTCCTCTTGATTGGCAGCCTGCCTTGGTACTCTGCTAGAAAACATTTTGTTCTGAAGTTGTTTTGCTCCCCACTTGCCCCGGCTTTTGCAAAATGTCTAGTTCACTGTTATTAGCTCAGCCTATTAAGTTGTTGGGTAAATAGAGACAAATTGTGCAAATATTATTTTGTGCCCTTTTGGTTTATTATATGTGATTTTCATTCTCCAAGTAGAGAGCAAAGCTGTCCTGTTGTTTTAAAATGTGGTGTTGAAGAGCCCAGAGAAGTAGCAAACTCCTGTTTCGATTAAGTACATTGATGACAATTAATGCATTTCTAGAACGTCTATGGAACACTTACAACCCATTACAGTCAAAATATTGGTTTATGAAAAATTAATAAAGCCAGGGGAAAATGGGAGGCGGCATCTGCATTAGCTCTCAGCACCCAAAGAATCAGCCAGAATTAATTATGCCTTATGCTACATTCTAATGAGATTTTCATTAAACTGTATACTATTATGGAAACTAAACAAGGATTAGTCAAAGAATAATGTCAATGAACTGGGTTTTGGTTGTTATTTTTTTCGAGAGATTAAATTAGTTAATGGGTTATACATTGAAATCTGATGCTAAGGGTAATCAATACACACTTATCATTTCATTAAACCCACTATCATTTTTAGAACACCAACTCCCAATATTACAGTTTTCTGGGGGAAGAAAAGAGCCTATCTGTGAATTCCTACTGTTTGTTTGATGTACATGCATTACTCTAAAGATCAGAACCCTCTAAATTAGCTCTGTCATCTTGGAAACAATTTTTACGGAATGAAACATTCTGTTTTAGCCCATAAGTGTGTGGGGAGGGATGAACGTAGGAGGCATATTTAAATAATTGTATCTGATTATTCTTTGAGAATTCCAAATTAGAAATCTATTTTCTACTCTTACCAAAAGTGTAGGACCAAGATTTAAAACCTCACGGGGGCTAGAATGTAAACTCAGGATGAATCAAACTCAAGATGAAACTCAGAGTCAGCTCCACAAACCCTCCAAATCGCCACAAAAATACAGCTTGTAACCACGAATGAAAATAAGCCAGGGCCCCAGGGAGGCTCCCCGGAAGGTTTTGGGGGCTCTCTTAGAATCTTTGGGTTTCTTTTTCCTGGAAAGAGACAGTGTTTAAGGCTTATGGCGCTTTGCAGAGTCTTAGAAACTGCACCGATTTTCCTAGATCATAATTTCTTTCTCTTCTTCTGAGCAGAAATTCGAACTCAAGCGTCCAAAGAATCTCAGTGGTGGGGCTTGGAATGTTGTCTTCTCCTCACCAACCCTGCCAGGCAGAACTCAACCCAAACCTCCGTTTCCTTGCCCCCCTGTTCCCCAGGAAAGGCCAGATACCAAACACATGTGTCGAAACATTACGGACCGCTCCCCCACCACCAACTAAAATGATAGCGGTTCCCATTCTCAAAACACCTCCCATTAAGTCTATTATTTTAGCTTCTTGTAAGTGACCAAACAAAACAGTTGGGTCCCCATAAATTTGTTCTCCCTTCCCTAAAGTAATAGGAAACAGCTTCTGTGTTCATGTGTCCTAGTTTGAGATTCAGTGAAAAACATTCTTGTGCATGTTATCACTGAGATGGCTTCTTCTGATCTGGTTGTCCTCCCAGTCATGCAATTACTTCTAGTCCATACTCAATGGAATTGCTAGTTTTGTCCCAGGGTTACAGGTGTCAGAGGTGAGGGCTGGGCTGGTCAATGACTTTACCCAGGTCCTAAGAGCAGAGAGGCCAGAAAAATAGAACAAAGCATTAAAGTGTGCCAAGGCCCTGATGTTCCAGCCTTACCCTGGGGCCTTAAGCACCCATCTGTTTCTCCATGTTTCTTTCAGTCCTTTCCTGTTCAAGATTCCTCTTGCCTTGAGCTTTCTCTGGGGAGTCTCAGGTTCCAATCTAGAGCTTCTTTAAACTGAGAGTTCTGTGTTCACTGTGGTGTCCTCGGAGGCAGCTTAACTGTGAAGGGGCATGTGGGGTATTTAGCATCCCTAGGTTGGAGGCAGCATTTAACCACCTGGGGACCAAGTATCCTCACTGATAAGCTTCCACACATACTGGGCTTTGGAAGCACACACTGCTGGCTCTGTTCTCACTACTGTTCATAATACAGACATAGCCTAGCTGTGCCTGATGGAAAATTCGAGACCAAGAGTACTGGGCTTCGCTGATGCTGGCCGCTGTGCTTGGGAGGTTTCTTGGTAGGTTGTTACAAATATAGAACCTGGGGACCCAAGTGACAGTACAGTGGGAGGGCATTTGTCTTGCATGCGGCCAACCCACGTTCGATCCCAGGCATCCCATAGGGTCCCCTGAGCACTGCCAGGAATAATTCCTGAGTACAGAGCCAAGAGTAACCCCTGAGTATCACCACAAAAAAAGAGCCTAAACAGGGGGCGGAGCGATAGCCCAGCGGGTAGGGCGTTTGCCTTGCACGCGGCTGGCCCATGCCAGCCCGGGTTCAATTCCTGGCATCCCATATGGTTCCCTGAGCACTGCCAGGAGTAATTTCTGAGTGCAGAGCCAGGAGTAACTCCTGAGCATTGCCAGGTGTGACCCAAAAAAGCAAAAAAAAAAAGAAAAGAAAGAAAAAAAGAGCCTAAGCAAGGCAAAAGATTTATACGATCTGAAAAGAAACCAGAGATTTATACGATCTGAAGAGAAACCTAAGCAAATTAAAAAAGAGAGAAATAAGAACCTCAGGACCCACTCCTAATCTGTAAGATTCTGCTTTGAGGAATTGGAGATATAAAACACGGGTTAACATGATGGATTACCTTGCATGGGGCTCAACCAGGAAGGTTCCAGGCAGCTCTGGATGTGACCCTAGAGCATAGCCAGGAGTGAGCTCAGAACCACTGGATGTGGTCAGTATGCCCTCCTCAAACAAGTCCCAAAATCATTGGGTGTGGTCAAACCTCCCCCACCCCCACCCCCTGGCAGATATGCAACTGAATAAGGTTCAGGTAGGTCAGTGCAAATGTGAATGAGAAAATCCTGACTCCCTGCCTTGTTCTCTCTATTAACACCCTGAGTCTGTAGGTGAAATACTTAGGATCCACAATTGACTTTCTTGACTTTGAAATTAGTGACTTTCCAGAAATCTTACACGGAGATCACTTTGCTCCTGGCTTTATTACCTCCATTAGCAAGGAATGGGAACACACACACTCTTGGGCCAGTGAAAACCCTATCTTAAAAAGTCTTGAGTCTGTTCACAGCTAACAAGATAAAAGGAAATGTGGACAGACACAGATTAGGCGGGTCCCCAGCTCCATATTCAGGCACAGCTTCCTGGGGAGAGGCCAGTGCTGCCCCCTGAGACCATTTCTGCTTATTACAAAGAGATTTTGAACCCAATTTCAAGCTGGGGAGGGAGGCCCCATGCCACCAAGGTGTACTTCTAGTAAGGGATAATCACAGTGAAACTCTATGTAGGGTTGCCATGTTTGTGGCTGCTACTGCTGATAGGGTCAGATAAGTCAACTTCATGTTTTTGTAAAAGCTTGAATTTTGCAGGCAAAAGTAGAACGGTTCAAGTCAAGTGAGCTGTTCAACTTTTTGAAACAATAGCCAAGGAGAAGACTGTACCCAGATTCTTTGCAATATTCTTGAAACTTTTTGGTGCAGTCTGAAATTGAAAATGAAAGAAAATTAAGACTTATGTAGTTCTGTTTTAGAGAATGTGAAGAGGGCCAGAGAGATAGCACAGGTGGGTAAGGCACTTGCTTTTGCAAGCAGCTGATCCTGGTTCAATCCCCAGCCCACCTGGTCCCCTGAACACTACTAGGAGCACCCATAGATCATAGTGATAGGAGGGCCCCCAAAAGTACTGGGTGTAGCCCAGAAACTCTCTCTCCCCAAATTAAAATTTAAAACCAGTTTTAATTCAAATTTTTCAAAATACTTTTTCCACAATAGGCTAATTCACTTCAGGGCTCCTTTAAATATGGAAATCCCCATACAATTAAAACATGATTTGATTTATGAGAATTAAATATACAAACAACATTTCCCCACAACAGCTGTGCCTGAATGCAAATACCTCTGTACTTAAGACTCTAGCATAATAACCCTTCCAAGAAGCTCAACTTTCAGGCATGTATAAAAGCATTAGGCATTCACCGTGCAAGCATTCAAGTATTCTTGCATGGATTATTTTAGTGCTAGCGTATGTGCAAAACAATAATAAATGTAGCCACAGAAGCATGAGAAACCTGAAAAGATTGGGATCCGTTGATCGTTCAAGCAGTGACCTTGGTATCAGGGAACCCATGGTCACTTCCTGATCTCTACATCTAAGGGGAGCTTGATGCATCTATCACATTCATAGGAGACCCTCCAGGATGGAGCTTCATTGATGCCGCCAAGGGTGGGTCTTTATGGAAAGGCAGAAGTCAGCATAGGAGTCATCATGGATTGCTAGAAGCAAGCAGTTGGGTGACTCACACTGCAGAAATGTAATTTTCTGGAGCTGGAAGTCTGAGATTAAGTTCTGGTTCAGGTGAGCTATCCCGAGGCTTCTCTCCTTGGCTTGTGGACAGCCGTCCCTTTCTCCAAATCCTCCCTTTTCCTCTCTTCATTTCCCATCTTCTACATTGCTTACAAGTAAGGTCTGTCTTAATTTATCTTCATCTGGACCCTCTCTCCAAATAAAGACATGTCCTTGGGTTCTGAGCTGCAGACTCCAGTGTGAGTTTGGAGAGGACGCATTTCCACCCCAATGGCACATCAACATGCTGGTTCTTCTCTGGATGGAATCTCAGGGTCAGCAGTCCCCCACCCCAGAGCCCGAGCCCCAGCGATTATGCCCTGGATTTGTCTGACCTGCTTCACCACCCTGCCTCTGGAGAGTTTGACAAAAGAGCTAAGAGCAGACATGAGTTAGGGTTTGACAGTTGTCCAAGTGGCTAAGCTAAGGCCAGATTTGCCGCTTCCTTCTGATAATACAAGCAAAGTACTTTCTGCCTGCTGAAGTGCTCGCACCCGATCGACGGAGACTTTTCTACTTTTTCTCCATAGTTGTTGGAGATGTAGGTCTGGGTCCCTGCAATGCCTCAGAGCCACTTGGGTTGACTGAAGAGAGCTGCTGGTTTCTGAGTAGCTGAGGCAAAAGGCTGGGGGAGGCCTGGTTGGGGCCTGGCAGCTCCCTCTCTGCTTTCTCCCAGCTGCTCCTTGAACACTCCTGTGGCTTGAAAGCCAAGACTGAATGAAAAGACTCATGGCTTGAGGATTCAGGCATGTCTCTGAGCGTGGCCCACACTGTAGGGGAGCTGGTTTAGGAGACAGCTTCTCAGGTATGGCCCAGACCCAGCAGGGCTGGAGTTTCTGGGGGCTATGAACCCCAGGTGGTTCTGATCAGGCGGAGGAGGAGGAGGGAGAGGAGCCAAGGTGAGGAGATGCAGAAGTTAAGGAGACTGATGGGTCCTGGCGATGACAACAGCATTAATGGCTTCGTTTCCCAGGACTCAGCTACACTCCGCTAACTTGGAGCTTCTTCCTTTGGTGAGCTCCCACAATTCCTGCATGGGACCCACCCAGGTTCGAGGCATCTCATATGCCCCCTCAAGCACCGCCAGGAGTAATTCTTGAGTGGAGAGCCAGGAGTAATCCCTGAGCATCACTGCATGTGGTTCCCCCTAAAAAGAACCCCATGTCCCTGCTCAAATGTATGAAAGGGGGTTCTAGAACAAAATAGGTATTGTCTATTTACTTTATGTTCATTCTGACTGTATTGTAGTTCCTCCTTTGTATTACCCCTATAGATAAATGGGTCCTAAGTCTCCTAGAGCAGGAGACTTCTTCTGCCACGTTGGGCACAGGAGGAGTCTTGGGTAAAGTGAGTGTGCAGCGCCCTAGAGAGCTTGTTCCTGGCCTGGAATTTGTCTCCGATGGATGATGAGTATTTGCATAAGTGACATCATAACACGGTGCTTCCATTTTTCTCACTGTGAGAAAGGACTCTTACTGTCGCTTCTCCTCATGAGCGAGTGACACCCGCAGTGAGCGTTTCTTAGAAATATCAAGAAATGTTGATTTGGTTGTACTAGATCACAGGTTGTTTTCAGCAATAATTATGCCACCGTGGAAAATTTCCAGTGAGAGTGACCAGGCGCAGCCAACATCGGGTCTGGTCACGAGGACCAAACCTAGCCAACATCAGGGTTTGCCATGCACCACGATCATTGTGCTCAGAAAAATGTTTTCAAAGTTATGTGCAGTGTTTTGGGGGTCCTCTCATTTGTTTTCCATTGGTGGCATTGCTCAGAGTTTGCTAAGGGATCATTCCTGGCAGGGCTCGGGGAACCACAGGAGGTTCTACCAGGGATAGAACCCGAGTCAGTGGTGTGCAAGGCAAATGCCCCACTGTGCTGTACTATCACTCCAGCTCCGCATTCAAATGTTTAGAGCCTCGGTGTGAAAAGTCCCTAACCTGAGGTCTGGGTTTGGTGGCTGATGGTCACAATTAAGCCTAGGATTTTTTTCCCGTCTCTCTGTGTGATCCTGTGCTGAACAGGGGTCATTCAGAAGCTCCCAGAGTAGGTCTTGGTGAGTGCTGGTTAGGCCCTACCTATCCTCAGGGCTGCCCAAGCCCCTCTCGCCCCTGACTGAGCACCAGAAACAGGCCTAGGGTTATGTTCCCTCTGTCCTCCTTTGCAGGGTCATGCAGGGGAAATGACATGAGGAAAGGTGGAGCCCGGCCACGAGCTGTGTCCCCAGGAACCTGGCCCGGCACCTGGCACATGTTGGTGCAGGAATCCACATGCACGGGGCACAGCAGGCCCCGTCCAGTGGGCACCGAGGCCCTGAGGCGTTTTTCAGAGCTTCTTGGTGCTTGCTACTCATGTCTGGGCAAGGGTGTTTGTTTTGGACGTTTCTTTAGTGTGAGGAGATGGCTCCGCAGTTTCCTGCTGCGTCTTTATCTTGGGACTAATGAAATGCACGGCCACTCCCTCCCAATTGCCCATGAGTTGGGAGCTTGCTTGGACATTATTAGTGTTGTCTGTAATTCTTAAGTGTCCGGAAGTCACTCCTGGAGCACCTTGTCCTTTCCCACTGGGCCTGCTGGGGCCAGGAGGGCAGAAGTTGCCAGAGGAATATGTCTTTCCTTTCATCCTCCTATCCACTCTCACTTGAGCTCTCACTTGAGTCCAGTGTGGCTTCCTCTCGCCTGCCCTTTCTCTTTCCCATGTCCTTCTGTCTCGGCCAGAGTCTCCATGGGCTAAAAGCTTCTTGCCCAGGTCATTCCAACACAGTCAGGAGAAAAATAGGGGAAGGGAGTAGACCTGGTCAGATGGTCTACTGATCTGCTATTGCAGACCAATAGTTGTCTACTCTTGGTAGGATTAGACACCAATATTGTGTGTCTCGTTATTGTAAAAGCAGTTCTTCAAACCTCAGTTCAGCCCCATGCTTCCATCAGAATTCGGCAAAAAGACAATTTCTAGACATTGAAGGTTGCAGTCAATCATGATATTGTGCAACAGTTGGACATTTGTGACAAACTCTGTTCTGGGCCCAGTGACTAGTTGCAAGACTGTATGATAGTTCATTGTGTCACCCAACAAACTGTTGTGGGTCCAGGGACTGATAGAAATACTGTATTGTAGTTCCTCCTTTGTATTACCCCATAGAATGGATCTGCTAGTATTTAGGATCAAAATAGGTATTGTCTATTTACTTCATGTTCATTCTGACTGTATTGTAGTTCCTCCTTTTGTGTTGCCCCCATAGATAAATGGGTCCTAAGTCTCCTAGAGCAGGTCTCTGGAAGGAAGGAAGAAGAGCTAAGCCCAGTTCCAGGGATTCTCCATGGGAAAGAAGCTGGGCCTGCTGGGTAAAAATAAAAGGGGGTCAAAGGTTGCAGGTGAGGGCCTGCAGAAGTGCCCAGGGCATGTGCCCACTTTCCCCACTGGCAGCTTGTTCAGGATTTAGAGGCGTCCTTCTTGTCTGTGACATGATCCCTGCCCTGTCCCTCTAGACTTCTCTTGCCCTCCCGGAGGCCTGGAAGGACCCTCAAGTGGCAAAAAGTCTCCCAATGAGTAGGAAGGGGAGGGTGGTGGTGACCCGCCTGGAACACCCGCCCAGCCTTGTTCTCTCACAGCTGGGTGGCTGGAAGCTTCCAAGTCTTGTTTCCGATTGCCCACGGGGACATCATGCCAAGGATTGGAAAGCCTAGATGGGGCACTAGGCCGGCTTTGGGAAACATCGGCGCCCGTTCAGCTGTTCCTGTGCTGTCACCTGGAGCCAGACATGCTAGCAGCACAGACAGTCAGCAGCGTTCCAGGAAACGCCTGGCCAAATGACCAGGTGCCCGGCTGCCAGCCGAGTCCGCCCAAGCAGCATCAGGAACAGGAGGGCAGAGCAGGGTCCCCGAGGGCAGAGCTTCAGGGCTTGTTTTTCTCAGGAACCTGCAGCTGGCACCGTCCCAGCTCTCACTGGGGAACAGAAGGAACCCCCTTAAGAAAAGCTCAGTGGGCAAAACACTGTTTGTAAGAAAAGCTGGAAATGGCAAACTCCTTAATGCCCACAGTCATTCTATTTCTTTATCACTCTGAAGGCCGGCTGTGTTGGTAGAGGCCAGAGGAAAAAGAAAAGAGCAAAGGACAGTTTGGCTTGGACCCAGGAGGGTTATCTGTAGTTAAGAAACTCAATATGTGCATTTGGAATTGTGATATAGTGTGATAAAAATGTGTCAAGGTTTGTTTTGGGTTTTGTTTTTGTTTGTTTTTTTTCTTGAAGTGTGCTAGAGAATAGGCTGCGGTAGTTCACTCCTGGGAACTGAGAAAAGAGGAAGTGAGTGAAAAGCTACAAAGATGCTGTGGGTGAGCTTTTAAAAATATAGAGCCAGGGCTCAGGGTGCAGAAGGAGGTGTTGGATGCAGCAGATCCAGGTTCCATCCCGGCACCCCATCAGGTCTTCCGAGCACCACCAGGAGAGATTCCTGAGTATGGACTCAGGAGTAAGTCCCTGGACACCACCGGATATGGCCCAAAAAGCAAAACCAGCAAAAAAAGTCGAACCTATATGAAATTACCAGTGTTCACCTACTGGACGTTTTTTAATAGGACCAGGCCTGAGAGATAGTAGCAGGCTGAGGGCCCTGGGTCTTACATGTGGCTGACACCATTTCTGTCTCTGGGTATAGTCACTCAGAACACAGAGCCAGGCCCTAACCCTGAAGGCTGCTGGGTGTGACCCCCAAAGCAAACAAAATTGGCAGTTTCAGAGGGCTTGCCCCAATGGGAAGGACAGTAAGTGCACAGAGGGTCCGTCCCATTCGGCTGATCAGCTCAGATGAAAACAGGACTGAGAAATTGAGGTTGTCAGAGATGGTCAGCTTGGAACTGACCATTGTTCTGACCTGGCTGATGGATGGGAGGAGCCTGTTAGATGTCTGACGCATTTCCTTAAGTTACAAGTGGCTTTGTAAGCCCAGGATCAAAGGTGACAAACACAGAGTCCCCATGGTGGGAGAGTTGGAAGTTGGTGCTTTGTGCTGGAATTTGGGGCAGGAAGGGCTCCAAGGAAGCCAGGTCCATGCTTCCTTGGGTTTCCTTGGCCTCACAGGACTCCGGCCACACCTGTCAAACTTGAGCTTTTGGACACAGCCTTAGCCACACTGCTCTCTGCCTCTCATTTTCTCATTTCTCAACTCTTTCTTTCTTTCTTTCTTTCTTTCTTTCTTTCTTTCTTTCTTTCTTTCTTTCTTTCTTTCTTTCTTTCTTTCTTTCTTTCTTTCTTTCTTTCTTTCTTTCTTTCTTTCTTTCTTTCTTTCTTTCCTTCCTTCCTTCCCTTCCTTTCTTTCTTTTCTTTCTTTCTTTCTTTCTTTCTTTCTTTCTTTCCTTCTTTCTTTCCTTCCTTCCTTCCTTCTTTTCTTTCTTTCTTTCTTTCTTTCTTTCTTTCTTTCTTTCTTTCTTTCTTTCTTTCTTTTTCTTTCTTTCCTTTCTTTCTTTCCTTCTTTCTTTCTTTCTTTCTTTCTTTCTTTCTTTCTTTCTTTCTTTCTTTCTTTCTTTCTTTCTTTCTTTCTTTCTTTCTTTCTTTTTCTTTCTTTCTTTCTTTCTTTCTTTCTTTCTTTCTTTCTTTCTTTCTTTCTTTCTTTCTTTCTTTCTTTCTTTCTTTCTTTCTTTCTTTCCTTTCTTTCTTTCTTTCTTTCTTTCTTTCTTTCTTTCTTTCTTTCTTTCTTTCTTTCTTTCTTTCTTTCTTTCTTTCTTTCTTTCTTTCTTTCTTTCTTTCTTTCTTTCTTTCTTTCTTTCTTTCTTTCTTTCTTTCTTTCTTTCTTTCTTTTCTTCCCTCCTCTCTTCCTTCTTTCTTTCTTTCTTTCTTTCTTTCCCTCTCTCCTCTCTCTTTCTTTCTTTCTTTCTTTCTTTCTTTCTTTCTTTCTTTCTTTCTTTCTTTCTTTCTTTCTTTCTTTCTTTCTTTCTTTCTCTCTTTCTTTTTCTTCCCTCCCTCCCTCTCTCCCCTCCCCTCCCTCTCTCCCTCCCTCCCACCCTCCCTCCCTTCCTCTCTCCCTCTCCCTCTCCCTCTCCCTCTCTCTCTCTCTCTCTCTCTCTCTCTTTCTTTCCTCTGGTGTCTCGGCATCTGAGCTGGAGAGAGAGAGCACAAAACTGACCCCATGAAGAGCTGATCTCCCCTCACAGGGCCAGGCCAGTGTGTCCCCAAGCGGTGGGGGTGGGGGGAGATGGCTGGGCATTTAGTTCTTCCCTCCTGGGCGTTTGTTCTTCCTCCAGAGGGTTCCAGAAAGAGTAGCAGGAGGGAGGGCCAGAAAGGGGCAGGGCAGAGCGACTTTTCTCTAAGCCCATGATCAAGAGCAGGAACTCACTGACCCTTACCTGCCCACCCGCCCTCGCCCAGGCTCTGCGCCCCTTGTGGGAGTGCCACACAGCCCTGCCAGGAGGTAGGTATGTCTCCTCCCATTTCCCGGATGGGGATACCAAGGCACAGAGAGGTCCACTGGCTGGCAACAGCTCCGGAGTGCCTGAGTCAGGTTTGCCTTGGAGTTGCCGCACTTTCCTTCTGGGTGAATCCTGGTGCCCTGGGGACCCAGCAGAACCCAGCCCCTCTGTTGCCCCTCCCTAAACCCCCCACTGAACGCTCATGACATCTGCTTGGCTGCAGGGAGAATGTGGGGGGTGGGCATCCGTGGAAGGAGGGGGACCCCTGCAGCCTGCGCTTTTGGGGATGGGGGAGTTTCTTGCCTCTGCCATTCTCGGGGCCTCGCATGGGTTCCTGAGCGAATACCGTCTGTCTCTCTCTCTTTCGTAGGCACGGTGCTGTTGTGCCAGGCCAACCAGGAGGGGGCTTCCATGTACACCGCCCCAGTTCTCTTGTGTACACTTCCGCAAGTAAGCCCGCTCTGGTGGCTCTTTTTGTTTTGTGCCATAAATCTGAGTCCCATCACCTCCCGCCATGTGAGTCCCCCCACCCCACCCCACCCTGCTCCCGCCCTTGCACCCCGCCTGCACCTACCTCCCTCCGGGCCCTCCACGAGGGGAAGTGGGGCTCCATGCCGCATGCTTCTGGTCCCCCTCTGCTCCGTGTCTCAATCCCCACCCCCACTGCCTCTCATCGTCTGTTAGCGCTGTCAGGTGGGGTTCAGCTGAATGGAGCCAGGCATGGGGCTGGGGAAGGCGCTGGGTTCGGGGTGGGGATGGGCTGGGCCAGCTCGGTTTTGCAATGAAATGGGGCAGCTACTCCCTGTCTCCGGCCTCCAGCCCAGCTACCCTGGCACCCAATTTTCTGTGCTCCCGACATCCATCCCAAGGGAACAGCTGTCTAGCAAGACTGTGTCCCCCGCTAATGAGGTCCACAGCAAAGGGCGAGTCCCTGTATATCGCTGGGGGGCAGGGGGACAAGCGTCTGGAAACACAGGGCTGAGAAGACACAGTCACAAGAGCAGAGCTGAGGCTGTCGGGGCTGAGACTGGGGCTTTCTCCATCTGGCGGAGGCTGCAGGTTTAGGGTAACCGGCTTCTACACAACCTGGTCAGTAGGGAATCTCCAGCCCTGTGTTCCTGATCCCCGCAGTGTCAGGCTGCCCTTGAGTCCTGGTCATCTTGATGTGGCCACTGGGCGTTCCCCCCCCAAAACCCGAGCCTGATCCATGCCAGAGGTCCTCACTGGGGTCAGAGTTGAAATATGGAGCCAGGCGAGTATGAGGGGGTTTACGGGGTCAGGCTTCTCAGCTGGTAGGGAAGGAGGCGGGGAGCTAGGAGGCTGGCGAGATCTAAGGGGGCCATGAGTCCCCACACACCCTGTGTCCTGATCAGTGTCTCAGTTCCCAAGGCCTGAGGTGGGGCAGAACACATGGCGTGAGGGGACAGGCCGGTCCTCACGGCTCCAGGCCCTCTGAAATTCAAGTGTCTTTCTGGGTCTCGCCAGGCCAGCACAATGTGGTTCTGAGCAAACGTAGGACGTGCCTAGAGCCCTCCAGAACTAGAAAGCCCCTCCCTTCCCGCATGCTCGAAGCCCCTGCCCCGTCCCCACCCCGCCTTGCCAGGTAGGTACTGCTAGGCTGCCATGAGCGCATTGTGGCTGAGGAAACAGCTGTGTGCAGAGAGGGCACTGGTCTGCACACTAGGCAGTATGTGGTTTGGGGTTGCGCCTGATGGTCCGTGAGGGACTACTCCTGATTCAGTGCTCAGGACACAGGCTGTGTGGGACAGCCTGGCCCTTGCATGCCCAGCCCACGCTCAGCTGCTTCAGTGTTTGAAGCCAGGGCAGCCTCTTTGCCAGCTTTGTCTGGCAACATCAGTGCCCCCTGGTGTGCCAGGACTGTGGAGGCTGTGGACAGAGTCTCATGTCCACAGTTTCCTCTTGTGCCTTTGTTCCACAGAGCCATTTGGGCTGAAATGTCCCTTTGCTCAGTTCAAGATGGACGCCAGGGACCCCCTGCCCTGAGCCAATGTTCTTTTAAGCAATTGATGTTAGTTGACCCCTCAGAGCCAAAGCCACTGTGGACAGGGCACCCCACAATTAATGGGGGCTGTATTTGTGTCCTCTGCACATGGTGTCAGTGTGACCGGGGCGCTGGTGCCACCCTGCGGGGAAGGGGCCACAGGGCGCAAACAGGGGTCCGTGTCCACCAGTCTCTGTAGCCCCTCAGAGATACATGCAGGTGATGTACAGTGTGGACATTTGTGTGTCATGGGCACCACACAGATGTGATGTCCTCATAGGGGAACAGGTCATGCACAGCTGGGCCACACAGGTGACACGCAAAGTTGATACTCAGAGGTGCCACCTAGGTACTACCCAGGGGTTTCAGGGGTCATGCTAACAGGAGATCCGGGTGGCACACACAGTCCTGAGGGTACCACTCACTGGGGCCCTGAATCATGCCAACTACAGGCTAAGGTCAAAGCCTACCCTTGGTCCCTACCCAGAGCTCATAAACTCAATCCCAAGAAACAAACCAAGGGTCTGAGCAGAGCTCTCTGGTCCAGTCAGACCCTCGCCGGGTGATAGACTGAATGGGGGGAGCACAACACGGTGTGTGCTCATTCTTCCCTGGGTGGAAAAGCGAGCAGTGAGGGTGGAGACTGCTCATGTGCAGTCCACCACCTTCCCAGCTTCTGTCTTGTAATTTCCACACTCAAACCTTCGCAGGAATGTTATAAAAAATATGCTAATAGACTCATAATATTCCTGTTATTTCTTTTCATCGATTGCCCCCCCACATGGGCTGAGAGCAATTTTTCAAAAGTATTAAAGGATAATGAATGTCCTTATATAGAATTGTGTTAAAGAAAACAATAGCTTATCTTCCTAGTCCACAACAAAACAAAACAAAAACTGGTTTCTTTGAATGAGCGTATTCATGGGATGAGCTGTGGGCCAGGGCAACTGACCGTGAGCTCACAGGGGCTCTGGGCCTGCTCACCACACGCATAGCCAGAGGACGCTGAGACCCAGGTAGCGGGGTATAGGGGGTATCTGGGGATGGTTCACTCCTGACACACGCCGACTCCCCCTCTTCCCCTCCCAAACTCAGCAGTGACTTTCCTTTTTTTCTTTTTCAAATGTCTGGGTCACACCTGGCAGTACTCAGGGATCCCCGATGCGGCTCAGGGGATTCTATGTAGTGCCGGGGACTGAAGCAGGGCCCCTATGCATGCAAGCCAGCACCTTCCCTGCTATACCATCTCTCCAGCCCGGGAGTGACTGTTCTTGTGGTTATCAGTTGCCAGGAGGCCAGTTCAGGTAGTGCCCAGTGCATGGGAGGGCCCCAAGCTAGACCCTGCAGGGCAGCAGTGGGGTACAGAATGGACACAGGACCTCACCCAGGCTGGACCTGAGCTTCACCAAGAGCCACGTCCCAGCCCAACCGTGTTTTTCCAGAGCACAGTGTAAGTCAGATGCCTTCCAGAAAACCGTCACTTGGGTTTCCTCAGCCAGGGAAGGCCTCTTCTAGCATAGCATCATAGTTCTTTTGCTGGGGAGGGGGCACATCCGCCTGTGCTCAGGACTTACGGTTGGCTCTGAACTGGCAGAGCCAGTTCAGATCACTCCTGGCAGTCTCAGGGGATCCTAAATTGCACCAGGGATCAAATCTGAGTCAGTCGCAAGACAAGAGCTCTCTCTCCAGGCCTGTCTCCAACCCCATTTCCTTATTCTGTGGAAACAGGTGAGCCGGCTGAGAAAGGGTGACTATTCAAACACATACATACAGACACATGTATGTAAGTGTATGTGGGAGTTGTGTGGGGAGTGTGTATATGTGTGTGTGTGTGAAGTTCCTCCAATGCCTCTCCAGTTCATGCAGACAAACACACTTGTCCTACCCAGCCTGTACCCCATAGCTCAGCTGTCTGTCTCCTCAACCACCCTTTCGGATGAACTTGTTTGCTTAAATCTGAAACTGCCATTTCCTGCTTGCACCTCGCCGCTGTGCTCCTGAAGAGAGGGGCATCTCCCTGGAGCTTCCCCAGAGGGCACCATATGGGTTGATGGCTTCCACCCAGACACCTCAGCTTCTGCGGATTGTGTCCATGGCCCGTTTTTCTGCAGGCCTTGGATGGCCATCCCTTAACCTGCCCCTCTGCCTAGCCAGATTGTTCATCATGAGAAAATAACACCTTCCCAGGCAGCAGGGAAGCAGTTCATAAAGAAACCCTGTTGGAAATGTGTCTATAATGAAAATAACCACTATGGAAGTTTGCTGGTTTGCCTAAGATACATCTTTGGCATAATGCCCCCCCCACCTGCCCTGTGAGTTATCCCTCTAGCAAGGCCTATGGCCTGAGCACAGTGAGAGATTTTTCACTCACTGCAGTCAGTCTCACAGAATCCCATGTGTTCCTGTAGCTGATGCCTCCTGTTTGTCTGCCTCATTCCCTAGTTTTATTTATCAGGTTCGTGTTGTACCAGACCTCAGACACCCTCTCCTGCACTCCTGAGTATATGGTGGGGCCCTTTCCAGAAACTTGAAAGAATCCAGAGCAACGCTCCAGACAATCAGTCAAGTTCTTCTTGTACCTAACTCTGAATATGAATGTTTTTGTCTTAAAAGAGTAATTGAGATCCACTGGGTTCCATGGGGAGCAGCAGCATATGACCGTTTAACAGCTTTAGTTCATTTTCATTACTTGAGGGAGGCCATTCTCCTGCCTCAACATGGACATGAGCAGGAAACCCCCACCCCAGCCCGCCCACTGCCCACCGGCCCAGGCAGGGGATGATGGTGTGTTCTAAAGGCACCCCAGGCCAAGAGCAGCATCTGCTGGATTGTCGTCAGCTCTTCTTGCATACTGTGAATGTTTCCCAGCAAAAATAACTCCAGGCAGAAACAGGGAGGCCGGGAGCACAGCCTCTGCCCTCCTTCAAATTAAAATACTACTTCCGCTCACATTAGCAGAAATGCCAAGAGGAGGAGGAAATCCTCGATGAGCTCCATTGACCATAGATGTTTCCAGAAGCAGGGACCAGGTTGATGGAATCTGCTTTTATGCTTCTCAGTTACATGAAAAGCTTTTAAACGGCAAAAAGAGCATTTGCTCGCGATCGTCATGAATGTGTGCACACACAGTCATATGCACACATTCATGTGTACACACATACACTCGTGCACACATGCACAGATGAACATTCATGCATACTTTCACACATGTATAAGCATTCACATATACATATACGTCACAGACACACACACACATGCATGGAATAACTGGGTCATCAAAACCCCTTTTTCCCCAAAGACACAAATCCTTCACAAAATTCTTAATCAACACCTTCTATTTTTCAGCATTTTCTCCTTAATCATGTTCAGAAGGTCACACCTCCCCAAGAGGGTGGGATTCACGGTCTGCATACAAAGGATGGTCCCCATAGATATCACTGGCACACCTCACACACATACTCCATGCCAGCCAATAGCTTCCTTGCATCATCCCTGCCTGAGCCCTTGGTTCCATTCAGGCTCTTCCTGCACTAATGATGCTTGCCCACATATTGTTTCTCTCTTTGTGTCCACTTCTATTCCCCACCCCCAGTGGCTGCAGCACCAGCTCACTCCCAAGCCTGGCCAGCCAACTCCCTCCCTACCCTCTCACCAGCACCTGCCCATGGTTCTTCTTGATTTTTGCCTTGGGATGACCAATCCTGGCACCTCTGGGCCCTGCTGCTGTGGCCTGTTCTCTCAGGGTGCATCCTAAGGGCTGTGTTATGCACATCTGGGAATGCCCCAACTCCCCATGATACCTGCCCTTCCATCTTCCCAGTCTTCAAGTCTTCCCCGCTCTATTTCCCTTCACCTTGAGAGACACCTCTATGTGTTTGTGGGTGTGTTGGGGGAGACCTGTAGATTGCACTGAGGAAGCCATACTCTGCCCACCTCCCACAACAGGCTGTATTTGCCAGAGGCAAAAGGATCTGCCTTTACTTTCGTCACCAACTTCATAGGGCGTTTTTGATTCCAGAATAATCTGGTGAGAACAGGTTTGGTTTTACACTAGCTGATCCCGACAGGGGTTCATGGACTGAAAGATTGATGCAGCCACAGAGTGTGTCCTCTGGGCTCAGGTTGCCATTCTGGAAGGTTCTGCCTTGGCCTCTTTCTTGGCTCCTGGGTGGTCCCCTCCACCTCTTCATCTAGACCATCAGTTTCTGGGATTTATTCTTAGAGGACTTCAATCCACTAGCAACACCCCCCAACCCCCGCCCATATGACTTTCAGAGATGTCTCCAAAAGCCCAGCTCCAAATACTATCACTTTGGGGAAGGGCCTCCACATCTGAATTTGGGAGGGGGTGTCATTCAGTCCATGGGAAGAACCTTTGGCACAAAGATGTCAGATTTCCTTGTCACGGCAAGGAGACCATTTTCTGCAGCAGTTTTGGTAAATGAGCACAGCCGATGTCTTTCCGCACACACTTAGCTGAGCTTCAGGTCTTTGCCCAGAAGGAGCCCAGAGTCTCAGCTTTTTGACCCCAGAATATTCTTCCCTGAGTCCAGAACACAATGGAAGGATGGGGGGTGTCCCCACCCCCTGGCAAAATCTCAGGAATTCAGTGTTAGCGAAGGCAGCCCGTCATCTCCTTTATTCACTTGTGTGATGCTCAAGGGCAAGTGGTAAGTGGCTGGGTTTTAATTGATATATTGATCGCGGTCGTTATGGACGTCCTTGTGTAGAATTCATAAAACAATGATTTAAGTGGCAGAAACAAACATAAATCAGACCCGCATGGTTCAACGCTCAGGTCAGGGGTAGACATTCCCTGGGTTTCTGTAATTAAAGTAACCAGCTCTGTTAATTTATGGCTTTGCTTTCCTCTGCCCAGCACACAGAGCGTCACTAGACCAGCTCAGTTAACAAACACATTCAGGCCAGCGTGGGGCTGACATAGTCTCTTCCCAGGGACCCAGGCTTCCGGACTGCCCTGACATGTGGCTTTTCCTTATTCTCCAGAGGTTCCGGCTTCAGGGAATAATAACCAGGTGTCAGGATGAACGTCTCAGGCAGATTCAAAGAGGTGCCCCCAGACACTAAATCCTCACACATAAAATGTCAATCACTGGGGGGAGCAGGGGGACTCCTGATGAACAAAGTATCAAAATGCCCCCCAAAGCCAGAATAATTTATTAATTTTCTTTTCTCTTTTCCTTTTTCCTCTCTGGATTTCATAGTACTGAGTATAGCCTCACTGTCTTTCAGTTTGGATTCTGTTCACCATATATTCTTAGAAATGATCATTTTACAGTTTTCTTTTAATGTATTAATATGGGATATATTGGCTACTGGGTCTGGGGCTGCCTCTTAATGCGCCCAAGGCTAGGGGCGGGGTGCAAGAGGATGGCCCAACTGCCAGGCCCTCGTTCCAACCCTAAGGATTATTAATAATAACAACTACTGCTGTTGGTTCTAAAGCACTTGATGTTTTTCCCTACCCTAGTCCTGAACTTTCTCCCTACACCAAAGCCTGAGGTCAGTGTCACTATGATGTTCCCCAGCAGGAGATCTGTAGGGTTACATAGGAAGACTCTTGGCTGGACCCCCATCGCTCCGGGATCCAGGCAATGTCAGGGATGGAACAGGGCACAGTGCATGCTGTAACTGTCTCTCACAGCCTCCAGCTCTGCCACAGAGCAGAAGATTTAACCACCCCGGAGAGCCTTATCCCACCCGCTCCAGAGCTGGTTCCTTGGCTTCTTCTAACCCAAGACCTTCCCAGCTAGGTTAACTCCTTGTTTGCCTCCTGGTTTGGACCAGACTGTCAGAGAATTTATCCTTCCTATTCGATGTGTTATAAGAATTTCAGGGAAACTTTTTCACACACACACACACACACACACACACACGCACACACGCACACTAGTTTAACATCCACGGTCATTTCAAAGGGGGAAAAAATCTGCAAAACTGTAGCCTCAGTCCTGGTGATGGGACCAGCCTTGCTCTCCTGACGCTTTGGTTATTAATCTCAATGCAGGGGCTCACGCGCAGCTCTTCACATGAGGGTCTCGCGGCAAAAGCCTGGCGATTGCAAAGCTACCATCCTGCGGTGTGCCCCCAAACATCTTATTTGTCTTGATATTTCTTTCACAGAAATACATATGACAGATAAGAAGTCACTGGAGGATGCTCGGCTTGGTGTCAGACAGATATTAAAACAATAAACTCTCTTGCCCTGGGATTCCGGGGCATGTACAGCCAGAGAACAAGGCTGAGATGAGATGCTTCAGAAAGGCAGCGAGGCAGTTGTTCCGGGGAATTCCCTGGAAACCCCAATCCTGTGATAGCGTTCACAGATAGGATATTTAATGCTCACGTGTCCTGCAGGAGACCAGCGCTTGTTCTATGCAGCAAACACTTACATCTCCTTGCAACATGTCCCTTCCACCTGCCAGGGGTCGGGGCAAGGGAACACTCCTACAGTGGAAAAGCTCATTTGGGAAGCCGGGTGATTTTTTAAAATTCAGGTACCATGATTTTACAAAGTTATTCATAGTTGAGTTTTAGGTTGCTTTTGAGTTTCTAACACCAGGGCACAGTGGCCAGCCCAGGTTTGATCCCTGCCTTGTGTAGTTTCCTGAGCCCCACTAGGAGTGATCTCTGAGCACAGAGCCGGGAGTGAGTCCTAAGTATCGCTAAATGGGCCCAAAATTTTTTTAAAAAAATAACAAAACCGTGTTCTACCACCAAGCAGTGCCCCCCACCACCAGTGGCACCCTCCCTCCCCTGTATCCCCAGATTTCCTCCTCCCAACCCCCTACCCCAGGCTGTCTTCTTAATAGGTGGTTGTACTTTTCACGGTGTTGTTGGATCTGGGCTTTAACTATAACTTACCTCACCTCTACCCTGCCATCTGTCCAGTGACCTCCCACCTGACTCTTCCTCTTCATCCTCCCTTGATTTCTCTCCTTCCCGGTCCTTATTTCTCCAATCTGCTGCCCGGGGTTTACCCTTTGGAGACCTTGCATTCTCTTGTTCCTTTTTAAACACCACCACTTCAGTTTGCTTCCTAAAATGAACGTGGACTCCCCTGTGATGGTGGGAAATTTGCAAAGGCTAAAGAGAAGCTTTGCTCAGATACCCCAGAATGTAAGGGAGGGAAGGGGCCCCAGGCCAGCAGCTATGATGCCATGGGGCAGATGTATTTTTTCAGGGGTTGGGTGGGGCACCTGGGTTTGCTCACTGAAGCAAGCACTCAACTCTTCAGATCTGGGCCTGAGCACTTAGGAGCCAAGAATATGCAACAATGATAATTCAAGTGTTGGGATAAGGGTTCTGTGTCCCTCTAATCCTGGCATCTCTCCCCACCCTCCTTGCCTGATTTCTCTACAAATGGAAACTCTCTCTCTCTCTCCCCCCACTCCCACCCCTCTGAAGGCGTGCCTCTCCCGAATGCAGGAAGGAGCCTGGCGGGTGCAGTTCACTGAAACCCATAATTGAAGCGCGCGCTTCACTAAGAACGCCTCAAATGCCACCGTCGTCTTTCCTTGTGTTTTCACTGATGTGCGACTGTCACTACCAGCACGGCTTTGCGGCTCCTGCGGGCTGGGAAGGGGGGTTGCCCCACGTGGTGTTAAGCACCAGAGGTCACTCCCACATGCTCTAGATCCATCCCTTGGCATTTCTTTGACCCCCTTAGTGCTTTGGCTCCTGCTTGTATGTTTTGTCTTGGGATTTTGTTTTTCATTTTTTTTTTCTGTAAGTAAACATGTAGCTCTTGCTAGGAGCACATTTGCAACCTTCCCTACCTGCTGTAGTCACCCCAGGGAGCTAGAAAACGTTTGGGAGGAAGGAATGACAAATCTGAAGGACCCCTTTGGGTTTTATAAAGTTGTCTTGGTGCATCAGGATGATTAGCGAAGATCTCCAGGGTTCAGGTGGGGGCTGGTTCTAGGCACCCGCCGGCTGATGACCCCACATCCCAGCCCTCTCTGAGCATCAAATGCATGTTTGGGTGAAGAGCCCTTGGCTGCGGAGGCTTCGCAACTCCTCCCATAAAAGCATGACCCTTCTCTTGCTTTCTTTGAAACTTCCCCAGGAGCTGGGATCGTTCACTCACAAAGCTAGGTCTTGCTTAGTCTTGGGACAGAGTCATTCAAGGCCAGATTACCCTCTGCATTTATCTGGTTTTTTTTCCTAGGGGGTCAGAGGCCATGCAGGGCGGGGCTACCTTCAGAGACCCTCTTCCACCTTGGTGGAGCTGTCGTTTCAAAGCTCAGGGTTTAAGTCTTTCGAGCCAGCTTCCTCAGTCTGGTGCCCATAACCTAGCTGGACCGGACCCATAGCCAATACTCAGAGGGCAAATGCAGGATACCTTTGCCAGGGGTCCCCAACCCCCTGCCAGTCCCAGAGAGCCCTGAGAATGCCAGTCCCAGAGAATGAATGCTGGGAAAGCCCATCCCAGAGAATGCTGGGAAAGTCTGTCCCAGAGGGCCCTGGGAAAAGCCGCCCCAGAGAATGCAGGGAAAACCCAGCTTGAGGAGACGCATTGATCTCGCTTGTCCTGCCCCCTACCTGGAGAGGCAGTTCAGCAAGCTTGTTGTTGCAGCCAACTGTTAGCCAAATCATGAATGATTCAACAAGAGCAACTTCACTGTGCTTATGCCCTGGATAAAGTCATTATTTATATAAATTATTTGCTTTTTTGTTTTCCCCCTGGCTGCTGGGATGACGGGGAAGAAAGCTAAATTGGTACTGGCGAAGTGCTTTATCCAAAACCTAGATAGCACATCTCTCCTTTCCCAAATTAAAATAGAGCGTTCGTGGCAGGCTTTCCTTTGTCTCCCATAAGGGCGGGCGCACCTCGGCCATCCCTGCCACGTTAAACGCTTCATGATGGAGATTCGTTCTCATTTTGCTGAATGAAATGTTAGAGAAATTCTGTCTGGGGCCTGGGTCTTGTCAGTACCAGAGAGCAGGCAAATCACAGATGTGTCTCCTGCACTGTGAAAGCCTCTGCCCACGTCGTTTTGTGCTGAATTAATCCCAGCGTTTGTTACCTGAGAAAAGCTGGAGGAAGCTTGGGAAGGAAACCAGAAAGAATGTGACCATTCATTAGGACCCCGGCCCGCTGTCCTCCTTCAGGGCAGCCAAGAGCTGGATGAATATGTACTAGTTGAGTCTTGACCCGTGGTTTTTATGGGGGCATTGAAAATTTGTTTTCCTCTCAATTCTTGAGCCATAAACCTAGCTGTGCTTGGGGCTTCCTCCTGGCTCTGTGCTCGGGGATCATGCCTGGTGGGGCTCAGGGGACCCTATAGAGGAAGACAAATAGCTTTTCACTGTTAATGTCTCCAGTTCCCAAGATTGGATTTTTTTTTAAGTCAGAAAACATTCTGCTTAGGACCAGCCTCCTATTGCTCTGGGTCAGTCTCTGTGTTTTTATTTGATTTTATTTTTATGTTTGGTTCTTTATTCCATCCCTCTCAATGATTCGATTATTTTTTCTTTGTAATGAAGAGATTTATTTCTAACCATGTTGTGAGTCAAGCATCGTACCAATCAGTGATATACAGGGGGGAAATGCCGCACTCCTGAATACAATCAGCTTCTTCAAATCTTGGAGAAAAGCCTTAGTCTAGTTTGTTTGTCGGGAACTCATGGTTTGGGCTGTAAGTATGCTTGTGGGCTCAAGAGAAGTAGCGGTGGAAGTAGAAAGCTTCTCACCAAAGCTTACTTGGGACACCTTAATCCCAGCTCTCTTGCTGGAGGACATGAAAGGAGCTTCAGGCCATTGAATACTTCTTGGCTCCCCTCTCTCCTTTCCCTTCTCCCCAGGAGAGTGAAGCACCAGGTCTGTAGCCCTCTAGCTTCTGTGGTTAGTGTATAAATCTTCAAGTCTGGTGAGTAGCAACCATTAGTGAGAAGCCTGTGTTTTGTTTGGGGCACACCCAGCTGTGCTCACAGCTGGCAGGGCTCGGGGATCATATGGGACTCGGGGGGTTGAACCTGGGTCAGCCACATGCAAGGCAAGTGCCCTCACTACTGTACGACTCGCCAGGCCCACTAGGTGCTATTTCATGCAGCAGAATAGCCTCCTTGGTAGGACAGATTTTGCCCAATAGAGTTAGATCTTGTGCTTGCATTTTCTGATCCTTTGCCCTAAATGCCCACCCCCAACAAGCAGAGCTTCTCTGAAGCTAAACAGTCCTTCTTGAGACCCTTCTTACAAGTTCCAGTCACTGAACTGGTATGGGGAGCAGAGTGTATCATACCATGAGATCAATCAAGATTTTCTACAGTTGCCACATACCAGTTAATGATCTGGATGTGAAGACATTGTTGGCCCAGATTAAGTCTCTGGGTCATCTCCAGAGAGGCGTGTCACGAAGCTGCCTCCAGTGAGGTGGCAGAGACTGACATTTGACACAAAAAGTAGAGTATTGTGTTTTTGGGGACAAGCGCAACCAGGAGGAGACAGGGAGAAAATAGGAGAGGAAGGTATCCCTTTAGAGACCGAACCAAGAAAGGAGAATCCCTGGGAATACCCCAGAAGCAACATCTAGGTGTGGGTGCAAGGGAACAGGGTGCAGAGCCATAAAGATCCAGGGCCACAGACTCGTCGTGGACTATCAGGCTGGTACAATGCCACTGTCACTTTCCCTTCCAAAGTGTTCATTTCTCCCCAAGTTCAAGTTCTTGCCAATTCTTTAAACATAACCTAATCAGACCTGTAACAGCCTGGAAACTTCTGGCTAATTTGGATTTGACTAAAACTTTTGTACCATGACGTTATGTAAAGAGATTCAATTATGGTGCGCAATGTTTTGTGAGTAACTACCGCCCATAAAAAGTTAATTAATCAGGGCTGTGTCAATTTCCTTGTGCCATGTCAATTTGCTGCCAGGTAATTAATCACTAATCACCCACCAAGCAGCAGGCTGGGGGACAAGCCACGAGCCATTTATTGTCTCTCCCCCACATAAATGGCTTGCACAGCCGGGAAGAAACACATCTTGCCTTTCATAATATTTTTATCGACACTTTTGCAAGTTGTTATAGGCTGTAGCAACAAGCAACTGCAGTTCAATGGAATATGAATATTAAAGAAACAAATGAGTGGAGATTTATAGGACATTGCGTTTCTGTTATGTCAGTTTTGAGATTAAACCCAGCAAATGAACAGTGAAAAATTACTCTTCCATGTGGAGAATGGTGATTAGACTTGTACATTAATTAGAAATTTTTGTTTTCCTATTCAATGCATTTCAAATGAGGTTGTCCTATAAGAAACTGTTTGTCCAAAATGTAGATTTATTCACTTCTAAACAGCAGTATTTAATATCAACATGCATTTTTAAAGGAAAAATGAGCTGATCCCAAATGTGAGTCTCAGGGATTAATGCACATAGGCGACTCCAAGAAACCCATAAATGAAGAGGCTGTTTCAGATTTGGGCTTTGTTTTGTTTTTAATTTGGCATATGACTCAATGGGACCCCCTCAGTCTTTTCCTCCTCCCCCTTTAGCACTCCGAACCTTGAAATTTCCAAATTTTTTTTAAATCCTGAAAGTCTTTCCACTTTTGTTTTGACCTCAAACTAAATATACTCCATCAAAATCGACGCTCCTTTTAACATCATCTAAAGATAGTGACCTAATGATAAAATCAATCAATGTGATGTATTTTTTATGAGACTCATTTCTGGGTGGGGGAAGCAAACATTTTTGTCATTTGGGGGAAAACAAAGAATCCCTTTGTGTGGGGGATTTTCTTTTCTTTTTATTCTTTCCCCTTTTTGGTGGGGTGTGCTCGTGGCGGGTGTCGCTCACACTCAGCTCTGCCTCTGAAATTGAGTTCTAGCTGACTGTTTATTTCACCTTGGTGTGTTACCTATTATATACCACTTCTTAATTTATGGTCCAGCGCATGGAACGGGTGTTCCCCCAAGGGGAATTCTGCAGCACCACGAACCTGCTGTTGAAAGCGTGCCTGCACCCCCAGAATTGTGTAAGTGTCTATATCCTCCTCTGAATTTCCTGCAGAACAATTCATCCCCAAATGAGCATGACTCTTTGCCTTCAGATATTCAAAGTTTGTGTGTATGAGTGTGTGTGTGTCTATGTGTGTGTAAGGGGGTTGGGGGAATGGGGGAGAGAGGTAGCATTGGGGAGCAAAGAAAGGAAGAATGAGAGAGAGAGAGAGAGAGAGAGAGAGAGAGAGAGAGACCTCCATGCATTCTGACCGGCGCACCTTTGCAGGGCATCTGGCAACCTCATGCAAATTCTACCCAGCGCCCAAATGCAAAGAATAATTGCCCATTAAAGCGGTTGTATATTTTTATGGCTTTGATGCAGAACCTGGCCCCCTGTTGGGTTTCGCATCTGTTTCTCTTCCATTTCTCCCAGAGCGCTAAAACCATAATATGCAGCTTATAACCCTCCAGTATTTTCCACTGGTTTTGTGTGTCTTCTCTTGGGATTTCCTGACTGGTGAGATGATCTCATTTGTGTTTATTTTTCAAGGTAAGCACCATCTTCATAAAAGAGAAGCAGGGGAAGAGGGAGACAGGGAGTCACTAGAAATACTGAGCGCTCATAGGAGGAGGGATGTCTTTAAGGGGGTGTCTTTGGAGGGGATGCAGCATAAGCAAGTGACACTTGGGTAAATAGCCCACTTCACCGGTTCACACGCCCATGCATCTTCCCTTGGAAGAAAATCACTGATTTGCCTTGAAGTCAAGCTCTTCACGGTGGGAGTCTCTTGTTCCACCCCTCGTCCCATCTCACTGGGCGTCTTGACCTAGAACAGAGGTGGCTTCTCCACGACATCCCTCCTCCCCACTGTGCTCTGCCATCAATCTAGCTGCAGCTTGGGAGTGGGTGGGCTGAGACTGTGGGATTGTCAACAAGATGCACAATTGGTATTTGCTCCAACAGCGCTTGCCCTGTTTTCTTGGAGAGAAAGTCATTTTTAGCTTATGAGCTAAATCCAATTTTCGTTGCAGTGATACCAGATTTTTCACTTTGATTCATGCCGGATAAGGTTTAAGAGGGAGCCTTTCCTATATAATGAACCTGTGTGGGGTTTT
Organism: Cryptotis parvus; assembly: GCA_021461705.1. Lineage (NCBI taxonomy): Eukaryota > Metazoa > Chordata > Mammalia > Eulipotyphla > Soricidae > Cryptotis > Cryptotis parvus. Next base: position 72,731 of record JAJIBD010002174.1, on the reverse strand, counting down.
GTTGTTGTTGCTGTTGTTTTTCTCCTTCTTTGTCCTCTTATGCCAAAAACTAAGGATTTATGCCATATCCACTAAGCCAGCCAGGCCCTTTTCTTTGCCCCTTATTGGTCTGTTTGCATATTTATTAACTTGAAGTTCAACTTGGAACAAATCAGCGAACTCAAACTCCCACGCTGAGGTTCACAAATGCCTGAAATGTGGTGTCTTTGTTCATGGGATTCTCAATTAGCAGCGCAAGAGCAGCAAGCAGATGACAGTGTGGAAGGTTTTGGACTTCCCGCAACATGGGTTTGTGCCATTCCAGAAAAAAGAGGCTGCTAAGCAGGTCTGTGTAGCATTTGGCCTGGGATTAATTTCCCATTTCACCCACTTATTGGCTTCAGACTCCTGGAGTCTGATATGAGGACTTTAACTCAACGAAGGATGACTGTCACACCGAGCAGTCACCTTGTTCAGAAAGGTCCAAGAGGAAAAGCCTCTGGGTTTTGCTGACACTCCAGCTAAAAACTCTCACTGAGCTGTTGCTGTTGTTGCCATCATGATACGCCAACATCCGTGAGGCTGTGCCCCTTGTAGGGGACAGGTAAAAGAATCCGTCTTTCTTTCCTTCTCGCCTGTGTCTAGCTGAAGGGCTTCTGACCCATGGTTGTGTTTCTTAGCACTTAAAGTGTTCGCTTATCACAGTGGCATGAGAGGAGCCTTCATGGTCCTGATTCTGGACGTGGCCATGGAGACGAGCTGCTCGAGGGCTCGGCTGTCCTTCATCTGGGTCAGGGACAGCAAAGATCATGGTTGTGGGCACCTGAGACTGTGAGGGACTTTTCTGGGCAAAGGGAGGGGCCCTGCTTGTGCCTGGGGCATCAGCTCCACTTTATGTCCACACTCACCTTCCGGCCCTATGAATTAAAATAAGGCAGCTGGGAAGAACTGCAGCCCGCCTGGTGCCGTGTATCCCCAGCACATGGTCGCAGAAGCTTGTCTGAGGCAGAGGTCACAATCCCCCTGTGTCCTCTACAGATGCCCCCAAACACCAAGGGAGCAAACAGTGACACCCTTGGTGCTGGCACCTGTGTGTTTTGTTTGTGATTTGGGGCCACACTCGGCCTTTCGGGCTCTGCACTCATGGATCATTCCTGGTAGGCTCAGGGGACCATAAAGGAATAGGCGAAAGGGGACCCCAACAGGATGTGACACACGGGGTGTGGGGGAACCACTGGGAGGAAGGGAGAGGGTGTCTTTGGGCAGTGCAACTTTACTGCAAGAGGGGATGACACCTGGCAACACCCCCCTAGAAAGGTTTGCCAGAGAGTCAATGTGGGCATGTGCTGGGTTTGCTTGAACTCACTTGGCTGCGGTTACATCTGACTTTCAGGGCCCATCTCTTCCCCTTTACCTGCATTCCCAAATTTGGAATCCTGAGATGACTCAGGATGAAAAAATGGAGTGGGGAGCCTGTTCCCACAGCACCCCAGCCCAGGCTCATGTGCTCACTCCTTCTGCTGAGGCTGGGCAAGCACACTCAACGCACACCACACATGGATGAGCACACATTCACACACACATGCATACAGATGCACTCACATGTTCACATGCCATGGATGTGTCCATAAACACACATACTCATACATATGCACATGCACCACATGTGTATACAGACTCACATGTACATATGCACACACATGCACTTACATGCACACGAGTGCACACACAAGCACACATGCAGACACACACACACCTGCAGGGCAGAACTTAGAACCTCAGAGCATGAGGTCAGAGCCTTCTGCTGGCATGGCGGGTGAGAGGATGCAGAGACAAATGGAGTATTTCTGTGAGAGCCTAAGATTTTTGCACCTGGGAGATGGTGGAGCTTGGGAGCATGTGTCTACAGAAACCTGCCCAGGAGAGGTTGAGACTGTCAGAGTTCCTGGGAATGTGGAGTTTAGGGCACTAGGTCAGTGCCCCCACCTCTCAAGGACCCTCCGAGGCTGAATATGAAGGGGGACAGTCATTTCTTTCCTGGGGATCCTTGGAAGTGCTGAGAGGGGCACTCTGTGGGGTCCAGATGACAGAGGGCTGTGTGGAAGCTCCATGTGTCTGCCTCTGGGAGAAAGAACATTCCAGGCAGGGAGAACTAAGCATTGCAGCTTCCAGGACAGGGCCAGAGAGAGCTCAGGGACTCAGACCATTGCCATGTGTGTCCCCAACCCCGTTTCCATCCCCAGCAATGCAGCATGTGCCCCCACACCACTGTGAGTGACCCCTCCCCCACAGCAGAGAGTATGATGGTCACTCCCTGCACGCCCATGAGAGCCAGCACCCTTCATTTCCCCAAGTGCTCACCATGGCATAGGGCTGCGGGGGAAGAAAGCTGCCTGGCTCCTCTCCGAGGGGCATCCAGATTTCTCATGACTGTGGCTGTGGGTTTGTTTCCAACTTTGTGTGCATGTTTCAGAGACCACTGGCACGGGGCCTGGGAGTTGCGTCTTCAACCAGCAGCTTCCTGCATCTCACATGGCTTTGGGAACATAGTGTCATAATCCAAAATGGCTAACAAGCAACTTGCGTATGAAGACCGTGTAGGCATTAGATAAAAAATGGACTAAGGACAGGTTTGAAAAATAACTAACCTTCTTACAGCCCTGACCGAGAAAAAATGCTATAGACTGAAATAGGTGTCTACAGAGTACAGCCCTGTGCCAAGGAATGCACACCAAAATGGTCATGTATAGTGCGTACACATGTTCACATACACATGTATGCACACAGGGATATACATGTGTACATGCAGGTGTAGGCATCTGTATACATATGCAAACATGTTTATTGGGTGCTCTGACAGATACAAAGGTATATTATAAGCATGTACAGCATACATGTATTTCTATGTATGTTGTGAATAGGCAGAAATTCTGAGTAGATGTATTGGAATATAAGCAGGTGACATCACATGAGTGGAGAGGCAGGTGGACACACATAGATAATTAACAGAGCAACAGATGTATGTATGTATGTATGTATGTATGTATGTATGTATGGATGGATGGATGGATGGATGGATGGATGATGGATGGGTGGGTGGGTGGGTGGGTGGATGGATGGGTGGATCATGATGGAGAATGGATGATGATAGAAAGTGAGGAAGAGACTGTGATGGAGGATAAGGTGATAGGTGATGGTTTAGATATACAGAGTGGATGGCAGGATGAGTGCATGGAGGGTAGGTAGAAAAATGGGTGGGAAACAGATGGATGGATGGATGGATGGATGGATGGATGGATGGATGGATGGATGGATGGATGGATGGATGGATGGATGGATGGATGGATGGATGGATGGATGGATGGATGGATGGATGGATGGATGGATGGATGGATGGATGGATGGATGGATGGCTGTTGGGAGACGGTTGGGAGAATTGCGCCATGACAGATCTGTAAAAGTGAAAGAATTCTCTGTGCCTGTCCACCACAATCTACCCTGGAAAACAACGTGTGGAACTACCCTTTCCTCTGTTCTTAAGAATGCATTGTCCACATTTTTTCCTTCACCCCTGGGGCTCTGGGTGCTGACCTCACTTGCCCGTCCTCTCTGGAACAAGACATTGGCCTGTGTGGAGCTGGGCCATGAGGGCCGGGTCCCTGGATGACAGAGCTGCTCCTGACCGCCTCTCTCTGTCTTCTTTGCCCCACAGTGCCCGGTTTCCCGTATCCAGCCGCCACTGCAGCAGCTGCCTACCGAGGGGCACACTTGCGTGGCCGTGGCCGCACCGTCTACAACACCTTCCGGGCTGCTGCGCCCGCCCCCGATCCCGGCCTATGGCGGGTAAGTGGGGCAGCCTCCCCAGCAGGCCTCCCATGCATCTCCCTTGTTTGCGAGTGCATGTAGGTCTTGGCTGCTCCAGCAGAACCACTCCAGCATGCAGCCCGCGCGCCTACACCAGCACCTTGCAGACGATTGAAAAATGAGTGTCATTTGTCCTGTCATGGTCGGTGCCTTTAAGCATTCTCCACGTCACATGTTGTTATGTAAATCCTCCGAGATCGAGTGCCGGAGACTGGAGAAATGGTTACAGCCCAAGATGCGATCACAAACATCTGGTTCTTGAGGATGTTGGATCTCATTCGCCCCTTTGGAATGTGAGGTGTACAGACATCGAAATCACTGGGGTGGTCTGGCTCCCGGCCTCTGGCCATCTTGCTCCTTAAGGTGTGTGAGCTGTGACTGAGAAGAGAAAATTTGATGGGAAAGTGAAGGCACACAAGAGCCCAAGGGCCTCTTTGAGAAGGTCCTCTTTGGGAAGTACCGCTTTGAGTTGGACTTTTCCAAAGTCACCTTTGTCCCTCCTTGTTCTCTTCTGAGAATCTGCTATTAATATTTGTCCCCACCCCCTTGTCGGCTTGGCCTGTCTGTGCATGGGCTTTGATGTGGCCAACCATGTATTCGGGAATAGCCCAGAGCTTTACTGTAAGAATCGTGATGTTTGGGAGCACTATGAGCAGGGAATAGTGCTCCCTCTGTTTTCCTGTTCAGATCTTCCTAGAACAATCTAGAACATTCTATCCTCCTAGAACATTCTACAACATTCTGGCCTCCCCAGAGTCAGGGAGGAGAGGTTTATTAGGGATGTAAAGTGACTCGAATGGGTAGAGGGTGGGAATGGATTACCAGAGAGGACTTTCGGGATGTCTGCGACATTTTTGGTTGTCACATCCAAATGGTACCTGGCTGAGGGAAGCCAGGGCTTCCGTCGGATACCCCCCTCAACACCAGTGACTAGGCCCAAGATCCCAGTGTCACTACTCTTAGGGGAAACTCAGCTCTGCCCGGAGTAAAGAAACACATGGTGGCCCTGGGCAGTCAGTGATCTGTGGGTTGTGGGAAGAATGTGGTCTGGAAAGGGGCTAAAATGAATCTTTTCACTCCTCTATGGCTCATAACTCTCTTATAGAAGAGCCAAATGAGTCTGGATCACTCTGTTAGACCAGTGAGAACAGAAGCCCCTCTTTCCTCCTGTCATTTATTCATATCTCATCATTCCAAAGTAGAGTTGTGGAGTGTTTCACAGCCAAAGGTCAGAAGAGAAAGTGAAGACTGAACATCTGGGGAGGGGCCAGACTCAGCAGGAAGGGAAAGAAGGAAGAGAGGAGGACAGCGACCATGATTGATCACACTGCCTTAGACGTGGGTCAGTGCTCCTCCCTGACCAATAGCTGAAAGATGTGGCGAATAAACCCAACTTGGCAGTGAATGGACCCTAAATTATCCCTGTATGCACCTATTTGCAAAGGTTCAGGTTTTTTGTACCTGACTGCCGTATAAAAAGTCGTTGCCAGCACAGACTTGAGGGCCAGCCCCACTGTACTGGCCCAGGTGAGAGAGTCACAAGGTGCAGGGAGAATCTGTCATCGAGGCCACAGAATGAGCTTCAAAGGAGGGCCAGAACAAACTCATGTTGCCTTCTGGGCTCATGAAAGCACTAACTCAATATTCATCAGCTGGGAAGGCAAAGGTGTATGCATCTGTTGGAAAATCACCACTTTAGCTGGTGCCGCTTTTCAGAGGGCATACCTGCAATATCTTGCTCTTGATGGAATGGGAAGAAATGGAAGTGCAGCTTTGAAGTTTATTCTGCGAGTGGTTTACTGAAGTCTCAGAATGACCCACCTTCTGTCCTGCTGTCACGGAGAAGTCGCCGAGGCTCTTGTGGGCGCATCATGTCCCAGCCTGTGGTGTGGCAGCCCCACACCATGAGCACCTGTAGCCCCTCTCTGCTCAGACGTCATTTTGCAGACCACCCATACTAGGCAAGACAGTATCCTTCCCCAGGCAGGGTGCTTCTAATGGCCAATTCCAAGTCTGTTCTTCATCAAGGGTCCCAGACAGAGTCTCAGCAACAATTCCAGCCACAAATTGTTCTCTAGTCACCTCCCAGCCTAGCTCCGACCATCCAATTAAAATAGGGACACACACACACACACACACACACTTCTACAACATACTCATGCATGGGTCCTCCTGATAACTATTAAAACCCAGCCAGCTGAAATGCATTAAAACTATTATTAATTTCCCTAGTTGGAAAGGGTGGTAAGGTGGAGCTACTTAAAATCACCCTTCCTTTAAGAAGATATTTGTGACTGGGAAACTCGGAATTACACACACACAGATTATATAGTGGGGCAGCCCATTCTTTCTGTTTTTACTTTTTTGTCTAAGTTAATTCATTCGCTCGTGTACAGTCATCCCTTGCTTGCCTCCATCCATATTTAACTGATGTTCCTACCACCCCATAAATACGAGACATGCATCTGTATTGGGGCTGTTGGAAGCTTACTGCAGTCCCTGCAGTTGACCCGCAGTCCGTTCCCTGTGCCTGGCTGGCCACACCTCTGCAGTCTCTTGGGAAATCTCCCTGCTCGTGTCAGCGCCCTTGATTCTCCCACTCGGAGCCACATACCAGATTCCTGCCCCCAGAGCAGGTCCCACCAGAGCCCCTGCTTCATGGGGCATGGAAAAAAAGGACTTGGGAATTAGCAGAAGGCTTCAAGGAGCTTTTTAATCACCAGAAGATGAACCTCAGAAGTGGACCTGACCTTGTTTCAGCCGGGAGGTCAAACAACAAGGTCATAACAGAAGGTCCCAAGACCCACTGGGAACAAGCTGAATGTGGGTGTGTTCTGATCCTGGACCCAGAGTAATGGCCACAGCCTCACTGCTCAATCCTGCGGATTCTTAGAGCCCTGCCTGAAGCGCAGGCTCCTCAGCCCCCAGCCAGCTGTTCCACATGTCTGGCTGATGGTTCCAGTCTTTGGCTGAAATCACCCCAGCTGCCCCTCAGAGCTGTGAGCACTGTCAGGTGCCAGGGGAGGTGGGACCTTGCTCTCTCTGATCTTACTCCGTTGGGTGTGAAGAAGCAGTAAGAACAGTCTTCTCGAGGCCTTTTGGACATTTTGTGGGGCAATGACAGGGGCTGAAACTGACCATCAACAGGAGCTGTGGAAAGGACACTCTGCTGGCAAAAGTGTGTGTTGGTAGAGGCCGCTGGCTTGAGAGAAGCGGCAGATGGCTCTGTGGGCTGCACCGTAAGCTCCATGTGCCATGTTGCCTGCCGCATACCCCATCAATCCCTGGGGAGTTAGAGCAACACCTTGCCCCATGTTGTAGTTCGTGTAAGCAAACCACCCCGTGTGCTCCCACTGATACCCACCCTACAGGTACTAGAGAGCGTGGGACCTGCCCACCAGCCTTGCCCAGGTCACCTGGCCCTCCTGCCTCTGGCCAAGCACATTCAGGGATGGAGCTTTCTTTGCCTGTGCCAGGGTGAGGGGGGGGGTGGCCTCTCCCCACACAAAGAGAGCAAAGCTGCAGGTACGAAATGGACAGAGACACCAGTGGAACTGGCCTGGGGATCTGTTTGGGTGTTCTGGTTTAGCTGAACTCCACTCCCCTGCACCCTCGGAAGGTTGAGACAGTTCTGCCCATTGACTCCCACCCGACACTGCTCTTTGTTTGTTTTTTTTCTTTTTTTTTTTTTTTTTTGCTTTTTTGGGTCACACCCGGCAATGCTCAGGGGTTATTCCTGGCTCTGCACTCAGGAATTACTCCTGGAGGTGCTCAGGGGACTATAATATGGGACGCCGGGATTGAACCCAGGCTGGCACAGGCCAGCCGCGTGCAAGGCAAATGCCCTACCCACTGGGCTATCGACATTGCTCTTTGATTCGGGGCTCATTGTAGGAGGACCCTGAGCCCATCTGGTGTCTGGGAAGGGTTTTTTGTTGTTGTTGTTGTTTCTACTTCTTGACAAATGGGAGCAACAGCCCTTTGGGGTCCATGGGAACAGGGCTAAGAGCAATTCCAGCACCCTCCTGAGCAGGCACTGCCCCCCCCCCCCCAGTTTTGAGGGTGATGGTAGCTGGCTGGGGGATCAGCGGGGAGTCACCAGCAGCCTCAGTGTCTCTGCTCGGTGTGTGCTTGTGCGTGTGCTAAGGCTCCTTCCCTCACCTCCTCTGCTTGACTGACCCATGCATCCACCCTGCGCTAACTCCCGAGGGATCCAGGTCCTGCTTCCTGTGAGCCGGCTCCCACCCACGCCAGGACTCACTGGGCCTTTGCTGGAATCATAAATCATTTGTAAAGTCCAGGGTTCCCTGGGGAGGGTGACTCATAGCAGCAACCATCCTGTGGAAAACTTGCATTTTGGTACCGAAGTAATGCTATGGTCTGTACCGGAAGGCCACCGAGGAGCCTCATTCGTGATCTCAGTGCTCAAAGACTAATGGCCAGTGTGCCGTGGTCACACGGCCGCAACTGCGTGTCCTGACTTTTCACTTACACAGGACGTTTCTGAAGAAGTCCAGGATCTTCCTTCTCTCCTAAGAGGGTCTGGGGATCAAGTCCAGGCAGAGGCCTGCTGAGTGTGACTGGGCGGCTCCAGAGGTGCAATGCCCAGGGTCTCACTGGTCACTCAAGGGACTGGAGGCGGACACTCTACATGCAAGAAGAGCCCAACATCTAGCACGACCACGGCCCCCCCAGCACGGAGCTGGGAGAAGCCCCCAATCATCACTGCATGTGACCCCACAACCATAACACTCCCAGTCACCCTGGTCATCGCCATACACACAAACACACATGAGCATGGGAACACTCATCTGCATGTATATACAAGCACATGCAGGTGTGTGCATATGAGCACACACGGATGAGGCACGAACACAAACATGCCACCTGAGTGTCCGTGGAAGCACGCGGCCTGATATTCACTGCACACACGCATGCTGACAAAGGCTGCTTCATGTTCCCACACATCCTCCCTTTCGGGGTGATGAGAAACCCTTCCAGCCACACTGGACCCCAGAGTGGGGCCCAGAGAACTGACCTGCGGTGCGTGAAAGAGAACAGAATGGAATCCACTTGCAACAAGTCACCACGACACCCTGAGCTTATCATCCACATTCAAATCGTGATTAAAAGAAAACTAAAACCACCCCTGCCTTGTCAGGGAAACTAATTCCCTAAGATGATTTGGGGGTGTGAGCTGGGGAGGGGCCCATGGGGATTGACTGAAGGTTGCGTGCAATCATCTCACCAGTAGAGACCATGACAATAATCCCCTGACCCTTTTATACCCTGCCCCGACCCCTGCCAAAGAAGGGACTGTCTGGTACCCTATTCCTGCCTCCCCCACCCCTGTACATGCTGGTTCTGGGCCCACCACCCAGCCCCCAACCTGATTCTCTCCATCTTATCCATGACAGCTACCTCCAACCTCCTTAAGCGCTGAGCAGACCTGGGGCTGCGTTCAGACCGGCGGGGCTGGTGTGCTGCATGGGGTGATGACTAACACAGACGTTTCTCTTTGTGTGTGTGCCCTTGCAGTGTTGTGTACCAGGATGGATTTTATGGTGCAGACATTTATGTAAGTACCCATTAACGTGCATGTGTCCTCCTTGCCTCCCGAGCCATTCTGTTTCCAAGTTTGCTGGGAGGCCCTTGATGGGCAGCTGCTGCCCAGCACCCCCTCCTGGTGGGGAGAAGAGTGAGCTCCCAGGCATCCTGCACAAGAAATACCCACATGGGGCACATCCCCAAAACCAACCAACCAACCAACCAACCAACTAACCAACCAACCAACCAACCAACCAACCAACCAACCAACCAACCAACCAACCAACTAACCAAAGATGGCCTTTCCTTAAGGTCTTTCAGTGGTAGCTCTCTCCACGCTCGCATCCAAGAACTTCTCCAGAGCTTTTTCTCCACTCTGGGTGTCTTCACTATTGTCCTCACCAGCTGTACAGAGAGGAGAGATGTGCATGGCTGAAGGTGTTGATGGTTTCTTATAAAATGCTTTTAATGAGACTGGGAAGAGCACAGGGCTGAAAGCACACATCTGACATGTGGCTCGCCCAGATTTGATCCCCTGCCATTTGGGGAGTATGGGACTAAGTTCTCCTTGGTTTTTATTAGAGGAGGTAATTCTTTTCAGCAAAGAAATAAAAATAATTTCACCCCAAATATTTGCTCACCTTGAGTCGGGAACCCACCAGATCTACTACTTTCAGCGTTCAGTGTTTGCTCCCAAGTCTACAGAACAGGGAAGCTGCTGTCAGGAGCCAGTTCTGAGCCAGGCTGGGCAGGGAGGGAAAGGGAAGGGAGCTCATGGGAATCTAGTGGGTGGCCTGGCCCCTGGTTTGAAATGAGCAATGGGATCTGTGGAGAAATGGACATTGTCCCATAAGCTTCCATTTGAACTTGTTAGGTTGGGTAAAATTAAATCAGAAGGGGAAGTCAGATGTAGAAGAAAAAAGGAATGTGTGCCTGGTTCAGAGAGACAGTACAACAGCGAAGGTGCTTGCCTTGCCCGGTGCCAGTTCGAGTTTGACCGCTGCCACTGTATCTGGTCCCCTGAGCACCACCAGGAGTGATCTCTGAGTCAGAGCCGGGATTAACCCCTGAGCACCATTGGCTGCGGGGTTTATGCGCACATCTATATTCATCTACTTATGTGTATATATAGATATAGGTATGCGTGTATGTGCATATGGAGGTATTTTTTAAATGTACATATACTTGCTCCACTGCAGATAAGGTCTCTCAATCTTTTTCAAAATTTCCTCACCTATACCTCCTCCTCAGAAGGGAAAACTTCCACCTGAAAAAATAAGCCCATGAATTACTGTCACCGCCATACTGACTTCCTGTCTGTGCAAGGTTCTACAGGCCCATATCCAAGTGGGGTTTGAAGGACGGAGGGGGTATCTATGACCTTTGAACTGCAGTCTTGTTCAGCACAGACAATACACCCCTAGTTTTCCTTGGCACATCTAATCCAAGTTGCCTTATGATCTTTGATGGAGTTCATTTACCCATGGGATGCAACTGTGCTCCTGCCTTCTGTTGAGATGAACTCTAAAATGATGATGATGATGATGATGATGATGATGATGATGATGACGATGATAAAGGGTTGATTGGGTTTGCGTTGCAGCTATGGGTAATAGACTTCATATTTAGTGTTAAAGTAAAATCTTCAAATATTCCAAAGAATAACTCAGGGCCTAAAGAATGAGATTTAAAATCCTTCACTTAAGTTATCTGAATAAACACACAGAGCAAGAAGCCATGAAAGTACCTTTTTGCTTTCTTAAAAAATAAACACAGACTATACCACAACCACAATGAACCTGGTTGGTTCCCTCCCCAACCCCACCACCTTTGCTGATTCGAGTTCCAGAGATGGATGATGTATGAGTTCGCCCCACATCCCTCTTTGTGGTCTTTGCTGGGTCACCCTTGGTTCTTGGGGAAGTTAAAGATGCAAACTTGTAAATGAATTGCTCGGGAATGTGTGTGACTTATGCGTTTTTTTTAATTTCATTTTGCATTGAAAACATTACATTTTTGTTTCCTTATAGAGTAGTGTATCAAGAGCCTGTGTATGGCAATAAATTGCTACAGGTATGAAATCCCGCCTGGTGGAGACTTACTCATCTCTATGATTGTGGGTTTGCTCTGAAATCCTACTAACCTGATGATTTCTGGGAGGGCCTTACTTGCTGGTCTCTGCTACAGAAGGAGGAAAGACTTATCTGAATTTTCCAGTTTTGATGACAGTGCTTCCAGATGAAAGAGGGGCATCCTTAAACAATGCCCCATCCTCTACTGATATTCCTCTGATTGCCTTGGGCACAGTTCCTTCCAAGGAACTGTCAGGATATGTTATATGACATGGGTTGCTTCCATAACTGACATCATGGGCAACACTCCGGAGCTTTGCTAGCTCATGAGTATACCAAAATAGAGCTCTACATTGGTTGTTAACTTCTCTCCTTAAAATATATCCTGACTTGGTGGTTGTAAGTTTGGGAGAAGAATCAGATTATGTTACTGAACCAGTTGTCTGAGAAAATGTGTAATAGGCTCCTGGAGTCAGCTTGGTTCAATTCAAATCCTCCTGTGATATAGCATTAGTGTTCAGCATATAGTGGTCAGCATTAGTGGTCAGCATAGCTAATTTAACCTGGGATCTTCTCATAAATTTATCACATTGTATTACAATAGAGTTTGAACCTATCTCTTACTGCTGAATCAGATCAGCCTCCAAAGGAACAAGTTTATTGGGACATAGGGATATAGTCATTGAGTTCCCAAATCTGATCTGTGACCAACACTTAACCCGTTAAATGTGAAAAAAAGTAAAAATTAAGGACCATCAGTGGAGGCTTTATTACATGGTTTTTCCAATAGCCTACAATTCTCATCTTTGCTTGGTATTAAATCAATTAAGAAAGTACATTGATTTATCTGTGAGAATTAATCAAGTTTTAAACAAGAAATGTAATAGAAAAAAGGAATGCTGGGACCTCGCAGAGAACAAAAGAATTAAGACCCGTGTGATAGCCAGATAAATTAGCAACAAATGCTTTGTATTTAAATTTCTTTCTCATTTTTTTCTCCTTTTTTTCAAGTGTTCATGTAAATGCCATTTTAGTGAACAAAAATTCCTAGATACCAAAGCATCTATTTCACACAGAAAGCTCTGAGGCTTGTCTCAGCACAGAGGAAGTCAGCAAATGCCCATGGCTACTGTCCTCTGCACACAAGCTGAAGGAAACACACACATGCATGCACATGTGCATATGTACACATGCACACACATGCATGCACACACAGCATGAATGCATACACACTCAAGCATGCACACACATGTGCACGCACACACACACACACACCTCACTTGCCTCCCACCCAGATCTTCATCTGTGTACCCAAACTCCACCTCCCTCCCTAAGCTACCTATTAAATCACCTAAACTCCCCCAAGCTGCCTATCAGATCACCCAAACTTCTCCAAGCTGCCTATCAGATCACCCAAACTCCCCAAGCTGCCTATCAGATCACCCAAACTCCCCCAAGTTGCCTATCAGATCACCCAAACTCCCCCAAGCTGCCTATCAGATCACCCAAACTTCCCCAAGTTGCCTATCAGATCCCCCAAACTCCCCCAAGCTGCCTATTGGATCACCCAAACTCTCCCAAGCTGCCTATCAGATCCCCCAAACTCCCCCAAGTTGCCTATCGGATCACCCAAACTCCCCCAAGCTGCCTATGAGATCACCCAAACTCCCCTAGCTGCCTATCAGATCACCCAAACTCCCCCTGACTTGTCCCAAATGTGGTGTCCCCTGCCCCAACTCAGCAGTGCCTGGGACATGTGCAAGCTCCTCACTGTCGTTTATCAGATGCTTCACAAAGGCCCCACTGCTGTCACGTTGTTCACTCAGCAGCATCCAAACCTCCTTGATCACGGAACCCTTCTGAATCCTGGCCCCTGCTCTGCTCCCACCAAGTCTGAAAGTGACCTAAGCGTCTCATCATCAGATGTTCTCTGGGGTTCCTTCCCTGCCCCCGCATCAGAAAGTTGAGTTTTGGGGGCCATTGTCTCGCTCACAAAGGAAAATTTCATAGCAGGTGAGCTTGGCTGGTGGAGGGCCATGCCCACTGCATCAAGGCTCTCCATCATGGCCATTGGAAATGTGTCTGGGTCAGGATCATATTTATACCTCGCCGGCTGCAGAGCAGGCAGATATGCCTGTGAGTGAGACATGTAGAACCCCTGGGGCACCAGCCCTTTGCTTTGGGGCGGTTGTAGGGAAGACAGTCGAATTCTCAAGCCCCCCACCCCACACACACACACTTTTTTCCTCCCTAAGGGCTTGTGTGACTGTTTCAAGAAAACAGAGTTGGGGGCCATCCATGGAAGGGGGCCTCTGTGTCACACCCACCCAGAGACCCTGCCCACTTGCTGGCTCCTCCTATGGATTCCCAGGCCCTGTTAGAAAAGCTGGGAGGGCAGCTTAGATTCTGGATCATTTTTCTATCCACTCGTTCATATATTCCCCAGGACAGCCTCTCCCCCACCCCGCAATATGGATTTCCTACATACATGAACCAGCAATCACTTCCCAAGATTTAGCTCTGAAGGGGAAGCCCCTCTTGCCCCCAAGAATGTTTTGAGGATCGTTTAGACACAGTCTGCCTGACACAAGAACAACATACCCCAGATGGGAGTTGACACTGAAATTTAGCTGCACTCCAGTGACAGACTTTGAACATTGAGTTTGATGAACCCACCCCATTTCAGGTGCCCAGTGGTCATTTCAGAAAAGTGGCCTGCATGTTGGACAGTACAGAGATGGAATGAATGTTCCCATCAGTCCTCAGACACCCAGTTAGGGAGCAATCGCTCACTTCCGCAGCCCCTCCGTGGATTCCCAGATGCCAGCCAAGGATCACTTTGACACTGGAGACGTTGGCTCTGGTGAGGCAGGCAAACAGAGTCCTAAATAGCAAACAGAGAGCCAGGACTTGGCCGCTTGTGCCTGCATAGAAACTCAGTCTCTAAAGGGGCATGTCTTATGCAGGCAGGGAGAGCCTCTGTCTTCTCCTGGGCATTGTAGAAAGCACAGCCGTGGACCAGGCCTACACGCACCTGCTTCATCTTCACTCGAGCCAGCCATGAGGCGTCTCTGAGCTTTCCTCACTCCCCTCTCTCGCACTGCGGCTGTTCTCCCCCACTGGTCAGGCTCACTATCCGCTTTCGCAGCTGGAAGCCTGTACAGTACCAGGAGATGTGAGGCTTCAAACAGGGTCTGCAGGGTTGCTAAACGTCTCTGCCGTCATCAGATTCAGCCGGCATTGATTTTGCATGGCCCTTGATGCAAATATCCCTTCCCTCCCCATTAGTTTTGAATTCTGGGAGTGAGGAGAAAAATTCCCACACATACATATTTTTTTTTAATTCTCCAAACAAAGTTTTGATGGGTGGTAGCTGATCCCTTAGCAGTCCGCATGCCCATCCAGCCACCCCCTCCCCTTCCCTCGTTAAGTTTGCTTACGTGCTCTCACACCTGTGTCTTTGGAGCTGCAGTGAGCACCGAGGAGAAAGGCAGGCAGAGAAAAGCAAGCCCCAGAAATCTGCTGACCTGGTTTCCCCCTCAGCTCGACAGTCTGTGTCTTGAGCTTGGTGCTGGAATCACAACAGGTTCCCTACCTACACCTTCCCGTTGTTAATTAGACAAAAGGGGGATTGCAACACCAGGTGGTGTTCTCCCTTGAACCCTTCCCCAATTTTTCTCCCAATTCCTATTGTTTTTCAAGGGAGATTTTTTTTTAAATACTGGCCTCCCCAAAATAAACTACATTTTGCGCTTTGTAAGGGAGGGCAGCTGCTAGAAACCAGCATTAAGTCATTGAAACCAACTTCCTTCTACCTTGAAGGATGCTTTGTGCAGTCTCCTCATCCCTTCAACCCACACTTGATTTACCCCACGAGGGGAATTCATGAAGTCTGGTGGAAAAACCCAACCAACACTCACAATTATGCCCACAGATGCCCCGGACACAGCTGCCATTTTTGCCTTCTGTCTCCCAGTCTGCTTTGAGTTATTCTTTCTGGTGAGGGTGAGAACGGTGCCCCCAGAGCATGATGGGATGGCGCATTCTAATTAGAACCTAAAGGGTCCTGGAGTTATCCATGGATCCTGGATCCCGTTTGTTAATTGTGATCATTCAACAGTGGTTGATGTATCGCTGTGGTCCGCTGAGCAAGAAGCTGTTATTTTCACAGTTTGCTAATCAATGCTCCGCTGAACACAATTCCTTCTGAATATGCCCATTTGCTTGTCCTCTGCTTAATTGAACAATTGCAATTACTGGTGCACACAACTAAATGTTAATTATTTTTCAGATTTTCCCCCTCTCCTAATGATTTTATTTACAAATTAGAAGACTTTATTATTTCTCCTCCACACCCAATTCCCTGTTCTGAGCCCTGTATGAGCTATCTGCAGCCAAAAAGAAATAATAAGACATGGTATCTTTCAAGAATGATGCTCCACGTGGAGTTCAGAGGCAATCTTGACCTTCTTCCTGGTTATCCGCTGCTGCAGGTTGTAGGTCCTGTGTTCCCCATCACAGGAGTACCATGTTCTCATCTCTGAGAGGGCCACCCTTGATTTTGAAGAAAGCAATCGAGGGCCGTCTAGATAAAACACAAATTCATCACAGATCAGTGAGGGTAGAGCCATAATCGGGTTTGGAAATCTGGAAAGTTCAGCCAAGTAGAGTGCTTTGGTACCCCCCAGGAAGTCTCCCTCTTCCTAGATAATCACCATTAACAGCCATTAAACATCTGTGACTTTTTCAAAGGGCATCTCCTGCCCCACCCAGGGAAGCTTTCACACCTGCTAACACTTAACACCAGCCTTCACCTCTCTGCTTCTCTACTTCCTCCTGAACTCAGCTCTCCTTAACCTCCACTTTTGATTGGGTCACGAGGGTGATCACACTTCCGGCATGGTCTGGCGGCGTGGGCCACCCCCCCGTGGGCCTAAAGCCTGTTTCTCCTTGCGTTGTAGGGTGGCTATGCTGCTTACCGCTATGCCCAGCCCACCCCAGCCACCGCTGCCGCCTACAGTGACAGGTAAGGACCTTCCTTCTCGTGCTTTGACCGTTAACTGCAAAGGAACTTAGCTGGTGGGAGCCATGTATATTCCTGGTATGATGGCTGGGGAGGCACCAACAACACAAAGTCTGGGCCCGGGGAGCTGTGGGGCCACAGACAGAGGGGAGGAACGGTTCAACCCACTCCGCCCTTCACTCTTGCCCATCGCTGCTAAAATACAAATAAGTAAATAAAGAAATAAGTGCATGGCCCCTAATTTTCAGCCCTCCTAAATCCCCGTAAAGACACAGTCTTTGTGCGTGCACGAGCCCACGTGGACGGCCTGTGCAACCCTCTCACATCTCCCTTATCAAAATAAACCCCTCACTGCATCCGACAGAGCATCACGCGCAGGCTTGCCTGATTCCCAGACCTCGTTGCACCCCCGCTTTATTGTGGACAACTTTTTGCACCCAGGAAAGCATTTAAAGTTTCAAACGAAAGTGAAGGAGTTTCACCTGGGGTTCCTAAATGAAGTCCTTCTGTTTTGACAAGGCCTAGGGCTCCTCCGGGATCCACACCCCTCCCCCACACACACACTCCGCCCTCCCATAAGCCAACTTTGATTTGCAAGGTGCACCACAGGTTCAGACTGGCAGAGGAGGGGAGTGAAGTGGGGGGTGGGAAAGTGGTTACTACCCTTCACCTGGGCTGAATAAATCCCTCGATTCCTGAAACGGCTACAGCTATTTTTGTCTAAGTGCCTTGACCAAAAAAAAAAAAAGTGTGTTTCCATATTGAATGCAAGTTGTTGGCTCTGTTTTCGGAGCGACCTAAAGGGATGTTCAGACGCTCTGCATGCACAAATGTCACAGAGGGGCTTGTTTGGGGGGCAATGACTCCTTTCATTTAAAAATATGTCTCATGAATAAAACAGTACTGACAATTTGCATGTGTGGCTGAGGCATGCTGGGTCAGACAGGTAAGGAGGTGTGAACTGGGCTCGGGAATGAGCTGGGTTGGCAGCTGTGGGCTTTCTTCCTGTCCCTGCTGTGACTGGGGAGGTGGGGGGAGCAGGGGGCCGTCTAGTTTTTTGCTATGTTGTGCTTTCTCTGCAATTCCATTCCATTTCTCACGGGGTGTGTGGTTTGCTCCTTAGCGCCGCCAAGTTCTGCCACAGCATCCTACAACCCAGTAAACTCTCTCACCCTAAAAGCTGCCCTTTGAAAACGTCCTTGAACCTAAGCTTG
The DNA here is from genome assembly GCA_021461705.1 of Cryptotis parvus. Taxonomy (NCBI): domain Eukaryota; kingdom Metazoa; phylum Chordata; class Mammalia; order Eulipotyphla; family Soricidae; genus Cryptotis; species Cryptotis parvus. Next base: position 55,032 of record JAJIBD010002174.1, on the reverse strand, counting down.
TAATAAATGGAGCGAGCCAAGGGATAGGAGAGCTGCTCTCTGGTGGTCGACAGGCCTTGTGGTATGCTAAGAAACAGCCTGGACAGGCTTCCCAGCCTGCAGGGAGACCCTCCTCCACCTCCTCCATTCACCTCCCACCCCCAGGAAAGGCCAGCAATGCTTAAGATGTAGTTCTAAAGACATCCATTATTCAGTTAGCCAATCATCAGTGGCCAAGATTCAAAGTAGGTTTTCTGGCTGATGCTCTCTTTAATACACTGACACTGGATTAGGAAAATCGTGAGGTCAATAAGGCTAATAAAAAATGATGACAATCTGGAAGTACTTGAGATCGTTCTACAAATGAAAAGGCTTTAATGCGATTAAATTCTGCACACAGCACATTCGCCAAGTATCCGTTGTGGTGAGGTTCAGCTACAACCCTTAATTATTTTTATGAAAATATCTCTAGATGCTAAATTCTCAAACACCCACTTTGTCTATAATTATCATCATAGTAACTTTGGCCTGCTCTATAATTATAAGAATCTTAAACGGATTTATTTCTTTGGATTTTTATCTTGCTTCTCAGTATAACCGTGCTGCTCCTTGAGTTGAAAAAAGGTTAATTGCAAAGATATCATTTAAATTGCTTTCTTCAATAATACTAATCTAGACATTTTGGAAAAAATAAACAATGCCTAATCCTAGTCTTAGATAGAATTACTTGAGAATCTTTTGTGTGCATCCAACTAACAAGTTAAACTTTTGCTGCATTTGGGGGTCCCAGATATGCAAATAGATGTACAAAATCTTTAATTTTGATAGCATTACAATCTTCATTGGCAACATGTCCTACTTGGCAAACTGCCCTAGTTCTTGGATTGGTAAATCTCAAACAATATCTGCCGTCCCCACCTTAGTTAGTGTGATAGCTTCAGTTGAAGAAACCAGCTAAGTAAAGTTGTGTTCGTGTAGTTAGCCTCTTACTACTCATTAAAGAAGTGTGCACTTGAGGTCTTGGTGGTTGCTGTGGAAATTGATTGCTGAACCTGCTTAGCTTTATTATAAGCAAGTCATTGACCAAGTGAAAATGCAACACATGACAGTAAATGCTGCCAAAGGTAAAGGACCAGAAAGTCATCTTTAAAGAAAGTGATACCCCTGCTTTGACTAGTGAAGCATATTTATGAATGGTGGTGCTGACTTTGATTGTTAGTATACAACTGAAGGATGAAAGACCTCGTTATAGGGATTACACATTTGAGTAAAATGTAAAATTTCCCAATGAACTTGGACTCGAGGTTAAAGAGGTCACCAATATCAGGGCAGTTGCATCATCTGTTTTGATCTGATCCCAGTTGCCACCATTCACTGGGAGATAGGCAAGATAGCAGAACTTCCTGAACCCAAGAAATGACTCCTAGCTAGGGGTGAGAGCAGCAGAAAGTGAGAATGTTTGAGTCTTACTCATCTCAGCTGGCATCCAGTTTGGTCAGAAGTGAGATGGCGGCAAAGTTGCCCTGTCTAATGAGATTCTCTGTCAGACACCTCTAAAGTCAAAGTCATTTGATGGCCCCCGTTGATAGAATTAGACCCTTATCTGCACAAATTAAAGATTCAGGGGGCATTTGTAAGACATTGAGCTCCTGTAGACTCAGTTCTGTCCAGTGGGTGCTTGATGGGCACCTGGCACCTCTCTGTTCATTTTCTTGGTTAAATGACCACATGGTGAGAATCTCAGAGCATGCTGAGAGCCTCCAGCATGGACCTCCAGCAAGGACGGCCATGTGGGGTGGGCTGAGTATCCACCCACAGCCGCCCCCAAAAGGAGAGAAAGACCTGACCATACTAGGTCATTTTCAGTCTCATGAACACCACTCACGGGGCTAAACAAACATCTTTCCTCTGCCTTTAGGAGCCATTCGGTAAGCACGGGCACCCCATCTCCATGGCCCTAGTCACTCTTTGTCTGTGATCTCACTTTGACTTATGTTATGGAACATCAACTGTCTGAACTCTCCAAAGAGATTGTTTTCTGAGCTTGAACCAATCAAAGCATGGCAGCGGGCCGATGCCGCCTGGTCACTGCATGTCTCTTGGTGTTGCCAATGTGTCTCTGGCCCCTCATCACTAGCTGAATGAATGGCTTTGCTTGACTTCAGTCTGGGAGGCGGGGCAGGCTTTCTCTATGGATTGGCTCTTGGTTTCTTTGTGTATCATTCCTTGGTCCTGGTTGCATCTTTGAGCCGAGACTGGGGTGTGTATGTGTGTGTGTGTGTGTGTGTGTGTGTGTGTGTGTGTGTGCATGTGTGTGGAGAGGGTGGGGGGGAGCTACAAGTCCCTGCTGGATTAATTACATCACCATCATTTCTGGGGTAGGAATACTATGGTGTGTACATAGCTTGGTTGGCAATGTGATCTTGCCAGAAAGGCAACATGTGTCATTCTTTCCTGCTTGCTAAACATCCTAACAACTCCAATCAGCATGAGAGTCTCCCTCCATGGTAGGGCAGAGAACTAGGCCCCGCTAGAGAGGAAAGGAAGGCAGTGAGAGTCACTGGGCAGTGTCAGAGCCCCAGGTGGCCCTGGGGAGCCCAGGTATGCTTTCACATAAATGCATACATCCCTCAGGACCTCCACTATCAAGCCTCTGGCTCACAGCGGTGGTCCTGTGCAGGGAAATGCTGGGGTGCCCTGCACAAAATCCGGGAGCAGTGATCACAACAGTCCTGGCCACCCTTACACCCAGCAGCAAGAACTCCCGGCACAGGGATGCATCTGCTTGTTTGAGGGCCTGCCTTGGAAACTTTCTAGTTCCTTTGGTCATGTAAGATCAGGGCTGTAGTGTGTGTGACAGAAATGGGGGAATGTTGCAACTTCATGGAGCACAACTTGATAAAAACTCAACAGAGTGCCTAATCCCAGGGCCTAGCTTTCTGTCCTTGAAGGCTAGATATACGTATATAGACATATTTATAGATAAGTGTGGTACATGTGTGTGTAGTACCTATACACATAGGTGAATGAACACACGGCTGGGCCTTAGGCTCACACAAAGGGCTCATGGGAGTTTCTAGAAAGTCTTCATTCAAGAGGTCCAGATTCCTACTGCTACACACATGCTGGAAAATATTTAAAATTTGACATTCACCTATATCTGAGAAAACCATTCAGTAATTTTTCCAAAACATTGGGTAAATAGGCTTGTATTTGGGGAGTTGTAGTGGGGAGTTGGTCTACTCTGACTTTAAACTATATGGAGGCAGGAGTGATAGCACAGTAGGTAGGACATTTGCCTTGCATGCAGCTGACCCGAGTTTGATTCCCAGCATCCTATATGGCCTCCCAAACACCACCAAGAGTAATTCTTGAGCAAAGAGCCAGGAGTAAACCCCTGAGCATCACCAGGTGTGATCCATAAAGCAAATAAATAAATAATAAATAAATAAGTGATATAATAGAGATAGATAATAGCAAGAGAGGGAAATAACCACATAAACGTTCTTATCTGGGTAGATGGAGAAACAGATGATAAATATATCCATAGATGTACAGATGATTAGGAAGAGGAACTGAAGGGAGAAGAGGAAGAGGAAGAATGAGAGGAAGGAGGGAGGGAGGGAGGGAGAGGGACTTCCTCTATCATCTCATAGCATTTTACCATAAATAGAACTGCAAGAAGGAGAAGTAACACCTCCCTCACAGCCACAGGTACATCTAAACTATAGATAGATAGATAGATAGATAGATAGATAGATAGATAGATAGATAGATAGATAGATAGATAGATAGATAGATAGATAGATAGATAGATAGATAGGTAGGTAGATAGATAGGTAGGTAGGTAGGTAAGTAGGTAAGTAGGTAATGGTAAGTAAGTAAATGGAACCAGAGGGTTTGAGTTGGCGTCCATAGCTCAGTGACTCCCGGTGCCTTTTCAGACTTTATGCCTTCTGGACTCCGAGTATACTGCAGAGTAATGGCGTTGGTGAACGGGACTAATCCTTGCATGTAGAAACCTCTCGCGTCCAGCTGCACCTGTGTTGTGGTGGCCCCATTCGGTGATGGACAGACACTAAATGAGTTTTCAGGCCTTAAAGTGCAGGTGCATCCTGAGCAGAACGTTTAATTGGCTACTGAAGGGGTTTCTTCTACTTTCCTTCCTACCATTTGCGACCTTGACCACAAAGGCCGCAAATGGTAGCTTCATTCAGCTTAAGTTTATGCTTTTGGTAATTCCATCTGTTTGTTTGGTTTTGATTTGAGGGAGAGAGGGCTTGCCTCCCTGTTGATGCTCAAGGATTACTCCTGGCTCTACACTCAGGTATCACTCCTGGCGGTGCTCAGGGAACAGGATGCCAGGGATTAACCCAGATGGACTGCATGGAGATGAAGCACCTTACCTCTGTGCTGTCTCTCTGGTCCCCAATGTTATTCATAAAGCTCTTCATTGCCAAAGTCATGCCAACAGCTCTGTGCTGGAGGCTCTGTTTCTGTGGCCTCTGAGTAAACTCCTGCTGGGAAGAGCATGAGTGTGGCAGCACTCGGTGATGTGGGGTCTTTGGGGGTTCTCAGTGGTCTGCAGAGCTACTTCCAAAGGGTACAGTGTTCTCTCCTGCTCTCTTCACAATTTAATGGGGGCAGGGAGAAACATCTCAAGTCTGGCTCTAACTGGCCGTGTCCAAACACTTTTGTTGTTAGTCTTTTCTTTTTTCAATTTTTATCTTTCCTGTGCTCTCCCCATTCCAGTGAGATGCGCTGAGTTCCACAATTTTAGGAAAAGATGCTTTAGCAGGTCTGGGACTTAGATCAGGGCACTGGTACTTGCCTTGTGTGCAGTTGACCCCAGTTCCTTCCCCGGCACGGCATAGGCTCCCCTGAGCACTGTCAGGGGTCACTCCTGAGCATAGGAATAGCTCCTGAGCACCAGAGGTGGACTCAAAAAACAGAGAATGAAAAGAGAGTGTGTCAGTCACCAAATGTGGCAGAAACAGTCTCAAAGGCCTTGTGCATCTCTCTGGCCAGTTCTGTTTTTATTAAAATGGACTCTAGAATAAAAGCTATGGATGTATGTATATAATATATATTTATATTATTTGTATTTACATATTATTATTTTGGTTTAGGTGCCACTCCCGGCATATATAGTTATATATTATGATATACAAATACATATAAAATATATAATATTTATATTATATTATGCATAATATATAAGAATATAGGGCTGAAGCAATAGTATAGTGGAGAAGTCATTTTCCTTGCACCTGGTTTCAATTCCTGGCATCCCAAATGCTCCCTCTAATGCACCCCTACAAGCTCATCAGGAATGATTCTTGAGCACAGAGCTGGAAGTAACCCCTGAGCATCGCAGGATGTGACCCTAAAAAAGAAAAAGAGAAAAAAATACATTAATTCTTTTCACTATACTTATTCCTTTTAAAGTTCACTCTCTTAGTGGAATTGTGGTCTAAATTTTAGGAATAGAGTTTTTTTATAGAAAAAATTTCAGGAAGAATTTCATAAAGCTTTTGGCTCTCCAAAATTTTACTTTTGGAATTTTAGATTTTCTTAAAGGCAATAGTATCTTTCCTGATATTTTTTTTCCTTCAAGTAGATTTGCATTTTGAAGTGAATTCTTTGGGGAGAGGCTCCTGCATGCCAGGGGCTGTGTAAAACAAAGGGAAGTGATACTGTACTGAGTGAGGTAGCGGAGATAAAGTGGCAGAGATGAGGGGCGGGGGTCCTCAGAGACCCCCACACTGCAGGGAGAGAAGTAGATTCAGATGGGTGACAGGGACTCTGAGAAGCCCAGGGGGTGGATTTCAGGTCTAGTGTCTCCAATTCTTTTGTCTGTTTTCACTCCCTCCACTATTGTTACAAAGTCAGGGCAAGGCCAAACCTTCCCTTCAAGGTCCAAAGTAAACTGTGACTTTCCAGTGACAAAATGAGCAGAAGTCGATGCCTTCAGACCCACCAGGTTGTGTTGTGACGCTTCTGATCAGACATTCCCCTCCCCAATACTTTCTGTAGCATAGATAATTCGATTTTATATGAAGATACAATCCTACTTTGCACCAAGCAGCTCTGACACTGATTGCCTTCAAGAATGGTTGAGAAAGTCCTTAAGTTGTAAGGAGAAACTGGGTCCTTCTTAGTGATGACATCCGTGTGATATTTTATTCGTTCATTTATTTTTGAGAATCGTGTTGATGGCCACAAAACTCAGTGCTGACAAATGACAAGGCAGCTACTGATAGGTATATATCCTCAGTTTCTTCCACTTTTTAATTTAAAGGCATGCACACACACACACACACTCACATATACACACTTGAAAGGAAAATGTGTGCAAGTTTTTCTTCAAGAACTAATTGCCTTTGGTTCATAATCTATAATGGCTCCTTGACAGCAATGAGGCGCTCTTGGATGGATGTGTAATTGAAGCAGTACAAGTAGAAGAGGAAAAAATCACGAAGCCTGTAATAGTCAACAGTCTGGACCAACAAGGAGTTAGGGAGAGATTAAGGGAACGCGCAGGCCTAGTGGACCGTAGCTGTCACGGCCGTGTGGGCATAGATGCTTTTGCCTGTGATGAGACAAGATGTAACAACTCGTCTGGCTGTGTCAGGGCATAATTACACACTTCCCAGGTTGCAGGTCATTGGCTTGATCGGCCACCAAGAAAGCAAATAAAGTCTATCGTGTAAATAGCCCCGTCGGGATCCTTCAGCTGTGAAGGGTTTAGAGCCAGGTGAGAAAACCTGATGTTTTCAGAGGTGAATCAGAAAGCTCTGGTGAGAACTTGAACACTCCCCTCCCACCCCCCCGTGAGCCCCCCACTCCATGGTAGATTCAGGTCTCCCCTCCTAGAAGGCAGAGTTTCAGCCAGGGTAAGGGGTTCTTAATCCAGGGAGGCATTCATGAATGTCTCTGATGGGAAACCCACTTTCCTGGTCTGACTTTGTTGGCTAAGCAGCGGGGAGACTGCCTGACACTCAGAAGCTTCTCTCTTTGGGGCCCAGAGACCAATCTATGCCCAAATTGTCTAGTATGTCCTTTAAAGTTAGCAGAGCACATTCTGAGAAGTGTGTGGTGTCTCCTGTAGAGGGGTCAGGTCCCCTTGGAGCTTGTCCTCTGTGTGGTCTCTGCATTGCGAGTGTGGCCCTCACATGGGGCCAGCCCTGGGTGGAAATGAATGGCTCCTCATTCCTTTAACCCCTGGGAGGACCACAGGGATCAATTGCTCTGGAAGCAGATTCCCCACAAAATCATGGCACATCCCCTTTGTAGTCAGCATATGAGACAGGCAGAGTGGGGACCCTGGTGGTATTTGGGGGTAGGGTCATAGCTTTGTAGGTAGGTGCAGGATTGAGTCTTCTCTAAGGATACAGGAAGGCATGTATTCTGTCATTGATTCCCAACTAATTCTGGCCACCCTCTGATAAGTGAGTCTTTAGATAGAGTTGGAACACAATCAAGCCCCTTCCCCTTAATTCATCATTTAGATGAAGGTGCGTTGATCTGTTTCTGCTAGATAATATTCCCTCCATGGAGCTCATTATCCAAAGCAACTTGGCTTCCCAGAGTCATCATTTATTGGCTCTCCTATAGAATAGGAGATACTCCTATAGAATTGTTACCTTCCATTTTTCTTCCATCACCCAAACTCAAATGACCAAACAAGCAACAGAAAGCAGTGACCTTTGTTGTGAAACTTTTGAGGTGAACAAATAGTTCTGAGGGTTTTCAGAGCCTTGCCCTGTGATTTGGTCCCCAGATGACCCAGTTGGCCTCCCCAAAAGTTTGTGAGAGATGTAGAGGGTCAGCCCCATCCACCTCAAATAGAATCAGAACCCACACTTGGAGGACCTCTAGGTGCCTGGCGTAAATCTGGAGAAGCGCCAGCCCAGGAAGTGAACTTCCCCTCTAACCATTTGTACCAATTCTGTGCTCCAGTAGTTTCTAATGATGTGTTCACTGGCTTCTTCCATCACCCCTCTCCCAGGCTGTGAGAGAATCTGTGTAATTGTTGGCTTGTCTCTCTTCGCCCCTCTCTCAGTGGTAGAGTAGGAGATGAGAATAGTTGGGCTTCCCACTTCCTGATCTATGGTTTTGCCTTCACATAGCTGAGGATCACAGTAATCCCTTTCCTAGCGGAAGGGAGCTTGTGTTCATGACTTGCATGGAGAATTCACCTTCACACCACACATACCCTGGCGATGTCCCATGTGTTTGGCTCATCACTTCATAGACCCCTCTCCCTCTCTGCTAGATGGGAGAGAGAGAGACCTGATGGATAAATTAAGAGGGACCCGAGGGATGCAGTAAGAGTGATGAAGCTGTCCAAGCTTCTCAGTAACTCAGCCCTTGATTGACAGCTATTTTTAGTGCCTGTCGGGCAGCACTGAGTCAGATGTCGGCACGAGGAAGGAAATTCAGTCCATGTGACATGGGGTCATTGTGAATCTGAGCCTTGAGAATATAGTTCTCATGCCCCTGTGATAGGGAGTTGTACCCAGCTCACTGCCAGCCCATGTTTTACCATCAGCTTGCTTGGGACATGAAGTGAGGTCGTATAGACTCACTGTGTCTGTGTGCTGAGGGCATGTGATTGCAAGTCTTGACCATTCATCTCTAGATGAAGATGGGTTTTTGGTTCAGACCCGAGTCTGAATCTCAGCACCTTTCCATAATGCATGAGCTAGAGTATGGCCCACCTCACTTACCAATTTGATTTCCAGCTGCCTCAGCAATAAAGTGGGGTGGGCTAGTAGAGCACGTGACTCGAGGTTGGTTTGAGAATGGGCTCTAGCCAAACAGGAAGCTCCTCACACAGCCTGAATTGCACAGAACATCGTCGTCATCGTCGTCGTCATCATCATCATCATCATCATCATCATCATCATCATCATTACTATTATTATTAGCGAGTATGGAGGAATGTTGTTTTGAGTCAAAGAATAAGGGATTTTTCTGTGAAGTCAGGTTTTCTGATCTAGAGTAATTTTTTTGGATTTTGATTTGTTTTGTTTCCACCTTAGATCTATACAAACAAGTCATCCTGAAACTTGTCAAGAGAACAGAATCTAAATCTTACACACACACACACACACACACACACACACACACACACACACACCATCCATGGCACTGACAGATGCATTAATTAGCTGGATTGTGGTCATCCACTTACCAAGCCTTGAGTCGAATCATGTACATATAGAAAACCACACTTTCTCCTTAAAACAAGCCTGAGTACAACCTAATGGTATAAAATTTTTATTTGTCGATTAGAGGGGGAAATAGACTGTAAAAAGAAACACCTTTTAAGGAAGTGAGGTATCAAGGTGGGTGTTTCTGTGCACCTCTCTGCTGCAGAGGCTCCCTCTCTCTCCCTCTCTCTCCCTGTCTGTCTCTCTCCCCTGTCTGTCTCTCTCCCTCTCTCCCTCCCTCTCTCCTTCCCTCCCTCCCCTTTCTCCTTCTCTCCCACTCCCTCTCTTTCCTCCCTTTCTCTCTTCCTCCCTCCCTCTCACTCTCCCTCCCTCTTTCTCTTTCTCCCTCTCTCTCCCTATTTCTCCCTCTCCCTATTTCTCCCTCTCCCTCTTTCTCCCTCTTTCTCCCTCTTTTTTCCCTCTCTCCCCTCTCCCCATCTCTCTCCTTTTCTACTCTCCCTCCCTCTCTTCTTCATCTCTCCCTCCCTCTCTCCCCTACCTCTATCTCTTTTCCCTCTCTCCCACTCCCTCTCTCCCTTCCTCTCTTCCTCCCTCTCTCCCTCCTCTCTTTTCCTCTCTCCCTCCCTCTCTCCCTCTTTTTTCTGTCTTTTTCCCTCTACTTCTTTCTCCCTCTCCCTCTCTCTCCCCCTCTCTTTTCCTCTATCCCTCTCTCCCTCCCCATCTCCCTCTCCCTCCCTCTCTTTCTCTTTCTCTCTCTTTCTCTCTTCCCTCCCTCCCTCCCTCCCCCTCCCTCCCTCCTTCCCCTCCACAGGCCAGCTTCAGGAATGTTTCTGCTTCCAGTTTCTCTCCAGCCAGGCTCTGCCTAGGGACATTTTTTTTAAAACTTAGATCAGCTGTGCCCATAATTGATCTCTGCCCATTGTAATATGTAAGAAGTCCAAAATGGGTCATCAGAATTGAGGATGACAAATGTTCTAGAACTTTTCACCGCATGTTTATTTCATGCAGAACAACTAGTAGGTGGGGCCTAGAGTTTTTCTGTGGTGTCCCTTCAAGCTCCTGAGCCTCAGTGTAGTCCCCTGCGCTCCTCCCCAGCTCCTTGAGCACAGGGTTCCCTCTAGAGGAGGCGCTGCTCCCCCATAGGACAGAGGATCGAGGTTGGTCAGCCCACTGCACCTCAGGTCCCCTTCTGGGGTCACCTGCTTCCCTCTACCTATGGTTCTGCCCAGATAATGCAGGGAAAGGAGCAACGGAGGCCCCAAACCCTTCCTTAGTTTCTATTTTTATGATAATTCTTGTGTTCGATCTGGCAACGTTTATTTTGAATGATGGAGATTTTTACTTGGCAATATATTGGTGCATTCAATTTATTAGTAGCTCCAGAAAAGAATCAAAGATAATTCCATGCCAAAGACTGTTAAATTTTACACCATGTCTAATAGATTCATGCGATTGGTGATTTCCCTCCCTCCTTCCCTCCTTTCCTTCTTATCCTTTCTTGATCCTTCCTTCCCTTCCACCCTCCCTCCCTGCTCTTTCTCCCCCTTCCTTTCTTTCTTTGTCATGCCAAAGATTGTTTTATTAGCACTCCCCCACCCTCTGAAGACAATGAGCAGAAGCAGTGGCTTATACTACCCTGACCTTAGCTGTCTAGTAAATCATTGATCCTGTTCCAGTATTTGCTCCCTCGTGTCACACATTACATCAGAACATTATGTAGGTCCCAGATTAAAGGGGGTTGGTGGGAAGTTGCAGTGACCTGTGACTTCTAAAGGCTCCTTACCACCCCCTCTAGTCCAAAGTCACAGGAACCCAGAATCTGCCATGACAAAGGCCTGGGAGGGCAGAGCAGAGGGTGGCTCCTTCCTGAGTCCACACATAACCAAAACCCTAAGTGGCAAAGTTTGCATTGCCCAGCCCAGGCCAGCATCAGCTGTCCATGCACAGCCATTTCCCCCTGGATCTGCACACAAAAGGACCAGGTCATTCCCTTTCCAAGTGAGGGCATGGAAAGGGGGGCAGGGGAATGAGCTTTTTCCTGGAGGAGCAGCTGACATGGACCAGGGGTACAGAAGCTTCTCATTATCAATGGTAATAAAGAGGGCTAGGAGACTGGGGTGATGCTCAGATGTGGTAGAAACTAACAGGAGTGAATATCCCCAGTGCCCCCAAGATGGACTAGGAAGATCTGGACTAGGCAGTTAAAGCCCAGAGGGTTTGGGTGGAAATCCAGGAGTGACCCCTCAACCCCACAGCTTCCCTTTCTCGTTGGAATATGTTTGTGTGTATGGAGCTAGTGGGGCTCCCCTGTTCCACAGTGAGGAGATGCTCTGGGTCTCCTCTTCAGAAAGGGGGCAGCCTCTCGGGCTCTCTAGCCCACCATCTCCCTTTGTTTGTTGTTTATGCCCCACCTCTCTATATAATTTACCTTGCAATTCACCGCTAAACTTGAAATAAATACACAACTGCAGTATCCACTCAATGATGAGCATCCCTCAGCCCAGCCTGAATTAGGCGCCCCACAGCCATCTGGAGGCCCTGGGCACAGCCAGGCTCAGGCTTCACGGGGCAGGCAGCAGGTTTTCCTGAGCTGGATGAAGGTTGTGAGCATTTAGTAAAGTCAGAAATCTTCATTGATTGATTAATTGATTGATTTGGGGTCACACCAGTGATATTCAGGTGTTACGCCTGGCTCTGCACTCAGAAATTACTCCTGGCGGTGCTCAGGGGACCCTATTAGATGCCGGGGATTGAGCCCAGGTTGGCCCTCCCCGCTGTGCTGTTGTGCCAATCCCTGCTATCTGAATCTTAAGTGATACCCCCTGATTCTGCATGCTGTATTAACTATTTCAGAGAACCTTCCTGGGCTCCCGGGGCTCCTTCTGACACCTTCTTGGGATTAGTGTCAAGAAGGCCTACCTGGGCAGCGAGCATTTCGCTGCCTGTTTAAAAGGGAACATCCCGGAGGCAGAGTGATAAACCTGGATCATTCAAAGTAAAGTATTGACTGAGCTGTAAGGGCTCTGGTCAGCCGTCAAAGGCACAGGAGTGAAGTCATCAACGGTTAGAAACCATTGCACTCAGTATGGGCCTATCAATGATAAGTCCAGGAGGCATCTGTTTCCCACAGAATTGGGGTTGGGGTCGGGGAACCTTCATGCAGACCAAGATTCACCCCAATAGATGTGGAGCCGCAGGCCCCGCTGATACATCAGAGTCTCCTTGGGTGGCTTTGGAGATTTTCCTGGAGTGATACCTAGAACCTTCCAGAATCTCTGTGCCCAACTGGTCAGTGTCCAGAGCTTAGGAATAACCTTGCCTTTGCCCCATTGCCTTTAGGGGCTTCTTGGCTGTCACGTGCCATACCAGAAAACCAGTCAGGGATTTTGATTAGGGATTTCTTTATCCGGGAGGGGTTCTCTGTGTGTATCTGTCCCATATCTGTGGCACTCGATACAAGAAGCAGTTTTTCCAGTAAGTGATCATTACCTTGAGTTTTGTTAGGGTGTGTGGCAGCTCAGACTAAGGCTAAGAGCATGAAGCAACCAAAATTTTGAGCACAAGTTAAAACAGGAGGCAAAGAGAAGGAGCCAGAATGATAGCACAGCAGGTAGGGCATTTGCCTTGCATGCAGCCCACCTGGGTTCAATCCTCGGCATCCCATATTGTCCCCCGAGCACTGTCAGGTGTAATTCCTGAGTGCAGAGGCAGGAGTAACCCCTGAGCATCGCTGAGTGTGACCCAAAAAAGGAAAAAAAAATGGAGGCAGAAAGATAGTACAGTGGAGAAGACACTTGCCTTGCATGTGGCCAACCTAGGTTTGATCCCCAACATCCCATATGGTACCCCAAGCCCCCTAGGAGTGATCACTCAGCACCACCAGGTGTGGCTCCAAAGCGAAACCCAACAAAGCCAAAGTTAAAGCCACTATGATCTGTTGGCTGTGCCTCTGTCCAAGTCTTTATTCTTTGTCCCTCCCCTTACCTCTAGCCCTTCTTGCTGGCTACTAATTTGGCTCTTAGAATTCAGCCCTGAGTAATTTTTAGAAGAAAGAAAATTGTCAAGTGATGAGGTTTATCTTAAGAAGTAGCCCAGAGCAATAATACAGATAGTAGAGCACTGCCTTGCATGCAGCTGACCCTGATTGTATCCCCAGCACCACATATGGTCACTCTCCCGGAGCCATCCCTGAGCCCAGAAGAACAAAAAGGAGAAGTGAAATGTAAGGATGTAATTAACCCCAGGTAGCCTGGTAGAGCCTAATGCAGGATCTAGACTGCTGCCAGATGGCCATGGAAACCATGAGGTAAACATAATAAATACCAGTGATAGAACTGAAGGAATGGCCAGAGCCCCTGTGGCTCACCAGCTTCTCCTTAAAGCAGAACCTAATTCTCTCAGATTTTCAGGGCACCCTGTTCCAAGGGAATCCAAATTAGCCGTTAGTCTTAGAAGAGCTGCAGACTCAACTCACCTAGGAAGTTCTTCCAGACACCTCACCCCTCACTGCAGACTTGAGACCTGCTTTGTGCAACCGTCTGAGTAGGACCTGAGCAAAGGCAAGCTGGATCTTGAGTCAGCCCCATGGTGTTAGGGTTTGACTCTCTCCCGCCCCCTCCCACTTGATGGTATTACTTCCACCTTCTTTGCTTCAGGTTCCTTATCTCTAAAGACAGGGAGAGTCAGAAGAGATATAGTAAAAGTGAGTGAATGAGCATAAGGGTACTGCTCTTGGCAACCCCAATATGGATAAAAGAGTTAAGAAAAATACAAGTGACTTTGTCATCGTGGTGCTTAGTCATTCAACTTTGGATGATGTTTCTTCAGTTAAAGTAATGATTTCCCTTTTCTCACCTGGCCTCCCTATGCTAAACATTCTTCCTGGAAAATGTGGGCTTTGAGATGAACATGAGAATTAGTTTTGTGGGGGCCGAGGCATTAGTACAGCAGGAAGGGCATTTGCCTTGCATGTTCCCAACTCGGGTTCAATCCCTGGCATCCCATATGGTCCCCCTGAGCACTGTGAGGAGTAATTTCTGAGTGCAGAGCCAGGAGTAACCCCTGATCATTGCTGAGTATGACCCCAAAAAGCAAAAAAAAAAGTTTGTGAATTTTCCTGACTAAATTGATCTAGAACCATGATTACCTCCCACCCAGGAGGGCCAGCCACTTAGCCACCATGTGTTGCTTAGAGTTGATTGACTCTCAGACCAGCTTATTATTAAATGTCCCAAGGATCAGGCCTTTCCCCTGACCTTCTGGTTTGGAGGCTCAGGTGTGGAACCTAGGGAGACCAGAAAATAAAACTCTTGTGTTCTGAGAAGTTTGGGTTATTTTTTAAAGAAGGGTAGAAAACAGGAAGTTATTCCAGGAGGGTGAAGAGAATGATAAGCCACTGAAAGAAGAAATTGAAAAGGTGACTTTGAGCCTGTCCATGGGCAAGAGTGAAGTTGCTGAAGCCAGCACAGGATGCGTGGGGTCAGCAGACAGACGTTGTTTGTCCTGGACTTCAGTATTATGAGATCCTGCGAATCTGCTTCCTTCCCTGTCTGTGCCATGGACAGCGGCGCGAGGCAGACGTTAGGAAAGAAATCCTTACCAGCATTTCTAAATTCCTTCTTTGCAGACCTTGCCCAGACTACAAAAGCCAAAGCTCACACGTTCAGGCGCCTCTGACTCACCCTAGGCAGCAGCCCATGGTGAAAAGCATTCACCAAATCAGTCTCTCTCCTGTTTGACTGAACCATTGAGTCACCAGGGAATCTCTTTTAAAAAAAAAAACTGTTGTTCAAGACCCTTTCCAAAGGCTGCCATAGCTTGGTCTTGTTAGAAACACACCAGGTATTTTCCGTGTGCACCGCAGTTGTCATGTACTCCACCAGACTCATTTATCGACTACAACCAGTGAACAAACCAGTTTGCTGGAAATCAAGCATAGCTGTGTTGGAACTTTAACTTCTTAGCTGGAGAACAGACACGGATTGGCTAAACGGACCAAGTCCTCCTGCCCTCTGCTTCTCCCACCCACGCCTTAGGAACTAGACCAGTTGCCACCCTACAAACTAGACCAGTTGTCACCAACCTTTCTACCCCTAAGGACCCGCACTGGTCACTGGGGAAGGCAGTGGTAGATTATGATGCAAACCACACTTCTGTTTTTCTGTTGGTTTTGGTTGTTTCCTGAACTTGTAGGGGACCGCAGACCCGCTAGTCTCTTCATTGCTTCTTGGACCCTTTGGGTCATGTAGGATAAATGGTTTCCGAACGAACATCCTGGATGATCCATGTTGGGATTGTCTACAATAGAGCACTGGCCAAGTGATGTCCAGAACGATCAGTAATGATGTTAACATAGTCCAAGAGATAATACCACGGTGCCGCCCTCATAACTCTTCCACTGGCCTGTCAATGGGGTAACTCATTCAGCTACTATTTGTAGCTAATTTCCTATTAGCTTCTTCAGCTGATAAAAAGGTAGCTTAGGAGTGGGGTGGAGTTGGGTGTGATCTCAGAGCTTTACTCTGGAATGAATTGGGATATACAAAGAGATTTCTCTGAGGTGTAGGGGTCGTTTTCCTGGGATGCAGAGCGCTTGCTTGTGTGGATTCAAAAGTTAGAATCAGGGAGAAATAGGACAGCAGGGAGTATGCCTGCTCCTTGCATGTGCTCCCCACCGAAGTTCCATCCCTGGCACCCCATATGGTCTGCCAAGCCCCACCAGGAGTGATCCCTGAGCACAGTCAGGTGTAAGCCCTGAATACCATCGGGTATAGCCCAACGGCCCCCAAATAAAGATAAGCAGAGGTGATAAAACCAAATGCCTACTTTCATTATACAATTTTTTCCATAGTTCATTTTCACTTCGCTGCAGAACCCATAGCATGTTCTTCAGTCTGCCATGCCGGGTGAAAACTCTATGCTTTGCTATAAATGGCTTTGGAGAGTCAGAATAATCTTATCTCTCTGAAAGATGGGTACTTCAAGACAAGTCATCTCCTTCATGCAGAATTTCCTCTGTTCAGACTTCAAGATATGGGACTGGAGCGATAGCACAGTGTGGGGAGGACACTTGCCTTGCATGTGGCTCACCCAGTTTCGATCCCCAGCATCCCATATGGTCCCTTGAACACTACCAGGAGTAATTCCTGGCTGCAGAGCCAGGAGTAATCCTTGAGCTTCACTGGGAGTGGTCCAGAAACTAAAAAAAAATTGTTTTTTTTTCAAAATATGTAGTTAAAGAAGACAGGCCATGGAGAAAGGTAGAGGTTTTTATCTGAGTGAGTATAGAGGTTCCCAGAGAAGAGTTCCATAAAGGATTGCCGTATTATGTTTTTAATTTGGGAACAGTTGAAGGGGCTCAGTTCTCTGTAGCCATGCCTGTCAGTCGCTTTATGACCACCCTCCCCATTCACTTTGTCACCACACGCCTTTGGTCTGAGTTGTCCCATACTTTTCCTCATATCCAGCATGCTGGAGAGATCCTTAGGAAAAAGAAGGAATGGGATGGGAATTGTGGGTGCTCCCTGAGGAGACACCCCCCCAGCCCCAAGATAAGGGAATCCCCGCTCCCTAGAGAATGATCCTTTGGGGCCAACCAGCTGACCTTTCTTGGTTACTCAGAAGAGGTTCGTCCTTCCCAGAGCTGATGTGAACCACCAGTAAAAGGCCGTGCCACTCATTTGAAGTATCTGTGCCTTAATGGTCATTGAGTATGTCCAGACATGATCATTTCCAGCAATGTTCATTGCCCTGCTCTTCAGGTCCTGGGGATCTGAAGTCATATTTTTGAGGAGACTCAAGTAGTCTTGTTTAAGGCACAGATAGCTGGTAGCCAATGCCCTTCCCTCTCATGGTTGGAAGAGAGACGGTGATCGGTGAAATTAGCCTTGACTCCCATTCTGTGGGAGAGAAACAGAAATCAAGATTCTTCTCTGGACATGATTAATTTTGCTTGGCTTGTAAGCAGTGTGGGACAGACTTAGACCTTTCAATTTAGGATTAAGTTAGAGTGAATTTTCAGATGTATGTAGCTCTCTTTGCATCTCTGGGAGTGCCTCCATAAAACTTGAAGATGCTTTAAGAAATGCTGAGTCATGGACTGTATCTTGAAGCCTGGAAACATTTGGACAATCAAGCTAAGAGCAAAAGGTGCTTCTGTCTTGGTTCTTTCACAGTCCATATGTGTAGTTCAGCCTAATGGTACAGGGAAGCAGCATCTGTGCTCTGAGCTCAAGAGTCCCGCCAGCCCCTAGGAGCCCCCTGACCCAAACATTCTCAAGTATGGAGAAATAAACAGCGACTCTACATAATAAACATGTTGTCTTGAAACTGGGAAACAGATAATGGAGCACATGCCACAGATGGTAACGTCTTGGGGGAGCTTTATCATCTGGATTTACACAGTCAAAGTCAATATAGCCTTTTCCATTTGTCTTTTTTTCATACTGCATCATGAAATATAATTTGGCAAGACAGTGTTGATTTCACTGGGCAGTTCTCTGCGTCTTTAGGTAGCCAACCTAGCATGGTAAGGAATTAAGATTCATCTCCAGACTCCATGTAACATTCTCTTCTGAAGTAAAATTTTATTTTCCCTTTCCTTAAAAAAAAATGAAAGATTTTATATTGTACTCTAATAAGAGAGTCGGAATTGTATGATTTCCCTAGCTGGTGACTGGATAGATGGTAGCCTAGGCTAGAACCTCTCTGTGTTTAACAGGTAAATCTCCCTGGAGCAGAGAAGTCGTCTTAGCACAGGCTGAAAATGCCCTCCCTGTCTTAGCAACACCTCCTGGCATGACATATTGATCACACATAGTGTCCCTGCCCTGGGGTGCTGCAGCTTGTACACGGTCCATCTTCTGACATTGCCATGATTGTGTGGAAACGGACCCCGCATGCCTGTGTCATGAACTCTAAGCCTTCCAAGTCAGAGATAGAGCGACACATTTCCTTGCAACCTCCATCCACACGCAATGCCCTTCCCTCCCCTCCTCTGAATACATTCAGCCAGTCGGCAGCAGTACATGCCCTCCCTGAGCGAGCAGTATTGTGAATTTTATCTTCTCTTCCAGAAATCAGTTCGTCTTCGTTGCAGCAGATGAAATTTCTTGTAACACCTCTGCAGGTAACAAACATTGCTACTTCGTGATGCACCACCCAAAACTCAATTTCCTTTTTTTTTTAACCCCTTCACATGCTGCAGTTAGTCCCTGGTAGAAAGTTTAGTTAAAAATGAAATTAAAAAAGAAAATAAGGGCTGTATATCTTTGAAGTTGAGCTGAAGACCGTAGTCACCACTGTCTAGAAAGACATTAGGTGTTTGGCTAAGTCAGGTAGTTTATTTCCAGTTTTAATAATAATTATTCCATAAAAGTAAAACCATTGGCATGAAGCCACTGTAAAATCTGATGAAATGACCAGTGTTCTTTTGCTTAAAAAAAGTACACGAGGAAAGATTAGGGACCCCCCCCCCCCACCCCAATGGGTCGCTTTTGTGTTTTTTGATGCGTTACTGTCTGGGGTTCACACAAATTTATATGTGAATTATTTGGGATTTCCTGGAATGATTGTTCTCTATTATAGGCCCTGAACAATGGGTCTTAACAAGCTAGAGGCATTAGGGGGTTCAATGATCTGTCTTATTAGAAGGGGATCTTCATTTTATTCATTAAGATCCTCTGTTTCTTTTCAAACACACGGAAAGGCACAGAGCAGATACAGATGCTTCTGTTTTGAAATGAAGGCATTGGCAAATGGAAATGGCACAGTTGCATGCTTCAATGTGCCGTTCAGAGTTATGCCTGTCCTTTGGTTTCTGTGTGGTTTAGAACAGTTATATTTGGACTTTCATTAGCATGGAATGATTCAGTTAAATGGCAAGATAGGTGAGTGTCTTAACTAACTATGGAATTTTGTTTGTTTGGGGTGGGGTTCTCTTCTTTTCCTTTCTTTCCTTTTTCTTTAAAGTCTAACTTATGATCTAAAACAAGAACTAGGAGGTCATACCAACGTGTTGCTTTTTAAGCAAACAAGGACTTTACATCTCATCCATGCTTAATTGAGTAGGCCATGATCTTCAGAAGTGGAGCTGAACCTTACACATTGACATTCATTCAATACCAAATGTCAAAGCATCTCTGGAGAAGGACACAGAAAGTTACTTGCCAGTTCTTCCCATCCACTCACTCTCTCCTTAGGAAGGGCAGAGAGGGGAGAAAAAACTCACCCTGTGTTCCCCACACAAACTCCAAGTCAGCTTCCCTGATCAAGTCAGTCCCCACATTTATGATGGTCTAAACCTGTGTTTCTCAGCCTTTTCCTGACTGTGGCCCCTTTCTTACCTTTTTTCTTCCTGTCGCCCCCTTGTTCTACTGGTCGGTCCTTTCAGACTTGTGCTGTGTCACCCCTATTTAATGTGATTTTTTTTTCAATTGTGGCCCCCTTGGAATATCTGAGGGCCCACAAGAAACCCAATGGCACCCAGTTGAGAATGTTCATTTAAAGCCTCACCCAAGGGGTACAAAAGGATTGCCAGCTGATAGTCGAATGTGCCAGCTGGGTCCATTTTTATCAGCCTCTTTGATAATGCTCCTGCTCTGTGCCCTTCTCCTTCCCTGGCCTTGCACACCTCTGGCTGTCCTGTGAGAGGGGTAGCACCCATGACATAAAATAGATGTCTGAGAGTAGAGCCAGGGGGTGTTGCATGCCGGGTGCCAGTTCTCTGGGACATGAATGTTGTGGCCATTTCAGCATCTTAGGAGACTGGAGTCCGCAGTCCAAGAGGCTACATCTTGGGGTGGGAAGGGGGTATTGGTTTAAATTGTTGACAGGATAAGGCACTTGCCTTGTGCCCGGCTGACTCCAAGCTCAATCCCTGGCACTGCCTGTGGTCCCCTGAGCCCAGCAGAAGCATTCCCTGAAGAGCCAAGAGTAAGCTCTGAGCACAGCCAGAAACAAAACTTTAACCAAAAGAACAAAACCAAAATGTTCACAGGACAAAGGTGGGGGAGAGAAAATACAGGGGTAAGTCATTTGCCCTGTGCACAGTCAACCCCTATTTGACCCTTGGCATTGCATGGCTAGGAATGAGCCCTGAACACAACTTGATATGGGCCCAAAGCCCCCAAAATAAGTAAATTTCTTTAAAATATTACAAGACTGGAAAGTTAGTTCAACAAGTAAGGTGTTTGCCTTGTACATGGCCAACCCAGATTCTATCCCCTGCACCACCGGGAGTGATCCCTAGCCAGAGAGCCAAAAGTATGCTACAGGATATGGCCCCAAAGCTCATATATATATATATATATATATATATATATATATATATATATATATATATATATATATATATATATATATATATATATATACATGAGACACATATATATATACATGAGCTCATATATATATATATATATATGAGCTTTGGGGCCATATCCTAGCAGCATTTTGTATACTTTTATACATACATATATAATGTATATATATAAAATTTAATATCATTGATGTGTATATTCATCATTGGAGTCTCCCCTCTCTCTGTTAAATCGTATGCTTGTCTTATGTCTTGGGTTATGTTAGTTTAGAACTTGACCACATGGTACCACATCAGGACACAAGGGAGGCGCTTGCTCCCACAGCTCAACCCAGCCTGCCTTGTAAACAAGTGGCCCCCATCCCATCCCTCTAAGAGACTGCAGATGTTGCAAGTTTGCCCTGTCAAGTGAATGTGGTCACTACCCTTCCCAGATTTGGGGTGTTTGCTCAGTCAGCACTTAGAAAATTACATTGATCACATTTCCATTAGACAACACTAGTCTTATGACATTGGCAACTAAATTAATAACATGCTCTATGCTTCATGAGGTTGAGTGGGAACTGAAACTTTTGAATCAAGCATGAAAATGTGAGCCAGTCATATCAGTCAGCTGTCAGCCAGCACACCAGGCTGCTCACTCAACTCAGGCTGGGATTTAGGACTTCCACTAAGTCTTCCAGAACTTTCCCTCCCACCATATTGTAAAGCCCCAGTAACCTTGGGGTTCTAAATAGCAAAATGAGGACCCTGGCCTCCACAAGAGTCACACACTCAAAAATATTCAGGTCCAGAATATTGGGACTCTGGGGTATGTAGCCCTCATCACTGCTGATTTCAGGGTTTGACCCAAGACCACTTCTTTCCCTTTCAATGGAGAAAAAGGAGAGCAACAAGATGCTGGAAAGCTGAGTTTGGGGTCTTGGGGATTTCAGAACTGAAATTCTGACAAAAAATGCCTTATTGGTATGTTATTGAGCAGCTGGCTGAATAGTTTTTGTGGTGCTAATACACTGAAACTATTGTTTTTTAATAGATTGGGCCAATGAAAAACAATTATCACGTGTTTTGTTGTATCTTCTTTCCGGGGAACTTGGGGCCCACCTGACAGTGCTCAGGGCTCCTCCTAGTGTGGTGCTGATGGGTTGTTTCCGGCAGTGCTCAGGGACCCACATTGTCCCATGGTTTGAGCCTTGGACCCCAACATACCCACGGGCTCTTTTTATTTTTCAAATACAGCTACTAGAAAACTCAATGTTTTTCAGGGACACATGTCTGGGTCTCTTCTTATATTTATGTTGAGTGCCACCATCTAGAGCCACAATTGTCTTTGTCTTGCTTAAATGACTAAAGAGTTGTGTGTCCCCAAAACCCTTCTCTGAGAGTTGAGGGCTGCTCATGGGGAAGGAACGTATAACAGTTAACCTGGAACTTGGGCATTTCTGTTCACTTTGTTTTTGTTCTGCTTCCAACTGAAAGGTGTATTGTGTGAGTGTGTGCATGTGTGTGTGCACTATACAAGGCCATCCCTGGGGAACAAGACCCAGAGCCTATCTCTTCACCCTTTGAATGTCTTTGTGCCTCTGCCCCCCACCCCGGCTTTGGGAGCTGCCAGAGTACAGGTCTTCAGGTAGATCAGCCAGCTCAGTGCCATCTGTGGTGATGTCACTCAGAATACAGAGTCTTTAACTCCCTGTTCTTAATAGAATCACTAGCAGATATCCCCTCGGTTACTAACTGGTGGCCAGTAGTCCGCTCCATTTCATGACCACCTTTGGTCAGGATGCACCAAAGTATCTCCATTTATGGATAGATAAACCAGCACTGACAGGATGACAGTTTTCTGAGATGAATTCCCCAGGGAGCAGCTGAAACTGGATGTGACTCTAGGAATAGTCCAGGGGACCCCATAGCTGCTCGTTAGTCCTGCTCCTCTGCAGGAGTAACTAATGATCCCATGAGGACTCCCACACTTCTCTCATTGAGTGGTCACTCAATGAGAGAAGTTACCACTGGGCGGGTGCCATGTTGATTGCAAGGCAGACTGGGAAAATCCCTTGTGATTTGGGTGGCTCAGGAATCAGGACCCATGAATTAAAAACAGACTCCCTGAGAGAAGGGCCTAGGGCATGGTGCTCAGGAGACTGCCACAGGGTGCTGGGGGTCTTTCCAGGATGGAGAAAGTGTTATTCTCAGAAGTGGGGTTTTGTGTGCCTTCTCTCGGTCGTCAGTCCTCTGCTCTGATGCAGACAGAAGCCAGGTTCTGACCCCAAACCTGCTCTGCTGGAATTCAGAGGAGATGTTAACCACACTGAGAGGTCAGAGGACATGCATGTATGATGGGACATACATGTGTGATGAGCCATGATGTTCTGGGGCTTTCAGATTCAGTGGGTGTGGAGATTTGTGTCCCTGCTTATGTGCATAACTTGGATGGGGCACAAGTGTTCGTTGGCAAAACCACATTCCATGTTTCCTGAAGTACCTGGGAGACCGTGCTCCCTTCTCTGCCTCTATTGTTTAAAACCCCAGGAAGTGAAGAAGCACCCTGGGTAACTTTACAGTGTCAAAGCCAGAATTCTATTGCTATATGTATATGTGTGTTTGTATACATATGTATATATACACATATATACATATATGTGTGTATATATGTATATATACATATATAAATATTGGTGTATATATACATATATACCTATATGTATATGTAGATATATATACACACACGCATAACAATAGAATTCAGGAATGTCAGCTAAGTTGCCATGATCCCATGTTTTTCATGATGAATTGTTTTCCTTCTGTCTTTGTCTTGCCTGGAGGTGTGGTTGCATTCAGTGGTGTTCTCAGTGTTACAAAGACTTCTGGGTATTAGGAATTTGGAGGCATGTTCAGTTCTTCCCAGTACCCATTTGACTGAGAATCCTCAACATTCCTAATGCCCAAAAGTTTCAAACCTGGGCAACCCCACAGTCTCTTGGTTGATTGATGCCAAGTCACTGCCAGGTTAGGAACAGTTCCTGAAAATTCTGCCCCAATCATGACCATTACAACCATTATCACCCCAACATCAGTTCCAACTGGTGTGCATTGTATGAATCCAGGACAGAGAGCATGAGAGTTGTGGGGTTCTGTGATTTGAAGATGGAAAATTGTCCTCCATCCTGAGCCTTTGGATTGTTTGGTGGATATTTGTGGGCCTGGATATGAGAGTCCTTCTATCAGAAAGATGGATTTGAGGTGCCCCTAGCAGGAACTAGGGTGACTTCCAATGGAATCCCCATTCTTCAATGGAATTCCATCTTCATCCAGAGGAATCCCATATTATTCCAGTAGAATCCTATATTTCAGTGGACTCAAACATCTGGCCATGTTCCTCCCTCTTATGAAGTGGGACATTTTGATTCCATCCTGGGATAGCAGCTGAGGGGACCTGTCAGATCCCGAAGCTGCAACACCACCAAGGGTTTCGCCAAAGCCTTTCTGCCTCCTGCCCATGGAGTCTTACTGCGTTGGCTGCTTTTGTATCTAGCGGAGGTATTTGCTCAGGTGAGATTACTGGGACATAAACCTGAGCACTCTACTTTTTGATGAAAACAGGTGGGATCAGGGAAGAAACTAGTATTGTGGGTGAAGCCTAACTGAGGGAATCAGATACCCAGGGGCACCCCATCTTGTCTTTTGCTCCCTTTCATGTCCAAGACTGACACTGGCTTCTCCAGCCACTGAGTGCTGCCAAGAGCAGAGCATTTTCCCAGCCCAAGCATCTACTCTGGAGGAGTAGATCCCTGTTATGGATGGGCTGGAGCTGAAGAAAAGGCAATAGCTTTATTTTTTTTCTTTAATCTATGACTCTGTCTTCAACAAAGAGCCATTTGGTTTTCATTTGGAAAAATTCCATAATGAAAGCAAGAACTCTTGGGGGGGTGGATGAGAATTCCTCCCTCCTGCTCCAGCTGAGCATTTCGCCTCTCCCTGGGGGCCTGAGACAGCCTGGACAATGGTGAAATCTGGACCTGAGTTGACCACTTCTGAGTCAATCTAGATAGCATTCTTTAGCTTCACCATAGCCCACCAAAGACCAAGGCAGTAGACTCATGGTGCCAAGGTGTGGGATTTTGGTTGCACAGTGTGTTCTGAGTATGTGATAAGCAGAAATTCACCACTTCAGCGTGCTGTCTCATATAGCATGTGGAGGTATCTGTAGCTCCAAATGACAATGCAGACCCAGTTGGCCACTCATTCTGAACCCTAGTTGGGAGCTGAGTTTGAATGCATGTTCTGGAGCTCACCGTTACTGAAGGGGCACATACCTTTGCATTTCTGCTTCACTTGGGCAATGTAAGTAGAGTTCTGCCCCCTGCTGGGAACTTCACCTGAGGCCAAGCACCCCTTTTTCTCTCTCATTGAGCCAGGAGGATCAAATGATGTGAAAGGAAAAATGGAGGGTGGAAGGGACGGGCTAATGGCTCTTGAACTGTAGACAGTGGAATGGACTACCATGTTTTCACTGTCCCTTTGAGCTCACCACCTATTAGTGGGGTACCAGTATAGCTGATGAAGGTTCATTATCATTAGGCTTCTTTCAGCCAGCTCCAGAGCATGTGAATAGCCAGAACTTTTGGAAGGATGAAGTGCTCCCAAAAAATATTAGTTCCCAGTTCCATTCAGAAGGCAGCATGTTTGTGCAGTTGACTCTAAAGTAGCAGTTTAGACACCCTTTGTAATCACCAGATAACTCAGGATCAACAAGTAGGCCTATGGCTAGAGTCCCCATGGCTGTATTCCAGAGGCATCTTTCCAATACCTTTACTGGGCAGGACAGGAGTAAGAGAATGACTTGTGCCATCACACAGTCACTTCCCTGATTCAGACTCTATCTTCTCTGGAGGACATCTATGACAGCAGAAGCCTCCTTTCCCTGTGTGTCTGGAGGGCATGGACAGGACACCATTTTAAGGACAAGGAGGAGGAGACTTAGGGAAGCAGATTTGTCTGAACCATTGAGGAAGGACATTGCCCAGGGAGAACACATGCTTGAATATTCTCACTCCAAGTCCCAGGAAGACAAGGGCCCATGATCACTGCAATTGGAAGTAGATTGGCCCATGGAGCTCTGGAGGGTCTTGAAGAATGGTAAATATCCATGAAAGCAGCTGCTGAAACCCTTAGGAAAGCATTTCAGGAAGAGTCTTGGAGTCCCCAAAATTAGGCGCTTAGGCTAATAGGCTCTTCTGGGGTGTAGCGCTCCCTTGTCTGAATTGTACTGAGAAGAGCCTGCTGCTGCTTTGGTGTTCTGTGTGGTGTGTGGGCTGCTTTTGACAGAGTCACATGTCTCTGACTGTTCCATTCACTTTGGGCTACTGCCTTGACTCTTTGTTCACTTGTGCTGTGACCTGGTTCACGTGTGTTTGATACCCAGGCTGAGAGAGACCGAAAGTACTATAGATTTGGTCCATGCCATTCAGGGCTGAAGGGTGCCCTGAAGAAAAGATGGTCAGGGAAGAAGGCATTGTCGGGAGGAGGTGACACTTGGAATGAGACAGAAAGAATAAAGAGAGATGGTTTGGTTGGAGAGGGGCATATGCCAGAGCACTGAGGAGAGAGTGAACTTGCGTATTTCTAAGGAGTCATCTGATGCCTTGGTGCTCAGTCAGCAATGAGGAAAGGGGTACAGTAGGTGTCGGTCACTCCCTGCAAGTTTGGGTTTTATTCTAGGATTAATGAAAAACTGTTGAAGGGTTTGAAGCATTCGATATCATTTAAATAAATGTTTATTTAGATAAATTGGGTAGGGGACTGAGTTGCTATATAGAGAAACTCAGGATCAGAGACTTGATGACTATTGCTATACAGGGCTAGTGATTTGCTGAACCAGGAGCAGACTGAGATGTTCAGGGTTTAATGCAGTTACCTAAGTGGTGGTGCTGATGGAATTGAGTTAAGTCAGGTTGGTGAGGTTGAGTGGAATGGGGCCATTTTTGATCCCTGCCATCACTTCCAATGGGTGAACCATGGGGTGGGGGCACAGAAAGGGCATGGCCTGATCATTCATGAGTCACAAACTAACATGTTGGACAAGGGACTACATGTCCAAAAGTAGTTCTGAGATGTTGTCCCATCTGGCCACAGCTTGCAACAGTCTTGGGCATCCTTGTCAGTGTCGTTATATGTCCCAAGACACATCTCCTAGTGATGTATTTCTCAGAATACAGCCCACCACAAGGGGACATATGATTATCAGGTCCACATGATGGCTCAGGTGGAGGGGATCTTCCCAGAAGACAAGTCAACATAGCCTTACCCTGGGGTCCAGTCCCTAGACTAGTCATCTTTCAGGCTGTGCTTAGCCAGTTTTCAGGATGCTCTGTCTTAGGTGAGCCTGGTCTGGCCTTTTTTAGGAGTTGGACTGTACCCATCTCTTTCCACCACCACCCAATAGTGCATCTGAATTGTAGTGTTACTCCAGGGCATACTCATAAATTAACATTGGGAAAGAAGTCTCCTTGTTTTCAGTTTTGACCTGATCTCCTTTCCTCTGTGGAAATGGACTTCATTAGTCATGATAAAATCATTGGAGTCAGAGGATAGAAGAGGTCAGCCTGGGAGGGAAGGCACCTGCCCCTTATGAGAAAGGGCTGGATGCTGTTGCCTTTTCCTTCTGCCTGGAAGAGAATTATTGCCTGCTAGTCATCTGGGGATGCTCTCAGAGGTCGAGTTGGGACCCAGCTAGAGGCAAAAAGACCTGATTTTTTGGAGGACCTGGCAGCAGGGAAGGTCAGAGTTCAGCTGTCAGTGAGCAGCTTCTGATAGTCAACATAATTTGGCTTCCTCTAGAGAGGAAATTGCTGTTGCAGTAAAACTGTACCATAGACTGAAAAAAAACAACAATACAACATAGGACATCACTCTGAGTTTATATCTTCATACTCATTTTGAAGTGACACCAGGTTATTGATCACTTGATAAATAACCAAGTGGTTATTTACCAAGTGATAAATTTGGATGCTTCCCAAAGGAGTGTTTGTGTTATGTCCATGTGCCCAGCATGGCCAGATCTCAGTGAGTTTGCATTCATCAGATTAGTGACTTCTCTCCCCAAGTATCTTTTCATGAAACAAACATCAACCATGGCATCCTGCTTATGTCTATGAATGAGTGGTTTCTTCCCAAGCCCCATCCTTCTGGTTTTAGCACACCCTCTTTCTTGGCCTTGCATCTATTTTACCACCCCAAGAGAGGGAGGACCTTGAGTTAAGACCATTTTCTCATGAGCCCCAGGGCAGATGGAATGTGAGTGTCCACAGAATGAGCTGACTATGGATTAGTTTTCTCTGAGAAATTTCCCCCCAGAATAGCTTCTTTCATAGCTCAGCCTTTAAGAATCAGAAGCTCACTTTAAGATGAAAAACTTGTAGATCATTTGAGTCCAATGAGACTTTGAAACAGGCCAGAACAAGTTGGGAGCAGGCCCTGAATGGTGAGAACTAGGTAATTTTCTATAGAGAGAACTTCCAGCCTGAATGCCAGAAGTTCCTTCCCTTCACTTCTTCCCTTCTTTTTGTGCTCCATGGTGTGGGCAACCACCTGGGACATTCTTGTCCACCAATTAGGAGAGGGATAAATGGACAGAAAGTAGGGGAAAGACAGAAGAGGAGAGAAGTAGGTGCGGATTAGACTCCCAGAGATGGGAGTTGTAAAACAATGGGACTGACAGCCAACTTCTTCCTCGACTGTGGGAGATGTAGAACAATGGGACCGAGAGCCAAATTCTTCCTTGGCTCTTTCTTTCATTTCTTAGACCAGAGGCATCCACGCTTCCACACTAGTTTGTTCTACTCCCCTCCTTTCAGAAAAAAGAAAATTACTCAGTGCCCCCTGAAAATCTATTCAAGCAAACAAACAGAAATTATCCACTCTTGCCAAGTGTACTGCTGCCTGTCTAGGGTTATTCTGGGGGTGGGGGCAGTATCACGCCCTCTGGAAACACTGATTTCAAGGAAAGAGTGAGAGTCAGGGGGATGTTGATGGCCACCACAGAGTCCATCTAGAGATGCTGCACCAATACCTCATTCACAATGTGCAGAGGTGCCTGCACACAGCAGCTTCAGCAGCAGGATGGTGTAGCCAGAAACCAGTGTGTTGGAGGCTTGCCCGTGTGCATCTGACTTCACTTCCTGTGTCATATTTCTGATCTCAGAAATATCTAAAGACTCCAGGTAGTGCTGATAAGAAGCAGCTATTTGTAGTTAGTCATTTTCCAGCCCAGGGATTCCAGGTCAGAGTCAGAAGTGGCCAGAGCCTTAGCCCAGCAGCTCAGGGTTGAGACAAGCCCACCTTGAGCAAAATATTCTCCCTTCACAGACCACACCCCTCAGGGCATGACATGAAAGACATGTTGTGAGCCTCTGGGTGCACCTCTGGGCTGTGGCAGTAGGAGGTGGGAGGAGGCAGAGTCCCCGGGGGAGATTCATAGATGGGAGCAGCAGACAGCAGTGCCAACCAGGAATTCATCTTATTTTTCCATCAGTGTTTTAATGTTATTTGAGGACCAATGCTCACGTTGTTGTGATTGTCTGATGTTCATGGCACACAGCTGTTTCCATCAGTGAATGACCCTTTGGCATAGGGTCCCCTCTACAGGAAGACCCCTGCACCATTAAGGGAAGTGAACTGCTGATGCCTTATTTATGTAGCCATAAAACACAGCCATTGCCTCCAGGTGGATCTGCTATGGGGAACAATTCTCTTGGCATCTTGTGGAAGCTGGACTCCTGCTCACATTAGTCTTATGTTCTGATCATCTCCCACCCTCTATCTCTCGAAAACATCCCTCAAAAAGAAAAGATACCTTACCCACAGGAATCTCCCTTTAAGGCTCTGCCTGCAGAGAACATAAAAGTACACGTATCTGTTTGGATTGGTACTAAAATACCCATGATTAGATTATGTCCAAGCTTACCTGCCAGGGTATTCAAGGAAGCACATGTGACACCATATAAAGTGCCTTTGAGATGCCATAAATAGTTCAGGGATTCGCCAGAACTCTCTTGAGAGCCTTGAAACCCTCATGTCCTATGTGTTTGCTTGGTTCCTGTCTCAATAGCTGTCCCATTCCTGGAGTTTCTGTTCCTCCTCATTTCTTACTCTGCAGCTTATACTAGAAGGCACAGTCAAGAGGAAGGAGGCTAATAGAAAAATGGAATTTTCAAAGATAAGGAACTGTCTTGGAATGTGTCCCCTTCCCAAGACCTGTCCTTTGACAGATAGAAGTTCTGGGTGACAGGATCCAAATCAAATCAAGCTCCAATTCTAGAGTGAGGGGGTTGGGGGCACAATCCCATACACTCACAGGAGGCTTCTCTTGAAGTCCATATGCTCTTTTCCAGTCAAAGATTTTGAAAACTTACTCCCAGACAGGCCACTTCCTCCTTTCTGGTCTACCCTGTGTCACTTGATCAGGGACAGCTAAGCCAGGAGCCAAGGATAATCTCTCTCGAGTAGGACAGTGTCCTGTGGGAGCCTGAGAACTCCTAAAGCCACACTTAAAGTTCTCCTGTGACCTCTCTGTGCAGGGCTGCAGTGGCCTGATGAGAGGGGAAGAGCTACTGTCCCATCCAGGTCGAGTTAGGGTTGTGTTGAGCACAGCACAACTTTTGTCCCCACCCGGTGACACACCAGGAAACTGTTCTTCTGAACACAAATAGGGCCCACCCTCTCCATACTGTTTGATACATTTTGTATTTTGTGGTTGTCATCATGCCTGTGTACATCATGGATCAGTTGTCACCTCCTCTTTCCTTTCAGTTACGGACGAGTTTATGCTGCCGACCCCTACCACCACGCACTTGCTCCAGCCCCCACCTACGGCGTTGGTGCCATGGTGAGTACCTGTCCCCCCTCCCTTACTTCTTCCTGTCTTCCTGTCCTCCCCCAGCTGTGACCTCAGTATGGGTTGATGGTTGACGAACTCTCTCTTGCCCTTAATTGAATTTGTCTCTCGTGCTCACAGCAGCTAAAATGCCACATTAATCCTCCCAGTAAACTTTGATAAATGTCTTAATTTCTTGGCAATGTAGTGCATGTAAGTTATTCTATTTCTAATTTTGCAAGTTGCACCTAGCAGAGCACTTACCTTAATGGAATAATTAGTCATTTTGATAATTAAATCCATCACTAACAGAATGCAGTGTCAATGCAGAACTTTTTTTTTCTTTTTTTTCCCCCCTCCCTGGCTGCTCATGCCCATAGCCCCAAGGTTCCAGCCCCAGCACAGACTTCAGAGGAGCTAAACCGCACACTTCCAGGCCTCTGCTGTCAGGCAGCTGAGAATCTGATGGCCTCTCCTCCCCTATTACAGTTCATGTTTAAAGTCGTAGTCGCCCAGGAAAGAAAATAGAGAGAGGGACACGTTTTGTGTGTGTGCCTAGTACCTAAGGAATTAGAAGGAATCAGCTGAGTTGGGGTGGGAAGTTATCTTTTGTTTTGTTTTTGGGGAGGGAGTGGGAGTTCTGGGTCTTTTTGTTGGGGAAAGGGTGGTGGGGAGGGCAAATTTGGGAGGTCAGGGTGGGGTGAATCTGCCTGTACTTTGTTCAAACTTCTATGCACTAAATCTCTTGACTCCAGTAAGGTGTGTGCTCATCACACAAGAGCGCACGCAATCATTACAAAGCTTTTGGCATGCAGTTTTCTGCTTGGGATCAAGAATACCAGTCCTTATCCTAAAAACAACAACAACAAGAAGAATCCCCCTTTAGGCATTTATTTGAGTGGCCAATAGTTCGAGATCAAGGGTACAGTTAAAGTGTGAGCTCTTAGCCAGCTAAGGCCAGGGCCAGACATCACTGGAGCTCCTCCTAGAAATTCAGTCCTGATTTGGAAACCCATTCTTTTGCAGCATCTCTATCCCAACCAACAGTTCACCTGTCCAACAGTCCTCTCCAGAGCAGGGGTCCATAGCAATGGTTGAGCCAAGTCAACTTGATGGAGGCCTCCATCTGCCTTTTCCCATGACAATTCCGCTTCCAGCCCTAGTTTACAGCAGGGATGTGTTGAGGAAAGAGCCAAGTCCATTCAATTAAGTTTTCTCAGCCCAACCTCCTGAGTGTAGTAGATTGAGCTCTGCCCTTGCAGAATGTTGGCTGCATGGATCAAACCAGCCGAGGAGATGAGTGCCTATCCTGCCATGGTCCAGCTTCTAGCAGGGTCCTTTGAGCACGGGACTGGCCAGCTGAACTTGGTTTGGTGGGGATTTTATTTTGAGGGCGCTCTTGGGGGATTAGGACCAGCTCTCTCTTCCCTTCTCCAAGAACGCCCTGGGCAGGGTAAGGGGTGCCCCCTTATCATTTATTTTCGGGTGTCAATTTTTTTCACCTTAGTTATTTTTTTGTTTGTTTTTTGGATGCTCCCCATGTTGCAAAAGGAAAATGTCAAAAACACACCCCTCGAATTGCTTTGTTTCAGAATGCTTTTGCACCCTTGACTGATGCCAAGACTAGGAGCCATGCTGAGGATGTGGGTCTCGTTCTTTCTTCATTGCAGGCTAGTATATACCGAGGGGGATACAACCGTTTCGCTCCATACTGATGACAAAAACAAAACAAACAAAAAAAAACCACAAAGAAAAATAGAAACCTTCCAATGTGGGAGAAAGGAAGCTTTCAAGGCCTGGGTATTGCAATCCATGCAGTAGTACATCATTTTAGCGACTCTAAAAACTAAAAAAAAAAGAGGAAAAAAAATTACATTTTTTATCTTATACCTCAGATATTTTGTTCTGTGTATTTTAATATTGTGGGTCTTTCATTTCTGAAGGTTCCGTAGTTTGATTGCTGGCTGTAGGAGTTTTGTTTTTGTTTTTGGATTTTATTTTTGTGGTTGATCTAGAGAGATGCTAGCTATAAATAAATCTGGGTTAGGGCCCTATCCAGAGTGCTATATCATGTAAATGAATATATGCTGACTTGTAAGCTCTGGGGGTTATCCGCTATGGGAAAGAGTACCAGTGGGTATAGTAGTCATTTTTTTCCCCCTGTATCTCCATCATTTCATTTTATGAAAGGGAAGGGTGGGAGGGACAGAAGAGATTGGGACTGGGGGTTGACTGACAGATAAAAGGAATTCGTGGCTGAAGGATCTAAACGACCCACTGCACCAACCATCATATACAACGGTTCTGAGTTATCATTGTTAGTTCAAGCCAAAGGTCGAATAGTTGAAGGGGTCCGTCGAGCAGTGCTTGTGTCTCTGAGTTGACTGAAGCTGTGAACCGCCCTCAAGGGTCAATCCACCTGGCAGTATTCAGCTTCTTACGTAGCCCTAGATAGTTAGAAACCGCTAGTTTATCCACAGCATTCTTTTTATATTTCTTCCAGTATAATGAATTATTGATATCATTGCTGACTTTTATATTATGGGAGGGAAAAATAACATTAATAAAAAGGTGATAAAAAGCACTGTTTCTATTTTTTTCTTTTTTTCCAAAAAAAAAGAAAGTAATAAAACTTAAATTCTTTGTACCAGTTAAAAAAATGTATAAAATGTACCTCTGTGCAGTGGAGTTGTTCAGTTCTAGAAACAGTCCATGAAGCTTTAGTTTTAGCCTAGTAGAACTGTTAGAGACACACGTATAATTTTATGGAATTACATGGTAATTATATTCGGATTTCTAGAAGCATTTTACAAGTATTGCAATCACTGAGTAGAGATATTCATGGTATTTTCATCAGCTTGGTACTTTTTGGACACATGACCGTATTGTGTGAGCAATCTGCAATTTTTCAGCCCGTGAGAGCTGCCCTCCCCGGACCCCCATTCTCGACCCCAAGCCCCAGAATTAGCCCCAAACCAGTCTTCTTAGTTCAATCTCCAGGGCCCAGGACATTTGTCAAAAGGAAGCAAAAAAAGTAGGTCCATCCTCTTCATCCCAGGTTACCACTGCTCCTCCTCTGTGTAGGGCCAGAGTCGCAGCTGAAAAATTACAGGTTGTGTGTATTCCTTCTGTTTGATCTCTTTCCATGTTGTCCTGTTTACAAAAGTTCTCCTAAGTTGGGGTATCTGTCACGGGTCTTCCTGTTTTTGTATTTAAATCAAGGGCAGCCCAGCGTCCGCCGACTCTCGCTGCCATAGTGAACTCTGTATGGTGTGGGCTCTGGGCCCGCCCCTTAGTTATCAACTCACCGCTGTGAACCTGCCAATCGCTGTAACAACTCTGCTTTCAAACAAAACCCAACAAAACTGAAAAAAAAAACAAACAAAAAAATATAATGTGTTTGTGATCCAGCTTTTCCCGCCATTCTCTGTGCATGCAGTAAGATCGTCGGATATTAAACCACCAATAAAGTTTCCCGAGATTTGAACACAGCGTTTCTGTAGCTTGATATTTCAGGCAGAGCACTGTCATCTTGAACAGAGAGAAAGGGGGAGGGGGACCGATATGCGGCCAAAAGTTAAACCTGCCAAAAGTTCTTTTTAATCAGACGTCTTGGGGGGGGGGGGGGGGAGATTTCCTAACCTCATTCAGACATTTCTCATTTCCCTACCTGGAAATCAAACACTGACTGGACCACAGGCATTGGGAGAGGCAGCAGATTCAGGACTGGGGAGAAGAAATGAATTCTCTCCCAGAGGCCTCAGATTGCAAAATCCAATACTTGTCTCATATTCGGAATCTCAAACATTGAATTCTTACTGTTGTTGGTTAAAGTACAATTAATTTGCAGTTTTGATTTTTACCGACGAGCTGTACTTTCCCCCATGATTGTATGTGGTTTTAATAAACTCATTTAGAGCAAGCGGGTGCCAACTGGTAGTACAGGATCTTTTGTCTCGGCACTTCTCCAAGATGCCAGTAAGTCATTTTCAAATGTATGTCAGAGATGTAAACCAACATTTTGGATTTTTTTTAAACGGTATTTATTTGGAATGTTTTCATTTATCTAAATAACTATTGCTATTATGAATTATGGAGAAAAAGATTAATATCATGTGTGACATATAGTGACTTCTTAACACACACATTGTGTAATCTGCAAACCCAGAAAATGTGTATATCTGTCTTTAGAAATTAGTGTTTATATCACTTACAGTGGTTTGTGAATAAAGAAAACTGGTTTGTAATATCAAAAAATAAAAGCTTAGTCTCAAAAAGGTACCTCTGAGGGGACACTGAGTCCTCGGCATCTGTGTGTTTCCTTTGATGGGGTTGGGGGATAAGTTCCTGTTTGTGTGTGCTCGTGTCCTCTGGGCAGTGGAAGGTTGGGACTATCCAGCTGGAAGAGCCAGGTGCCCTCCCCAGAACACAAGAGGTGCCCTTCGTCATGCAGCTTTCCAGCAGCTCTGGTAAGACAGACTAGCTTGACTCTTTAATATTCCTCTGTAGTGGGCAACAAGGCGGGGGAGGGGGAAGGGGTGCAAGATGGGGGAGAAAACAGATTTTCTGAGTTGAGATCCTATTTCTACCCCTTCCTAGGTTCAAACCAGAACAAGATTCACCAAAATTCTGTGCCTCTGTCTCATCCTTCATTTAGTACCTGTGAACACCTATATCTTAATGGTTTTAAGAGGACAGAGGAAGAATCTCCATGAGGCAGGCTCACGGCTGGACTTCCCAGCCTGTGCTATGTGACAGTCTGCAGGTGAGGAAAGGGGCGGTTAATGAAGGTGGAATTCTCTCAGATCACAGTCATGAAGAACAGTTCTCAAGAATGGGCCTCCTTGCCCCATGGGGAATGTTCTTTCCTGAGAACTTTTGCTTTCACCTTTAGATATGAGAAGTCTAAGTGCTCCAGGATAGTCCTATGGAACACAGGTGAGCTGAATGCCGTAATTATACCATACCTGCTAACACCACCTCGCTAAAGGACTGGGTACAGTCCAACTGACTTCACTTGACCATTGATCCTTTTTTGGGGGTTTTTTTTTTTGGCTTTTTGGGTCACACCCGAGATGCTCAGGAGTTACTCCTGGCTCTGCACTAAGGAATTACTCCTGGCAGTGCTCAGGGGACCATATGGGATGCTGGGGATCGAACCTGGGTCAGTGGCGTGCAAGGCAAACGTCCTATCCCTGTGCTATCGCTCCAGTCCCGGCCATTGATCCTTCAAGACAAGTTCACTTCTCACACAAAGGTGATGAGGACTGATGACCGACATTCTAAAGTTCACCCACTTTTGATAGTAGAGCTCTCATGTGACTCCTGAAACTTAAGCTTCGCTGAAATTTCTACTCCATTATTGGAAGCACTTGTGGTCATTGTATGATAGTGGTTGATTGTGATTATGAGTGAGTTATTTTGGTGATGGTGACTTTGAGAAAAAATGTAATGAAATTTTGGTAATTTTTGATGGTGTTGGTTATGTTTTGGTAATTTGGGTAGTGATGGCAATGTTGAGAAAAAAACATGAAGGGTGGTGGTGGTGAATGTTTGATAAATTTTGGTGATGGTGATATTGAGAAAAACAAGGAATGAAATTTTGGCCAATTTTGGTGGTGAAAATTGGTTAAAATGGTGGTGAGATTGGTGATTTTGGTGGTGATGGTGATGTTGAGAAAGTGACAGTGAAATTTTGGTGTTTTTGGTGAAGAGTTGGCAATTTTTGGTTGTGATGGTGAGATTGTGGTAATTTTGGTGACATTGAGGAAAAAAAAACGTGGTGGTGAAAGTTTGGCAAATTTGGTTACACTGCTTTTTTGTAGTGATGAAGTTAAGAAAAACAGTGAAGAGGTAGTGGCGAAATTTGGTAATTTTTGGTGGTGAACATTTGGTAAATTTTGGTGATGCGAAACTGGTTATTTTGGTGGTGTGACATTGAGAAAAATTGAAGTGGGGAAATTTTGGTGTTGGTGAGATTTTGGTGATGAGAAAAAAGTGAAGTGCTGGTGAGGATTTGGTAGTTTTTGGTGCAGCTGGTGACATTTTGGTAGATTTTGGTAGTGATGGGGAGTATGTGGTAATTTGGCAACATTAAGAAAAAAGCATTGACAAAAGTTTGGCAATTTTTGGTGATGGTTATGTTTTGGTAAATTTTGCCGTCATGGTGATGTTGAGAAAACAGTGACATGGTGTTGGTGAAATTTTGGCGATTTTTGGTGGTGATGTTGAGAAAAGCGACATGGTGAAAGTTTGGCGATTTTTGGTGGTTGTGGTGATGTTGAGAAAACAGTGACATGGTGTTGGTGTAAGTTTGGTGATTTTTGGTGACGATGGATTATGTTTTGGTAATTTTGGTAAAAATTGATGAAGTGATCAAGTGATGGTTATGTTTTGGTAATTTTGGTGGATGTGGTGGCTTTGAAACAGCGTGTCATGGTTCTCATACTTCTTGTATCATGAAGGTCAAGATTAGTTGTGGTGATTGTGTTAGGTGTAGCCATCATGTGCTAATGGCTATGATAATTTTGGTGGTAGAGGAAGTGGGCCTGTACTTATAAGACACACACACAAGGCACATAAGAAGTAAGAATATTTATTAAAACTTGACCAGGGCATGCTGTCACCCAGTGAGCTCACAGGATGTTCATGTGTCTAAAGAGAGGCTGTTTATCTTAATGTGTGCAATGGCTGAGATAGAGTCCCAGTAAAACCTTTATGTAAAAGAGAACTCCACATGACAGATTTGATTCTATTTTTGGAGCCATGTCTCAATGCTACCTGCCCATCAACGCCTTGTCACCCTTGCTTATTTGTGACAACCAAAGCCGATCTGTTTCTTGAAATGCTGCCATTGTTTAATTACAAGGAGCGTCTATGAACAGGTCACTCCACCAGGTGTGCATGTAATAAGCACCCAATCCTGCACACATCCATGTCAACACAAGTGCACCCAAAGCCCGCATATGCACATACCTGAATACATTGTGCATACACAGGCACAAGCCAGAGGTGTCAATCCCTTTAAGGTGCTGCCTCACTTTGCTCCCAGCCCTTTGCTGCCTCTAGTAACCCCAAGATTGAATTACCATGGACTAAGGTGCCACCTCTGTGAACTTCCTGCTTGTGCTCACATGCCATTCCCGTGTGGGTCACGCCTTAGCTTCAGAAGAGCTGGGCCACAAGTGTTCCTGGTCATGCCTGATGCCCCAGCACGTCCCTCTGTGCTGACACAGCCTCACTCTCTCTCATAAGAACATGCGCTTGTTTTGTTTTTTCACCACTGAAGAACTAAGATTGAAAAGAATATTCTCAAAAGGCAAGGGTTAATGCACTCTTTTGAATAGTAAAAAGCAAAAAAAATAAAACTGTCCTTGGGACTTTGGTTGGTTTTTTTTTTTTTGCTCTTTGGGTAACACCCGGCAATGCTCAGGGGTTTCTCCTGGCTCTGCACTCAGGAATCACTCCTGGCGGTGCTCGGGGGGTTGGTTGAGTTTTTTCCTATTCACGCTGGACTCTGCACACATGCTTGCACAAAATGCAGGATCTATTTGGGAGCTATGGGCAGAAACGACAAGGTACAGTCTTCTAAAGGAGATTAAATTCTCCTTTATCAGGGTTCTGCCTGATACCTGAGCCAGTTGCTCTGACATGCAGAGCCTCTCAGTTCATGAGCACACAACCAGGCTTTGCCTGTGCCATGGTGTGTCAGTCTAAGAGAGGCCGCTCTGGTGTGGTGCAGGAGCACTAGCCCTGTGGGTCTGTGTATTGTCTCCCAGGAGAACCCCAGCTTCCATCCCCTCCCAGGCACTGATTGTCTCTGAGAAAACTGGGCCTACAGCAGGATGCATCTTCCTCTGAGGCTTCTTCGATCAGGCATCCTGCCAGGCACAGAGATGAGGTCCACCAGCCCCAAAGGGCAATACCTGCCTCCACAAACAGTGTGATAAGGCCAGGCACTCCTTACAATGCTGCTGCTTCCTACAGGTCCAGCTGCAGCCACCTGTTCTGCAAATGAAGAGTATTAGCACTGTTTAACTCCCAAACCAAAGGCTCTGCAGAGCTCACATTTTTAACCTAGAAACTCACCTACATGCACCTCCCTTTACCCAGACCAGATTCCAAGAGCCCACCAGAAGGGTCAGCCTCACTCTAGAGCAAGACCCTCTCTTCGGTGCCAGCCATGATGGCAACCTTCTAAGATACCTCAGGACAGGAAGAGACCATGCAAATCTCAGATCTGAGCCTGGCACGTTAACCTGCTCCCCAGCATCTCCGTGTTAGCCTGTTCAATTTCTACATCTACACATGCATTTCCACAGCTCCAACCATCCCTTGGCATGTATATGCCACATAACAGGATTACACATCCAGATTGATGCTGTTGTAAGCATCTAAAAAAAATCCCTTTGCATACACACATGGATACAAAATGCTTTTGAATATATCCTAGGGTTTTCTATATGCACAAATAGATAGGGGCATAAATATAGTCTAGCCATTGGCAGACCCAAAGTATGTAGGCAGATCTCTGCAAAGCACTTAGCTATTGACAGTAGAAGGGATCAGCAAATGGGTCTTATGGCTGCCCTGATTATTCCTCGTATGAGTTTCTCATTTAGTCCTCACAAACTGCCAAGTTCCTCTTGTTCCCTCGGTGAGACAGCTTACTAGGAGGCGGGGCCTCAGCCACCCCAGAGCCCCAGTCAGCATAGATGAGCCTAGCGATCGGGCAGGTGATTCCAAGATGCAGGGCTCTGGTCACTGGACCCACTGTGTCTCACTGCACGTACCTGCAGGACTGAAGCCGTCACCTGGCCACTCAGCACTGCACCCTCGCTCCTCCCCACCCTGGCTGTGCCCGGCAAACTCTCACACTGAAACAGCTGCAATCTGGCTTGGAGGTGGCCAAGAGTGTGGAGGGACCAGATTTACCTGGTGGGGCAAAAACAGGGACTGTGAGAGATAAAAGCAGAGACTGAGGGACTGGAGCTATAGCATAGCGGGAGTGCGTTTGCTTTGCATGCAGCTGACTAGGTTCAATCCCCGGCATCCCATATGGTCCCCTGAGCACCACCAGGAGTAATGCTTGAGCAATGCCAGGTGTGCCCTGAAAAGAAGAAAAAAAAAGCAGAGGCTGAGAAATGAGCAGCTGTGAGCAGGGAAGGCTGGGCTAGAGCTTGGCAGCTCCTCTGCCTCTGGACTCCAGCAAACCTTGTTACACACACACACACACACCGTCTAAAGGAAAAATAGTGAGGGGAACAAAAACGTCTTATACCCACCATTAAAAGCAGTCAGCAGCATCGGCCAGCCAGACCAGGAGACCACATGCGTCCATCTACGAGGGCTTTACTCAGCCATGCCAGCAAATTGTCTAGGACTGAAAAAAAAAAAAAAACAGATCAAAAGCCCCACAGGCAGCAGCTAGGATCTTCCCCCCAAACACTCCTGGCCTGAGAAAGGGTCTCCAAATCCATAACTGCTGGATTTCTTCAGCGCCCGGCTACATGGGCACCCCCCAGCTGGCACTCCCTCTATTATCTTCCAACATTGCATACTTGGATGATGCATGTTCTCGCCACTTTTCCCTCATTTTCAAGGCCCAGTTCTTCCCCAGTCCTCCTAAGGGGGGAGAGAGGGAGAGGGAGAGAGAGAGAGAGAGAGAGAGAGAGAGAGAGAGAGAGAGAGAGAGTGTAGTATAGGAGCCCACCCCCCACAATCACCAGCCCCCACTCTCAGCTCCTAAGCACCCCTCCAGGTTCCTTTAGGAATTTTACAACTTGGAAATCCTGTCTCCAACAAACCCAGCCACACACCTTTCCACCTATGTCCTTCCTTTCCTTGCGTTCTTCTGCTTAGGGCAAGTGAGATCAAGTCTATTGGTATCCACTCTACTCAAGGTGTGGGAACAGTACTCTAGGCGCAGGAACAGTACCCGAGTACTGTAGCCAGAGGGCCGCATACTTGGACTGGAGAGGCCACATCCCAGCTGGCTAGTGGAGCAGGAGCATTTCAGCTCACCACGTCTCACACAGCTGCTGGCTGCCACCATTGCTCTGGCTCCCCTTTGCTGTGACTCTGACCCATCAGGGTTCCCTCTTCCTGCTGAGGTGCTGAAAGGCTGGGGGTATGGCAAGAGGGAAGTAATGTCTTCCCACATTACTCTGCCATGCCGGAAGATGGTGGGCACACATCAGAGGCTTTGGAAGTGTCCCCAAGAGCATTCCTGGGGCTTTCCCACAGCCACCCAAGCCGTCTGACAACAAATAAAAGCCCCTCTAACTCCCACCCCCACCCCAAAAGAGCCCACACCCAGGATCAGAAAGCAATCTGTGTGTCACCTCTCATTCCTGGGGTGTGAGAATCCAGGTGAGGGACCAGCAGGGGGCTCCTGATGCCATCCTGGGAGCCCGATCCAACAAGAGGCAAGGGGGAGAAAGGACCACCTGCTTGCAGACTGGACAAGGGCAGTCTGATCCTCAAAGCCCCCATTCTGTAGGCACAACCATGGGAAAGGGAGTGAGAGTGAATGGGGGGGGCTTCAGAAAGGATGGGGGACCCCTGTACTTCTGGAAGCCCTGTAGTCATGGCTACACCCCAAAGCTGTCACACAGTTATGAAAGTTCCTACAGCTGTACCATCCAGATAAAAATACTGAATTTCTGCAGAAAACACACTAACTTCTTGGTTCCTGTATTGCTAATGCACAAAAGGAGGGAGGGAGGAAGGGAGGGGGAGGGAGAGAGAGAGAGAGAGAGAGAAGTGCCTGACATAGAAGCAGGCTGGGAGGGATGGTATTAGAGGAATGGTGGGAAGGAAACAGGGACATTAGTGGTAGGAAATATACACTGGTGGAGAGATGGTTGTTGGATCATAGTATGACTGAAACCCAACAAGAACAGGTTTGTAACAGTCAAAAAAAAAAAAAAAGGAGGAGGTGGGAGCAGCAGACCAGTGGGTGCCAGAGTTAAGAGTAAAATCCACTGCCCTGGAAAGAACATTTTCTCTGAGTATAACCTCAACAGCAGCAGAGGTGGACTTGTGTGGGAGCAAATGAAGAGTGGCCGAACCTTCCCTTCTAGCTGGTGGAAAGGGATGAGGTCTCTGGCTAACAGGGACAGTAGGGCTGGTAGCCCCAGGCTGCAAATCCCCCACTACAGCTTTACAAATGGGGTACAGGGGCTATAAAGATGGCACAGTAGGAAAAGCATTTGCCTTACAATCGCTGACCCAGGTTCAAATACCCCATAGGGTGCCCCTGAGCCTGGCCAGGAGTGATCCCTGAGCACAGAGCCAGGAGTAAGCCCTGAGCACAGTTGTGTGTGATCCCAAAAACTAAAAAGAAATGAGAGTAACATCCCATTTTTCTGGATGAGGCTGGTAATGTATGTGATTTCATTTCCCAGCAGACACGCTCACAGGATGGCTCTGTACAGAAAATGCTCTGAAATGAGGGGGATGAACACCACAAACCCCCACCCCTTCATCTCCGCCCCACCTTCTCACAGCTGCCATCTGATCACTGTCAGAGTGCTCTGCTCTCAGCAGGGCACTGAGTTCCGCTCATACTCTAGGTGGGATTTAAAGGTGTGAGCATTCGGAGCAGCTGCCTCCCCCAGGTTGGACATTCTCAAGTGATGTGGGGTCATCAACCCTTTGAGGACTTTGTCTTGAATTTTTCAGTTTTGCTCTAGATCCAGACTCAGAAATCGAAGGCAGAAACACTTCCCTAGGGGAGCACTGTCAGCTATCCCAGCTCCTAGTTCCATCATCAAACTCAGCTTAAGGGCAGACACCTAGGCAGGCAAACTAGGCAGGTGGGGTGACCTCTAGGAGCCCCCTCAAGCCCCTAGATCCAGGAGGAGGGGGGACCTCACCACATCTCACTTCTTCCAGGCAGGCGGGGGCCTCACTAGCACATTCAGGGGCACTTGGTGCCCAAGGGTGCAGTACTGCTCAGGCTCTGTGGGATGACCAGGGAACCCAAGGAATGCTGGGGACCTCCATGGCTGCACCCAGATACCTAGATGGGTCTAGCCTTCAGTGTTCAGTGAATGATTCAGCTGTCATCTTCTCTGTAGATGGAAACCAAGGCTTCAGAAGTGAAGCAACCTTTCCAAACAGATAGGCCAGAGTAGATATGATTCAAAAGTCTAGATTCTTTCCTAGAAGCCCAAAACAATGCTAAAATATAATTTTCACCCTTTCATTTTTTCTCTTTTCTTTGGTGACAATATCCCTCTGACCCTTTTTCATTCATTCACAACATTAACTAAATTCTGGGGAATGATATCAGAACTCTAATGTATAAGATTCAACCCTCAGACCATCAAAGGCCCACGGTGCCGCCTGCCCCCCCTCCAAAGACTCCTCTGTCCACTCCTCGCCAAGCCCTGCCTCTAGGAGCCACCATTTTTCCTGAGTTTAGGAGTCAGTTCCACTGTTTCTTGCCAGTTTACTTTCACTCTATTTTACCTATGAGTAAAAACTCCCTGGTAACTGCCTTTCCTAATCTCAAGGGAGCATACAAGTCAAGGAAACCAATGGGAGAGCAGGACTGGGCATCTGCAGTTGGTCTCAGATTCCATTCTCAGGCTCACTGGGGGAAGAACATTCCATAGAAAACAAATCACAGAAACCCAGCACACAGGGCCTCAACAGAGAGAGCAAACGGAGGGAAGAGTTTCTTGTGGCCCAATTTAGGCACGCCTGATTCCACAAACTCACACGGCAGCCAGCTTTCATCTTTCTCTTCCTCTGGACTTCGACTCACGCTAGAGAGTCTTCATATATTTTCCGTC
Source organism: Cryptotis parvus (assembly GCA_021461705.1). NCBI lineage: Eukaryota > Metazoa > Chordata > Mammalia > Eulipotyphla > Soricidae > Cryptotis > Cryptotis parvus. Next base: position 11,880 of record JAJIBD010002174.1, on the reverse strand, counting down.
CTTCAGATCTGCTTCCCTCCATTTCCTGGCATGCCTGCCATCCTGGCAGCCCATCTCTCTTCAGCTTAGAACGAGTAGCAAAAGAAATGGCTCCCAGGGATTACTAAATCACAAAGACCTAGCAAAAAATGAGGGAGGAATTCTCATTGGTCCCCGCTTGGACCAATCCCTGTGCCTGGAAGGGATGAGGGGCATTTTGACTAGTCAGGCTTGAATTTCACATCCTCGGGTTTTTTTTTAATCCCCACTCATCTAAGACAGAGTTTCCTCTACAGTTAATAAGCAGTTCTGAAGACAAAATCTCTAGGTGTGTGCCCACTGCAATTGAAGACTCTGAGTTCTACCACTGTGACTGGGTGGCATTTATCACAATGAAAGCCTTAGCCCAGATGTGAAGAGCTACTTCATGCCTGACCCACATGCAGGGCTCACTTTCCATGATCATCTAGTAAAATTGAGGAGGAAACACTAGACTCCAAAGCATAGTTGAATTTAATTTTCCCAACATAACCATGACCGTAGCCGTTAAGCCTAAGTGTTTCCTCCATCTGGGAGAGTGCTTGGCTCATTTCTGAAACCTTGAAGAGAAACCATAGTCCTCACCATGGATACTACCCATTTGGAAATGGCTCTTTTGGCGTCTGGCTTCCCACAGAGCTAATGACCCACGGCCCAGGTCTGAGCCTTCTAAAGCTGCCTCCACGCATCAGACTTTCATCTCAGAACAGCCTGGCTCTAATGAATTTTTTATTTGTTTACTCGTGGCTTCTCTGGGATAAAAAAGTAAGACTCGTCTTTTTAATATTAAAATAAGACTTTAAACTGGAGCTTAATCCAGTGCCAAACACTTTAAATTCCCTCCCAGCCTGTTTCGCTCCCAAAGAACCCTGCCTCCCCACCCTCAATTCAAAGGAGATAGCCCTATGGGGAGGCAGTAGGGACCTCGTGTGTATGCCTCTTTAAAAACTATTCTGTGAGCACAGTGTTAATTATTCATGCCCAGCTATGGACCATACATCATGTGAGTTCCAGAACTCAGCCAGCACACAGCTGTACTCCCCTCCGTGAAGGCTTAATACCAGGGGTGCTCTGCCCAGCAGCCCTTGCTCAGCGGTCTTGGGGCTTGAAGCCTTCACCCAGAGAGAGGGTTCAGGAAGATTAGGAGGAGGGAAAGTCCAGTGGACCCTCCAAGGAAGCATCTAATGGGGTTCACAGAGCAAGAGGTTCTGAGGCTGGATTCCTTAACCCATCTTCCAGCTGGGCCCAGTGACAAGTACTAAAAATGAGTCTGACCCAGCTGAACAGAGTTGAAGGGCAATTTCCATTCCATAGTGACTTTAAATACTCCCTCCATTTTCCAACAGCCAGTAATAGCCCTTTCTAGAAAGCCAAGGCCTTGCCTAGCTCCTATCCCTTTGCCATACAATTAGAAAAGAAGAAAAACTCAATTCACAAAAGTCTTTTTCTTTTAAAGCCTACTCTAGACAGTGGGGTGGGGCCAGGGACTGATTAGAAAAGATTTAGAACTCTCTTCATGCCCCAGATGACTTACTTGGCTCAGAGCACACACCGTTAAAAAAGAACCCCCAAAAAAGGTACTATTTCCATACATTACTTAGAAGACAAACTTTCCCAAAATGACACAGCTCATTAACTGAGGATATTTCTCCAAAGATTTGTTATATTAAAAAGGCACTGTTTTGACTATGCTAATATACTCTGTTGTGCTAAGGCTCCATATCGATTAATTAAATGCATTCCTTGCCAAAAGGAATGTGATGCATATACAACACACATGCATACATACACACACACGTACACACATCCTTCACACAATGGAAGGGTATAGACTGCCCAAATTCCTCTCTCCCAGAGCCAAATGCCTCTTCGGTTCCTGGCTGTGTGGTCTGATATAGAGCCGAAGGAATGGATTCCTTCCCAGCTGCCCTGGACCCTTCAACACAGCAAGCAAAATAGCCTCCAGGGACTTCCAGCTCTGAGAGCACACGGTGTCTAACTCTGGGGCAACATCAGTGTTAGGCTGGATGGTAGAAGTGAATCTGTCCCCTGCCTTCACAGTCTCTCCAAGAAAAGCATCGCATGAACATGCTATAGTGCCTTGGTGCAGGTCAGTGCCTCGGCCAAACCGAGACAAATATTCCTCAACCCTGGGAAACTTTACATGCAAGAAACAAGGGGTGACTAATCATTCCTTATGTTCCATCCAAAGACAAGGTGATGGGGAGGCAAAATGGCTGAGAGTGGTTCTTAGCAGGTCGGAGAGACAGCTCAGCTGGCTAGAGTGCAGGCTTCGCATGCAGGAAGCCCCGTTTGAGCCCCAGCATGCAGACAGCTCCCCCAGCACAGAGCCTGGAGAAATGGATTGCCCCTGGAAGGAAAACCAACCCTCCCCCAAGGTGACCAGTGATGTAGGCGTGCCTGGAGATGAGGACCCCTTAGACCAAGATTTCACTTTGTCCTTCCTTTATGGATGCCGTTGGATGAGGTTCATCTCCCTCGTTCTCTCCTAAGTGGTTTCCTGGGGTGGATGGTGGTGAGGTATCTAGAGCACTGGGTTAGGGAAGTTACCTCCTGCCACCATGTCCCCCTCTGCTCAAGAACCTAGAGGCCCAGACAGACCTCCCGGGTACCACTCCCCAGTGCCCAAATAGCGCACCGAATTCACCAGAGTCTCTAAGTCCTCCTGGATACTTCAGATCCAGCTGCATCTTTCCCTGCTTGGGTACGGGGAGCACTGGCTGCTTAATAACACGAGCTTTGGAGGCGAGACCCAGCTACTGCACTCACCAATGTGTCACTTATCCAGGACTTGGAGGAAGCAACTCAGAGCCTCGGGCCCCCTTGACTATATGGGGATAATTGACTCTGGAGCACAGGGATTTAATGTATGTTTCTCTCTCGCTCGCTCTCTCTATATATACATATACTTATATACATATATGTATCACTTGACTTCCCATTCATCCTTTTGCTCAAGCAGGCACCAGTAACATCTCCATACATCCTGTCATATATATATATATAGAGGGAGAGAAACATACATTATAATCCCTGTGCTTGAGTCAATTATCCCCATATAGTATATATATTTCTATATATATATATATATATGTATGTATGTATATATATATATATATATATATATATCCATTTTCAACATCCTGACTCCACAGCTCATCAGAGCTCTGCCCAAGAAAAAAAGCCGATCTCAAGCCCTGCTCGTCAGAGTCCCACCCTACAGTGAAGACTGTTTCAAGCCCAGGTATACCTGATCTAGAGACTCAGACACAAGGGACAGAGCTGCTACCGGCTCTCCCTGTGCTCAGCTGATCATAAGGCACCTGGGAGGAGAAGGCAAGTTCTATCCCTGGCCTGTCATCCCAATAGAGCCTCGCAAGAAGTCAGAGGAACCCCCACACCATGAGGGACGCCATATTCAACATCCAGACTCCACAGCTTGTCAGAGCTCCACCCAAGAGAAAAGCTGATCTCTCCCCATTGGTTCATCAGTAAATGCACGAGATGAGAGCCTACTACTGAGAGTATACCACCCACACGGCAGAGCCTGGCAAGCTACACATGTCATATTTGATATGCCAAAAATCAGTAACAATTATAGACCTCATTCCCATGACCTGAGGTCTATAATTGTAACAAGTGATTCCCATGACCTGAAGAAATGGTCTGAGATTCTTCATGTTCCTGGAGTGAGCAGATACCCTTGGGCTACTCTAGCACATGACAGGACATATGCAGATGTTACTGGTGCCCACTCGAGCAAATCGATGAACAACAGGAAGACAAGTGATACAAGTCATATATGACTTGTCTTCCTGAAAAGAAAGAAAGGAGGGAGAAAGAGAAAGAGAGAAAGAAAGAAAGAAAGAAAAAGAGAGGGAGGGAGGGAGAGGGAAATAGGGAGGGAAATAGAAAGAAAGAATTCAAGATTTAAAATAAGTGATAAGGGCCAGAGATCAAGCACAGAGACTCTTGCCTCATACCCAGTTGACTCTTGTTTGAATCTCCAGCATCATAGCTCATCCGTCCAAGGGTGGGCGGGAGTTACTCCCGAGCACAGGGCCATAAATATCCCCCAGAGCACCACTGGGTGCTCTAAAACCTGATAAATAAATAGATAAAGTCAGTCACAGCATTATTGGCAGAAGTATTCACACATGCCAACCAGAAATAAAAAGATATAAAATGTAGAAAAGAAATAATGGTTAAAAACAACTCTCTTTGAAAGAAACTTGGACCAGTTTCTCCTGTATCAATATTTATAAAATTGGTACCAGGCCATATACCTTATGTATAATTTTGGCAGGAGGTACTTATCATTATCATTAAAAAGAAAATGGACTCCATGGAAATTTCTGTTGAAGCCTCAAGGAGGTGCTTGTCCCAGAACTTCCGCAGTTATCATTTACATACCGGATCTCCATGTGGGAATGTCTTCCCAGTAGAGACATTCTGAAGAAACCAGGGACATCAAAGGGAAGCCAGAGCCCAGGTTGCTGACACACAAAATTAAAGACGATCATTTCTGGAATGGGGACAAGAGAGGAAGGAAGAGACTTGTTCTGTACCAGACAGTCTTCCTGCACATGACCCTGTTGGAAGGGCATACCTGTGCCGTAATCAGCTGCTCTGAGGCCCTCTTAAAAGCTCAGTGAGCCCTGTTCCATTTAATGCACACTCTATGCAAATGCTCTGCCTGGCGAGGCAAGAAAATGTACATTTTGGAGGCTGTATAAGTTGTTAACTAGACAACTTTCACATATATTCCTCATAATGCTGCACGCTTCTTGCTAGGAGATACAAGTGTTACATTATTCAAATATTCTCCAGTAATGTTTACATGTATGTGCCAAGGTTTTGAATACATGATACAGGCAACAGCAGCAGGTGAAAAACAGAGTTGGAGAGATGGAGATGGATGGGTGGACAGATTGGTTGAAGGAGGCAGGATAGATAGATGGATGGATGGGTGGGTAGAAGGATGGATGGATATATGAATGGGTGTTTGGGTGAGTGGATGGGCAGCTGGATGGGTGAATGGGTGGGAGTTTGGTTGGGTGGGTGGACGGATGGATGGGTAGATGAGCGGGTGCATGGGCGGGGCTGGATGGATGGGTGGATGAATGGGTGGGTGGGTGGATAGGTGGATGGATAGATGGGTAGATGGATGGATGGGTGGGTAGGTGGTGGAAGGATGGATGGATGGGTGTGTGGGTGGGTGTTTGGGTAAGTGGGTGGGTGGATGGATGGATGGGTGGGTGGGTGGGTGGGTAGAAGGATGGATGGATGTGTGAATGGATGTTTGGGTGAGTGGATAGGCAGCTGGATGGGTGGATGGGTGGGAGTTTGGTTGGGTGAGTGGACGGATGGATGGGTAGATGAAAGGGTGCATGGACGGGGCTGGATGGATGGGTGTGTGGGTGGGTGGGTGGATGGATAGATGGGTGGATGGATGGATGGGTGGGTAGGTGGTGGAAGGATGGATGAATGGGTGGGTGGGTGGGTGTTTGGGTGAGTGGGTGGGTGGATGGATAGGTGGGTGAGAGGAAGGGTGGGTCAGTGGATGGATATGTGGATGGTTGGATGGGTGAGTGGGTAGGTGGATAGATGCATATATGGATGCTTGCATGGGTAGATGGATGGTTAGATGGGTGGATAAATGGATGGGTGGATGGTTGGTGGGTGGGTGAGTGGATATATGGGTGGATGGATGGATGGATTGATCAGTAGAGTGACAGAGATATAAGGATGAGTGAGTGGATAGAGAGGTGGTAGGAGAGTGATATGTGAGTGGATGGTAGATAGATAAGTACAGTTGGGTGATAGGTGGATAATAAGGTTAATATACAGGAATTTGGAGGAACAATGAAGTGATCCACTCACCTACAGATAACTGTTGACTGTCCACATACCACATTGTCTATGGTGGAAAAAGATCTATCGTTCAGCCACCTGGCTGTAGAGATGATCACTAAACAAACACAAAATGAAAATAAGAATATTAGAGATAGTGCTGATTCAGACAGGGACATGTGGCCCACCTGAGTGCACTTGCATACCCACCTCCCTTCCCTCCCTTATTACTACTTTCATTCAGTCTGGTCAATTCTTGGCTCTTGGATCCTAGAGGCAGGGGGGGGGAGTAGGGGCTTGGTGTTTTTCTTCTGTTTTTGCTTTTTGTGCTATTATCAGGGCTCATGCCCAGACTCCCAGCCTGTAAGGCCTGTGCTCTGCCACAAAGCCCCCTCAGAGCTACATCCCTGGCCTCCACCCACAAGGCACTGAGTTCCCAGATATCCAGCCAGGATCCTCTTTGTGACTCAAGAATGATTCACGAGATCCCAGGAATGTAACATCACAATTCTATGGGCTTAGGTTGACTCCAGGAGGGCTCCATTGATGAGGTGGAGTAAAAGGGACAGAAGTTGACCAGTCTCTTGGCTGCTGGTGAGGGGAACCCAAGGCCACTTGTCCATTGGGCCACAGTGCCTGCCCAGTGCTGCCCTTCTGGGAATTCATTCCCAACAGAGTGCAAGCCCAGGAAGACAGAGCCAGTGGCTTGTGTCCATTCTGCTTCCTTAGGATATGGGGGCACTGGAGCCTTAGCAATGAAGAAAAGGGTGCCGATGAGACACAGCACAGCAGGAAGATCTGGCCATTCCCCTACCCAAGTGTGGAAGGCACCCTGGGGAGACACCCAGGATTCCACTGGGTGGGGACGTGTTGGTTCCAGGAGAGCAGGTCAGAGTGAGTCATGCAGCTGCCCAAGCTAAAGAGAGCACACTAGCCCATCCGAGTGCCCCCCTCCCGCTAATGGGCAGCCCGCCATCTGTGAGTGTCCTTCTAGTTCATTTGCTTCCTTGGCAGGGAATTAAATGGCCCTGTAAAGATCCAGAGGAATTATGGGAAATGGGTATTACCATTAAAATCGGAGCACAATTAGAACATTTCACTGCATAATTGTTTGGCCCATGAGGGCGCATCGGCTTTCAGCGCTCTGTGATTTTTTTTACACAGGTTTCTGGACTTCTGAGCTGCTCTGGGGCTGGGAGCACATCCTGGGACTTGCACTGGCGAGGACAGTGCTTGGTCCCTCACTAGAAGACCGCCAATGCGTCCTAGCAGAGCCCCGTGCTCCCATCTGTGTCTGAGCAGCAGACACCAACGGGAGATGCTAGGACAGGGGGCAGGAAGGGAGGTGACAGGGACAATCTTTGCACCCTGCTCCCATCTCTGTCCGAGTCGCCGAGTCTGCTAGTGATTAGCACTGCGACAGGCATCAGAGGAAACGGTTAATGGCTGACATGGCCCGCAGTGCTTTGTAAGTAAACACCATATTGCAACAGACAAGCAATTAATTACCCACACTCCAATTAAACATGTTGGAAATGAAAATAGGGGTAAGGATAAAGGAATCAAGAGTCCTAACGCCAAAATCCTTTCTCCCTGCCCCAACCCCAAGATGCAATAAACAACTCTGAAATGCCACCAAGGCTCACGGCACTCCAGCCCTGTACTTGCCATTGTTTCTGGAAAGTTCTGAGTTTCAGAACTGAAAAAGCCTCATGTAGATTTTCCAGACCCCCAAATGTCAGCAATCCTGCCCGCCCACAAGTCTGCTATCCGGTCAGATGCCCCAGTCCACCCCACCCATCATTTTCTCTGACTTACGACTTCGACCAAAAGGGCCCAATCCCTGGATGGTGCTGAGGGGACCACATACCTTCCCCCATCCCAAAGATATTCATCGAGGCCATGCCCAGGCCTCCCCCCATATCCAGGAATCACTTTGCTTGAATGAATGAACTTAGGTAGGGCGTCCACCCCCACAGCCCACTGTGGCTCCAGCAGTGGCCAGATGCCCGTCAATGCCTCCTGTCTGCTCTCTGCACTATGCTATCACGAGGCTCCCTTAGCAGGTCCGTGCCCAGGAAGGGAGGGAACCTTGGAGAACTGCCTGACCCAAAGCCCAGAGGCCAGAACCCACTAAGACCTTCTGCTCTGCTGTCTTCTTGTTCGATTTCTCACTGGCCCTCACCCACGTGTACAAAAAATGTCATAGTCTGTTCTGCCAGGGGTGGTGCCTGCACTTGGGGATGAGTAGGGGACTGGAGGGAAGCTCATGCATGTTCACCTCCAAAAGGTGAAGACCTCCAAGGAGGTCGCTGCCAAGGGCCCCTTTCCACAGTCAAACAAGGAGCATGGTTATGGGGTTCAGGTGGAACAGTGGGCAGGGTACTGGTCTTGCATATAGCTGACCCAGGATTGATCCTGGACACTCCATAATGTCCCCTCTGCCTGCCAGGAGTGATATCTGGGTGCAGAGACAGGAGGAACCCTGAGCACCATGGGGTGTGGCCCCAAAAATGGAAAGAAGAGTAAAAAGAAAACCAGCAACTGGCTCATGGGTGGGAGAGAGGTGGACTCTTGTCTTGGCCCTCTGTGGGCCCAGTCACAGAAGGGCTTGGAGCTAAGAAGAAGGACAGGGGATAGTTTGAGAAAGAGTGAGTGACTGGCCATGAAGCCCCCCCTCCTAGACCAGGCCCAGGGACCCCATTTCCCCCTTTCTCTGCAACCCCTAACCAATGTGACAGATCAGCCCTGGGGAGGGCCAACTCAGGAAGGTGGTTGTTTTCACTAGACTTTGGGGGGGGAGGGGGTGTTAACCAGAGGACAAACTGTCCTTATCTCCTGGCTTCCAGGCAGGGACAGCTGCGCCTGTCCAATGTCAGTCTTCGGCTGGCTTCTATCACAGCAGAGGCACCAAAAAAGGAGGACGAAAAAGAAAGAACAAAAGTCATGGAATGACATGGGTGGCACGAGGGTGCTGAGAGAGGAGCCAGAGGGAAAGGGACAGACACAGAATGATCTCATGAGCAGGACTTCAAGACACACGGCAGCATTATGGGGCAGAGACCCACCATCGCGCTATTCAGAGTCTGGCTCAGCAAGTTAGATCAAAAAATGTATTGAAGCAGCAGAGCTCAGTGCTGAGGGCTCCTGAGCTGGGGCTGCTGCTCCCTGGGCTTGGAACCCAGAATCAGGTTCAAGGCAGAGATTTTGTCTGTTTTACCTAAGCCAGAGCAAGCAAAGCTGGGTACAACAGCAGAACAGAGCGTCTTGGTTATGCTGAGATAAGCTCCTGTTATTTTAATTTTCAGCCCAGTAATTTCCCAGACCTCGTTGTGGTTTGGTTTCTATAAGTTCTCCCTCACACAGCAAGCCCTGGGTTCTCCCTTTTCTCTCTCTCTCTCTCTCTCTCTCTCTTTTTTTTTTTTTTGCTTTTTTTGGGTCACACCCGGCAATGCTCAGGGGTTTCTACTGGCTCTGCACTCAGGAATTACTCCTGGCGGTACTCGGGGGGACCATATGGGATGCCGGGGATCGAACACGGGCCAGCCCAGACCAGCCGCGTGAGGCAAGCGCCTCACCTGCTGGGCTATCGCTCCAGCCCCATCTCTCTCCCTTTTCTCTTAACTCAAGCCCCTGCACTCTAACCCTCTCCTCCTGTTAATACCTACTATGTTCACTTGCCTTCCTACACTTTACAAGCAGAGCAGCAAAGGAACAAAGGCAATGCAGTGGGAGAACTGGCCACACAAGTTTGGGGGGTTATAAGAGAGCAGCTCTGGACCTGGGGAAGGTCAGTTTACACAGGCGATGGGTGTGGTGTTGGGATTATGTATCTCCCTGAAAATGTCATTATCAGTACCTAAATCACAAAACCTCAGTTAAAAAAAAACTTGAAACTTCCTCTTTCAGTAAAAAAAAAAGGAAGGGAAGGAGAATAGGAAGAACCTACATTTGGGTACAAGCAATACTACATTTGAGTTACAAGCAATAAAGTCCTCTGGCCCTATTTATGAGGCCATTAGAGTTACTCAAGGGAAATCCCTTAAGAATCACACATCAAAATGTAGCCCCTGGGCTGAGACAAACTCGATGTAAGTCAGAGGTTCTGGGTTCAATTCCTGATGTTGCAACAGCAGCAAAGCAGCCATTGCCCCGGCCAGGGTGTCATCTGCTGAGGTGAGTGGGCAAGAGGCAGCAAATAGGGTTGTCTCAGCATCATTTAATAAGCACCTACTACATGCCACTGGAGTTCACCCTAGGCAGTGAAAGGTGCAACCCCAGACATGCAGGAGAAGGTGGGTGTGGGGGGTGGCTTCTATTTTCAGCACTTTGCAAGTGGAAAGAAAACAGAAGGGCTTCAAGAAATGAAAACCATTTAACAGCCAAAGATGACAATGTGATCCCTGGCAGGTTTATTAAGAAGGGGAATGACAGGATCAGAGGAGTCACAAAGAGTTGGTGAGGGAGAGAGAGCCTCACAGCCCTGAGGCCCAGGAGCTAGGAAGGGGCCCAGAGGGGAAGAAGACACAACCTGGGTAAAACCCAACTGAACTCACACCGCTGATAAGCCAAAGACATTGGCAAAGCTCGTCTGCTTCACTCTCAGACAATGTGACGGTCTTCCTGCTTCTTCTGGGAAAACTAATAACATAACAAATGAAACTATTGTTCAGTTTCATTAAAAATAAATCTGATAAAGAGGGCAGAATTGAATTAACCAATCTCAATAGAGTTCTCGTTATTGGAGCAAACGGAATATTCTCCCTAATAGAATAAGTTCCGGTTCCTTTTGGCTGGTCCGAGCAAGCTCCTTGCCACAGAGCCCGGTTTCCAGCCTTTGGCTCTGGGCACGCTCATACTAATGTTAGTATTAGCCGGTCAGCGTCATGGATCAGTGTGCTGCGGAGCTGCCAGGGGCTCTGCAGGGATCCACATGACCCATACAAGAGCCTCAGTCACCCCTTGGCGACAAAAACTGTTCCTGCTTCCAAGGACGTCAGATGGAAGGGCCTGGAGCTTGCAAAAGAGAAATGGTAGCAGCTCCAGGGAGGGTGAGATTGGACTAGGACTGGAGATGGACTGTTCTGGAGACTGGGAGGGCAGGCAGACCATCAGCCTGCCTGCTTGCTTTGGCTGCCTCTCAGAGAAGTCGGTGCCAGCAATATTTCTATCCCTTCAAACTGGCTGAAGTCCAAAGGCTCAAGACTAAACTGCAAGAGGAGGCACAGGTATTTGTGTCGAGGGTGCAGCACACCGCACACAAAGGCACAGACACCTTTGTTTGGTTTCCCTGAGGAGGAGTTCTGGCCAGCTCGGCAATGGGCATAGGATACAAGATGTGAAGATCAAACGTGGAATTACTGCTCTGAGCCTCAGTTTCCCCCTCAGAAAAAAGCATTCTAGCAGCCATTTGGACAAATCAGAGTTCCAAGGGCAGGTGATGAGTCTCACTGTGCGTAGCTGAGGAACATGGCTCCTGCCTTCTGCTCACTCACGACCTATCAAACATCCAAACATCGTTACGTCACTTGCAGGTCTTGAGGATGTGGGAACACACAAGGCAGGTGCAGTTTCTCCCCCCTCCCAGGGTTTATCAGACCATCTGTTCTGGCTGGTGATGCCGAGGCTGCTCATGTACAGGCATTTCACAAAGACCTGGGGATCGGCTTGTTTCCAGAAGGAGAGCAGTTGGGTACCACTTTTTGCTTGGATGCTCTGGTCTGAATCTGGCTAACTTTCATTCACTGGGAAGCTAGATTCAGAACATAAGAACAAACCAGTGGCTCAGCTGAGTGTCTCCTCCCAAGTGTCTGAGGTCTGGCCTCAGATTATCTCTCATGGCACCAGATTGTCTCTCAGGGCACCGGTTATCTCTCAGGGCACCCGATTATCTCTCAGGGCACCCGATTATCTCTCAGGGCACCCGATTATCTCTCAGGGCACCCGATTATCTCTCAGGGCACCGATTATCTCTCAGGGCACCCGATT